>VZTI01004018.1:652523-706201 GCA_013397865.1 Struthidea cinerea | reverse complement strand
GATGGTTCCGCGGCCGGGGGCGAGCGCGGCGCAGCGCACCCACCCCTGTCCGTGTCCGTGACCGTGGCCGGCCCCCGGGGGCCGCGGTGTCGCGCCTGGTGCAGCCCGGAGCTGGCGGGACGCGGCCGCCGCACGGGAGCAGCGTAAGTGACCGTGAGCGGCACGGTCCGGCCCGGGGGGCTGCGGCGGAGCGGGCCGCAGGGTCCGCGCTTCCCCTCGGCGTTGGCGGCGTGTGCGCGTGTGCGTGCGGGGCTGCGTGCTTGGAAGGCAGCGGGCATCGTTCCCTCGGCATCGTCTCCTCAGCATCATTGCGTGACCATCGTGCCCTTACGGCTGGCGCTGCACCGCGGCATTACCTCCTGAGGGGTTTTCAGAACCAGGCATGATGCCCTGAGAGCTGCTACAGCGTATTTAAGTAGCCGATACAGGTAGGAGGACCCAGGCACGAAAACCTTTTCACCTGATTGAGTCCTTCAGAGGTGTGTCACTTTGCCTAACCTTGCCTGTTTCTCGGCTTTCTCACTCCACTGAAGTGCACGCGTGATGAAGATACAAATAGTTGATTTAGGCACAGGAAGACAGCTGGGGAATAGAAAGGAATTTTAGTACATCTGAACGTTTTCTTATCTCTGTAGTGCTCCAGCATACCTCACTGGCTGCTGGTTTACTTTGGTCGGCTTTGGCTCTGCATCCTGTGGGAGATCACAGTGTATGTATTTCTTGTAACATGCATAGCAAGACCCAGTCCTTACCAGGATCGGTAGAACTTGTTAGGCTTTTCTGTGCTTTTTGGAGCAAACCTTTGGCCAGTGTAAGCGAGCTTTGGATTGTCTACTTAGGTAGCTCTGTGTTAGACTGAATCTTCAGTTAGCTGAAAATTTGTGTAATTGTTCTTGTTTCTGACCCCTTGTGCTTCATCAGCTCGGCTGAATGTATGTGCAGGTTTGGTTGCTTAGAGCTTGTGTTTCCTACATTTTAGATGAAGAGGTACGGGAGTGTGGGGAAGGTGCATAAGGTGTTCGTGGCTCTTATGTCCAAGGGCAAATGCAACCTTTTATGTGGGGAGGAAAAGGGATAATGAGCTGTGCTGTCCAACAGTACTTATGGTACTTACGTGCTGTGTGTGGGTGTGACAAGCAGTGCAGATCTCTGGGATGAGATCCAAAGAATCACAGTGCCATCATTCATTGAGTCTCTCTCTGCTCTCATGTAAAGGTGTTTTGAGGTGATGTGTCTGAGTTACTGACAGGCAATGCCTTCTCAGTTTGTTATAAATGTGGAAAAAAAAAAAAGAAAATGTCTTTGGAGGAGTTAGGGAGGGCTGTGCTTCCATATGTGGCTCTTCCACCTTTTCTGATCTGTCACTGGAACGGTATGCAGTGAAAAATATGCAAAGTACTGAAGTGCGGGGAACAACCTTAATTAAAGACATTTTGATGTTTTAGTTTCATCAGCACCAAATCATTAAGGTGGATTTAGAACCATAATACAGTATTAATATGTCACCCTTACTAATGTCTTATTTGGGAACTGCTTAAATCAATTTAAGTCACTTCATTTGACTTTAAGAATTTGTTGATTTTGACCATGAGTGAGGAAGCAGCTGTGAGCTCTTTGAGAGCACAAGTGGAGCAGTGCAGCTGTCAAAAGATGATGTGTGTTGAAAGTTGATGTCTTACATAATACTCCTTAGTTGTGTTGCTTTCTCTGTTTTGCGTGAGACCCTAGTTTCAGCATCACTGCATTCAGGTTTTGGAGTTGGGTTGTTTTTTTGCTTTTCGGGTTTCTTTTTGCTGAAGATGGTTGACTTAATGTTGTGATTTTAGGTAAGTCTTGTGGATTTTTTTTCTTCTGTCAGCTCTGCTTAGAACAGCTACACTTTTTTTCAGGTGGTTTGCTAAGATGAAGTTGGCAGTGTTAGCTTATGCTGATAGTGTGCTTTTGGTAGTGCTTTGATGCCAGCCTGTACTGACTGTTTGAGCAGGATCTCCAGTGTTCCATCTGCAGGATTTTGCCTGCTGGGGAAACCTGCAGTCGTTTGGCTGCTGCTTGTGTTCTAGGCTGTCACACCTAAGGCTTGCTGGATTTCAGAGAGCTTATTTGTCCAGCACTTAAAGCAAGACTAGTGGGATCTGGGAAATCTTAGGTCAGTGATGCCAAATCCTATCACTGTTCCTGCTTCTCTCAAACTTGCATGGGCTGGAAATTCCTACTTGTGGTAGGCTCATCTTCTCAGCTTGTCTGTTGAAGGGTGTTGAGAAAGGGGCCAGGTTCATACCCAGCTTTGGGAGTGTGCTCAAGGGTCTTGATTTGTGACGGTCCTTTTTCTCTTTCTTGTGAGAGGAGACAGTGAGATGATTCCTTTACCTTCTTTAAACGGGGATTTTGGTATATTTTTCTTGGCTAAGAGTTTGTACCCTGAAATTGCCTGTAGGTGCTCTTTTTGCAATTAACAGCTTCCTGAAATACTAATGAACATACTCAGTTTGTAAATACGTGAGTAACTTTTATGTGGGACTACTTAGCTAAGACAAGTTTAAGCAAGCTGAATGTTTTAATTTGATTTTCAAAGCTTTGTACTGATGTGCTGTACTTTATAGTAATATTTACATTTTTATTTTAGAGTTTCTACACAAATTTGCAATAAAACTGGAATTTAACCCATTATGGAGCTGGCTCATAGTTTGTTACTGAACGAGGAAGCATTAGCTCAGATCACAGAAGCAAAGAGACCAGTCTTCATCTTTGAGTGGTTGAGATTTTTGGATAAAGTGCTGGTAGCTGCCAACAAGGTAATTTTATGGGGTTTTCCTCCCCCTCTTCTTTCTAAAGAAACTTTCTTTAAATAAGCATTTGTATTAATTTCATGCCAGAGAAAGTTGACAGGTAATGGCCAGATGGTAGCTGTGTGGTTTCAGATTCAGCCTGAAGAGCCTCTCTGCTAATTTGTAGATTTTAGTGTTTAATTGTAGGCAGTTAGTAGGCAGCTAGTAAGTATTTTTAAAAAGTAAAAATGAAATAGGATAGCAGCTAATTCTGAGCATTTAGCATCTGTCTGTGTTACTGTTGAATGAATCTCAAATCCCTCTGAGAAGCAATTTGCTGAGTTACATACAATTGGGAGTGCTTTAAGGTTTACTTCTATTTCTTGTAGATTTTTCTGGGTCTTAGGGGCAACATAGAGGATTAAACTACTTTTCTTATTTATTTTTGGTCTGTTAACAGACAGATGTCAAGGAAAAACAGAAGAAACTTGTAGAACAGCTAACAGGACTCATCAGCAGTTCCCCTGGGCCACCCACACGGAAGCTACTTGCAAAAAATCTTGCTGCTCTCTACAGCATTGGAGACACATTTACTGTTTTCCAGACACTTGACAAGTGTAATGACATCATCAAGAGCAAAGATGATACTGCAGCCTACCTGCCCACAAAACTGTATGTTCAATATTACTGGGGAAAGGGGAATGATTTTTAAGCCAAGTGGTCCTGGATATTACAGAAGAATCTGCCTATATGTGTGCATGCTGTGTTTGCTTATGGAGTTCCCATAATGCTTGATATAGACAGCAGAGAAAAGCTCTCGATTGGGACTGTGCAGGCAGGACTCAAAGGTGACACATACGTGGCTATCTCAAAGTGAAATGTTTTTCTCTGGGCAAGCTACTGTGTTATGACTCTTCACATGCTTATGGCATGGAGAGGATAATAGTCAATGAAGACATTCCACCAGTGGAATTACTGCTGACTGTGCTCAGGTACCCCATTTAAGGTGGAACCTGCAGATTGTCAAACCAGAGCGTTACCTATGCCTAGAGAATTGTAACCAAATATTCAAGTTTTTTTCCCTATCAAACATTGCCTTTTCTATTCCTCTACCATGGAAAGCTGCACAGGTCTCTCAAGCAGAGCCTCTATACATGAATATGTGTGTGCATGTGTGTGTGATCCAGTTTGTCCTTAGTGAGAGGAGCAGTCTTATGGGTAGGAATTTGGTTAATGCCACAAACGACTTCTGCTGAAACTGTTTTTGGTACTTTCCCATGTACTGCTTCATATGTTCACAGTGTCTAGTGAACCCTAATTTGGTTTTGGCTTTAGACATTATGACAACAATAGGATTTGACAATAAAATCTGAAATAGTCACTGTTTGGGCAAATACTGTCCTATTTCTAGCTCTTGTTCAGCTCTGTGAGGAGCTTTTATAAGTGAGAAGGGTTTTCTACTATAATATGCTCTGAAATTTGTGCTACCCAAGTCACAGTCCAGAAGGTTTTTAAATGGACACATGCTCCTTAAGGGGGAGGCTGTAATGAGTTTGTGACATAACTTTACTAAAATACTATTTAGCCAACAATTCCAGACTTTAAAGAGCCTCATTCCTTTGTGTTGAAAAAGGGCATGTTTTCAGGAGCTGCTTTTGTGACTGTCCTGGAACAATTTCTGTATGTAACTGCAGTATGATGTTAATTGAATATTTCTAATCTCAAATGGCAGGGCAAGAAAAACATGTAAATAACCGTTTATGGAACCAGAGATTTTACAGTGCTTGTAGATTTTCTTGTGTTATGCAATAATTTCTGCATTTTAAGTTCTTAGTCTTGAAAAAACCCCATAATTCAGTATCTACAAAAATGTGTCAGGATATATTACAGGGTATGGGTTTTCTTGCAGGTTCTTGGAAAAGAGACAGCTTATTGAGGCACAAAACCCTAATTTTGCTGAGATTTCAGCTTATCTTGTTTTCTCCAGAATTTTTCACTCTATGTGTAGATCCTATAGTAATAAATACCCTTTCAAATACATTTGTATTCTTAAAAGCTGGTAACTTCTCTGTTACTTTTTTTTGGTAAACAAAAAAATTATTTAAATGCACTGTATTGAACAGCCAGTATAAGTAGTGAATAGCAAATAGATTTTTATTCATCAGTGTTGATTAAAACATACATTTCTATTTAACTGTTTGTTTTCATTTAGATAATACAGTAATATGTGTACTCTTTTTCTCTATTTTCTCATAGAGCTGCTGTGGCATGTGTTGGAGCATTTTATGAAAAAATGGGCAGAATGCTGGGTAGTTCTTTTCCAGAAACTGTGAATAATCTGTTAAAGTCTCTGAAAAGTGCAGAGGTAAGTTTCAGTTTATTTATGTGGTCTTAATTCCATTTAAACTGAAACCTGCTTCCTCCAGAGGTGTTTGCCAAATTTCCTGGATTGTTTTTCTTCTGCGTTGAAGGATGGAGATCACTTACTTAGCTAGTTTCAAGTCTACTGCAGAGAGTTTAGACTTTATTGTATGAATATTGTAGTAGTTGCTTCCTAGTGTCATCAGTAATTAAAATTCAAAAATTACTGTATCTGTCATTTCTAACTACTCTGTTAGGATTTTTGCCCATGTACTCTGAATAAACGTTCAGTTGTTAAAAATTAATAATGAATACTTAAATTTTGCAGGTAAGTTGTTACTCTGCATGTGAGCAGAATACATTGTGCCTTGAAAAGAGAGAGTGTGTGTCATAATATCGAGAGAATGTATCCTGGGCTGTCAGTGGGTCTGATTTTATGCAAATAGCTCTGTTGGGACAAGTTGGAATACTGATTGTGTGGATCTTGTGGTGGCAGCTGTTTTCTTCAGCTGTGTTGTTGTGCCTGTGTGATTATTTATTTGTTTTTGTGTGTGTGTGCTCTCAGATTGTAAGTACCTGCCTGTGTGCGGGTATAGCATGAAGCTGCTAACTTGGGCTTCCCATTCTCTCCTATCAGCTGCTCTTTCTTTTTTCCTCTGAATCTGCAGTTGATAAATAGTGGGGCAGTGCAGCAGCATTTTACCTAGAGCCAATTTGTTGGGTTGCCTGGGCTCAATTTATGTGACAGCTGAGGGACTTTAGGTAAAGCTGTGTATAGTGCTTACTCCTATTTAAAATCAGCTACACATCCGTTATATATGCCTTCGTTTTCAACGTTTGCAAAAACATTCCTGCATACAAGCAGGAAAATGCAAAAGTTCTTAAAGTAACCTGGTTCTTAAAGTAACTGCTGTGTCCAGATTTTTGCATAAGTATTTTTGTGTGTGTGCAGTCTCAGGGCCGCAGTGAAATTCTGATGAGTTTGCAGAAGGTCCTCAATGGACTTGGAGGAGCAGCAGCTTCTTGTCACCGTGATATTTATAAGAATGCCCGGTCTCTGCTGACGGACAGATCTATGGCTGTACGGTGTGCAGTGGCTAAGGTGGGTGTCTTCCCACCAGTCATAGAAATTCCTGTGCTGTGACTGGGGGGTACCTGCAGTTGAGCTGGGACCTGTCGTTTAGGAAGGGAAATTTGGTAATTAGTTGGACAAGGTAAGTCCTTACTAGTTTACACTGCAGGCTCAGGTATTTGACATATTTCACAGGTACTCCCTACTTAATAAACAAATATGAGATAGGATATATTATCTGTGAGCCTCAGTGGGAGAGGTTTTTGGTAACATGGTTCTTGTGTTGAGCTTTCTTTTAATTTTTTAATTTATGTATTAGCCTGTTCCATGACTCTTCTGATTGTTTACTCAGCTAAGATAGTTGGTGTATGGAGAGTGTGTGTAAATTAATTCTTAAAATTTTCGTATTAAAATATTTGCGGAATAAACCTGACGATTGCAGTCTGAAACTTAGATAAAATGTAAGAATGGTCTCCTGGTGCTTAGTAAGTCTATTTTTCCTACAGTGTCTGCTGGAATTACAGAATGAAGCAGTGTTTATGTGGACAGCTGAACTAGAGAATGTTGCGACACTGTGCTTTAAAGCTCTGGAAAACTCAAACTATGGTGTGCGAGTTGCAGTGTCAAAGCTTTTGGGGACAGTCATGGCTACAGCACTGATACCAAAACAAGCAACAGGTATGAGCCCTTCTGGATTCCATGTCTAAGATGGCAGACTTAGTTGTACCTTCAGTACCATGTTACATGACAGTGTTGCGTGACACTGTGGTTCCAGTAGGTGGAAGCTTGTAGATGGAAGCTTGTAGAAGGATTGTTTTTACAAACAGTAAGCTAAAAAGAGTGCAGAATCTCTGTTGTAGTCATACAAAGAAAAGACAGAACAAGCTATCAGAAATCAGTTGGGAGAAGTGGCTTATTTTTTAAGTATGCAAGCAAATTTTTTTCTGAAATATTGGGTAGATTTATTTTTGCAAGACAGTTTTGAATTACTAAGTCTGATTTCAAGATCATTGCTTGTGTTGGTTGGAGCTTTGGGAACAAATTATTACTTTTCTTTTTGGAAAAGTGATGCGGCAAAATGTGAAGAGAGCCACACTTGAGGAGGTCTTGGAGCTCATGGCCACAGGATTTCTGCGAGGAGGATCTGGTTTCCTGAAGAGTGGTGGAGAGATGTTAAAAGTAGGAGGATCTGTCAATAGGGAAGTGCGAGTTGGTGTTACCCAGGTTTGTAATTTTTTTAATGAAGTAAAATTTATCATAATTGTAACCTTTTTAGTAGGAAAAAGACACATTTTTGTTCTGTGTTTCTGTATAAGTTGACTTACAGGTCTAATTTGACTCTTCTGTTTTATGAGATGTACATGAGGTATCATTCACCTATCTACTATTATTATTGATATGCAGTAACAATAGATTAAAATATGCACTAAAGAAAACTTATTTGATCATAGTATATTAGGTGAGATTAACTTGCAAAAATATTTGAAAACTTAGTATGTTAAACACTTTAGTTGCCTTTTTAAATTTAGTTTCTTTTTAGAGAGGATGCTCTGTTATCCTTTTGTGGCTCCCTTCTCAGCTGCAGCTCTGATTAGTTAAACTATGTTCCTTCTTTCCATATATCTCTCGTGAGTAGGTGAAATCTGATGAATGTGGAAGCTCCTCTTGTCTGAGAGAGAAAGGTGGTGGCAGCATCTCTTCAAAATCAGACATTCTCACTCTGACGTGTATTTCAATATGCTACAGTAACTTCCCAGAATCCAGATTCTTTGATCATAGGTTATTTTGTGAAACTCTTTATTTTACCTCAGCATTTTTCAGGTGAACTTGGTGAATATGCCAGGTTTTCATTGTGAACTGGAACACGTTGGTGTTGCTGCTTTTATTTACATGATGTTCTTAAATTTTTAGAAAGAGGCACATTTAAAGCAATGAACTGGGGTTTTTTTTGCTGTCATCCAAAGAGTATTTTATGCATCACAGTATAGGGCCTACTCTTGGTACTGGAAAAAGTTGAGTTTCAGCAGTAAAGATCTGGATGCTGAATTGATTAATGCTGAGTAACCTCATTAGGGTTGCTCATTGCTAACTGGTGTTGGTACTGTAGTGCATTATGCTTGAGTCTGGCTGTAGTCTCACACAGTCTTTTGTTTCTGTTTTAATCGGGTTGCTGTGTGACTTCTGAATTTGCAGGCCTACGTTGTCTTTGTTACAACATTAGGAGGGCAGTGGCTGGAGCGCAACTTTGCTACGTTTTTGTCCCATGTGCTTGATCTGGTCTCCCATCCTCGTGCAACTCAGACCCATGTGGAGGCTGTTTACTCTCGAAGATGTGTGTCCTTTATCCTGAGAGCAACTGTGGGCAGCTTACTGGGGGAGAAAGCACAGATTGCAGCTGCCAAAGAAATATGTCAAGCCATTGGTAAACAAATGAAGGCAGTGGGTGAGAACCATTTTTCTTCGTTCAAGACCAGTTGAAAGTTACTGTCATTTTATTGAGGCAGCCATTTTTCAGCTTTCTTCTTCTGTGAGGAGTAATTTTGTTCTTATGGGAAATGATAGTTCATCTGCTTTCTTTTTCAGATGTTCAAAGGTTAAGTTCTGCTTGAAAAGTGATTGTATGACACTGGCTTGTTATCCCAGGTAGCAAATGCAATGTCAAAAGCGTAGAATGGAAGTGGAGAAGAAAACTGCATTTGCCATCTATCTTGGGATAGGTTGTATTGAAAGTCATGCAGAGTTCTTTACTAACAGTGTAGAAAGTCCTGTAGGTCAAGACATTGTAGGTCCTTGTGTCTCCCCCGCTAATATCCCTACTAATATCCAATTGGATTTTGTGGCAAAAATGGTGTAATCTGAAGACTGGAATTAGAGAAGAAAAATGTGACCCCTCTGCAAAACTTTGCAGAATATGCAATCACTAAGAGGGCTAACAAAACTCTCTTGGCATCTGTTTCTTATGAAGGAATCAGCTCAAGCTGGAGATTTAAAGAGTAAATTGGAAATACACAGCTCTTTATTTGCCAAACATATCTTTCTTTTCTGCTACTGTCTAATTTGAATTTAAAACAGTATTTAACATATGGAAATGAAATTGATTTAGAAGCTTTTGCAGGTTCTTCTCATAGCTATTTTTTGATGGGGTAGGCATGAAACTTTAAAAGGTTTCTGATTACCATATATTACTTCCAGGAAAACAAGTCTATTGAAAAGGCTGTTTCTGAGAGGAAGCAGTTGCAGAAATTACTCTTCTTTCCACCTTGTCAAAGTTGCAGGAAATTCAATTGTGTATTTGGATAGTTTGAAGAACTTTAATTTTTTGAGGATTTCTCATGAATTTGATGAAAAATTGGAAGGGTTTTTACTTGGTAACAATTGCTTCCCTTTATATACAGCAGACCATTTTCTAAATTTGTTCTGCAGTAGACACACAAACATTAAGCTGATACTGAAGTCCCTTTTTGAAGAGACAGTTGCTGCTTCTGGGATATTGTGTAGGAGAACATACAGTGGGATTAAGGAACTCAGCTGGATAACCCTGAGATGATTAGAGATTGTGATTAATTATTTATTAAAGGTCTCTTTTTTAGTTTCACTGGATATATATGCATGCAAATTTGTATGCAGAACTTAGATATGTCAAGATTGTGTATTTTATTACTGTGTATACATACACATATATAGCTCTTGTGTTTTGTGTAAGTGCTTTTACTGTGTTACATTGTTTATCCTACCTCTTAGTGCTCTGCTATCTGTAGTAACTGCTGGGCATCTGTTTTTTATGGTCTTTGGACAACTGGGTTTGGCTGATAGCTATAAAACTCTTTGTGAGTTCTCACTATGACCAGACTTGTAGTTTTGTTTTAATGTAGGATGATGTCAAAATGAAACTGTCACTTTCTGTCCTGTGAGTGCTCAGGTGTGTTTCAAATGGTAGTTAACCAAGACTCTTTTCTTTTTTGCAGAAGCAGTAGTGAATGATGCTAACAGTGAAAATAAATCAGGAGCTGCTGATGTAGCTGCAAGCCAGCACGTAATGGTGTGTGCCCTCCAGGAACTGGGTAGTCTGGTTCAGAGTCTGAATGCCACTGCATCTCCTCTTATTCAAGAACCCTCTATTGGTATGCAAATAAATTGAAATAGATTAATTGAAGCATTTGAGCAATGAATATGAAATATCATTAAATCTAGTTAAATAATAAATTAATAATATGTAAGAAATAAATCTATTAAAATGGTACTTCCTGTAGTAGTCCAGACATCTATATTTGTCCAGCTCATTGTGTCTAGTACCCTAACTTTAGTTCGAGTTTGACAAAGTGTTAAAACAGCTGTTTTGATTGGAGTCTGTCTGAAGCTCTTTCTTAGGCTGAGTAAAGTGGTAATTTTTGGTATTGGTTTGTTTACATTAATGGTTTTATAGGAAATTCATTGTTTTGCTATGTAAGGTCTGAAATATTTGCTCCTGGAAAACTGTTGCCTTTAAATACCAAATTTCTGTGGGGAGGCAAAAGTATTTTTTCAAGATGAAGCTGTTGGTAGGCTCCTTTAAAAGAAGTAGTTCTTTGGCTGAAGTTGACTAGGGTTTGTGTGGGATTTTCTTCTTGCTTGTTTCAGTATCTGAATCCATATTTATTCTGTAGTGTTACAGCTTTACATTTTTTGAGTTTGTGGATGCCTGTGTTTTCTCCACTGGAAGTGCAAGCTGCTTTAGACATTTAATCATAGAGATTGTTGTCTTGTTGCATATGACTTTCTTCCCATACTGATTTTATGCCAGCTTTGGAGTGGAGAAGACTGTGCTCATATTTATTCCTTCTGGCAGCTGTGTCCCATAAGAACAGAGGGGACTGGATCTCAGTATTATTTCTGTTAGCTGCTATGAACTCAGCAGGTAGAAGTTGTTCACTAGCTCCAGAGAAAACAAGCAGCAGTGGGGGCTTTGAAGTAGAAGTTTGCCAAGATCTGGACTAAAGAAAGTGTTGGTGTGGAGACAGATTGGACTGAAGGGCGCAGTTAGGAAGTGGGGTTAGGTAGGCATAGAAGTTTGGAGAGTGTAGAAGGATGTAAACTTGCTGGAGGGGAGACAGCACCGTCAAAAGCAGAGTACAGCAGTGACATCTACAGCATGAGCTTGGCTACAATGTGAAGCAAACCCAAAGATCAGTGTTATTGTTCCTCTGTTATTGGCAATCTGTAAAACATTATGAGAATCATCTCATCCAGTTCCTGTTCTCTTACATAGCTCTGCTGCCTCTTTTCAGTGTTCAAGTAGTAGTAGGCAGTGCTGTGGCTCTGACAGCTCCAGCTTTGCTGACAAAACCTGATGAGGAGCAGCATAATAATGGTAAGAACTATTGTCTTTCCTTAAAGGAAAAGGCAAAGTCAGCAAATACAAGTACTTTAATTCTGACTTTCTTAACTTCCACATTGGCTGTCAAGTATTGATGTACTTGTCTATGTATATTAAAAAGCATATGTATATTAAGAAGTGCATCATAAGTTAAAGACTGTAAACTCTTCTTTCTGCAGGTCTGTTGGAGACAGTAACTTCAGTTCTTCTTCATCCCAGCATGGCCGCTCGACTGGCTGCTGCCTGGTGCTTGCGGTGTGTAGCTGTGGCATTGCCCTTTCAGTTGACTCCGTTTTTAGATAGGTGTGCAGAAAGACTCAACAATCTGAAGACCTCCCCTGAAGCTGTTAGTGGCTACAGTTTTGCAATGGCTGCTTTGTTAGGTGGTGTGCATCAGTGTCCTCTAGGCATTCCTCACGCCAAAGGAAAGGTGAGATAATGAGTGTTTCATCTGCGAGTGTACTAAAAGATACCTTTTTATCTACAAGTAATAGCTTTGCAAAATGGGTGGCATGCTAATGAGTTAAAGCATTATTGAAGTTGAGCTTGTGCCTTGTGTGAGAGTAGTGGCCAGAGCACATGCTTTTAGAGTCTCAGTTGCAATATTTAACAGCGTTTTTCCTCTCTTTCAAATTTGCTGAAGAAAAATTGAAATATTGAAAAATTGCTGAAATAATTTTGAAGAGAATATTACTGGTTGTGTTATCATATGAAAAACACTAATCATCAGCATGAAATGTAATCTGCATTCATTCTTTATGGAAGGTCAATTTAAATGGTTTGAGAACATCTTTAGTCTGTAAGAGTGAACACGTAGAAGTAGCTTGCAGTGGCTCCGTTTATGTTTTTAAAATGCCCTGTGTTTTGCCACTGGTGCAGATGGTGGTCAGTATTGCTGAGGATCTGTTACGAACTGCTGCGCAGAACAGCAGGCTCTCCTTGCAGCGCACTCAAGCTGGATGGCTTTTACTTGGAGCACTTATGACTTTAGGTTTGTAAAAATGGTTTGCTTTTTCTTTTATTTTAAAGCTTGTCCAACACTTCTGATTATCCACTCTGGCAAATGGTCTTTATACATAATGAGCTCATTATCTATCACAAGAGTCTTTATACAGGGGAAGCAGAGTGTTAGTGCACTTACTTCAGCACTGTTGTGCTGGGGAGAAGTGATATATTAGTGCTTATCTAAGCTGAAATATGGTAGAAGGCGTCGTACCTAAAAAAAATTTCTGTTCTGTTTTTAGAAACCCAGCCTTTAGTCATTCTCTGAAAGGGCAAAATTGCCCATACTCTTCCTTCCTTAATACTGGGGTGCAGAAGAAATGGACAGTAAATGAAACACAGTGAGCATTCCAACAAGTTGCATGTGTGTCTCTAGATAGGCAGCAGCACTGATTAAAAGTGTAGTCAATTTAAAAGCCCTTCAGTTGTCTTTTAAAAAAGCGAGCCTCATGTTTGTATCTGCCACTACAGAAGTATCAGAAGCTGCATTTTGAAAGGTTGTAAGTACGCTCTTGACTTTTGCAGCAAGTGTTCTTTTCTGTTTTGTTTTTGAGTTTTTTCTTACTGAAAAATGTGATAAAGTTCAGATTCATTTTGCAGTATTTTGATCTTTCATCAAATACTATTTTGTGTTTCATCTCATTTCTCTAAATTGTCTCTTTTTTGCCAGTTTATTGTGTTTTTCTAACAGTGTATTCCTATTTTGGTTGTTCTCCAATATATTTTTAATGTACTTGCACTGGGTCTTTTTCAGAATTTTCAGAAAAACCTCGACTGTTAAACTAGCTTACATAATCAATAACTATCACTTATTTTTCTACTTATTTTATGGACAGGCTAGAGTAGGCTAAAGAACCTGCTTTCAAAATTAATATAAAATTAATTAAAATTTAATAAATTAAATCAGAATAAAAAGAAAGTAAAAAGACAGTTGACCACAGTTCTATATGAAATGACAGTATGTAGGATAGCCTATTTCCTATTTTTAGTACTGATATCAACAAGCAGATGTGATGCATAGTAATTATTTGCCACCCTTTCTACCTAAGAATAAGAAAGAATTTCATTTGGTTTTCATTGTTCCAAGTAGGGCAAAAAAATAGTTTGAAGAGCAGAAGCCTTCCCAGCAGATTTTTCACACTTAAATACACATTTTTATTATACTGTCCCTTTATTTTTTTGCATAGGTCCTTCTGTTGTTCGGTATCATCTGCCCAAGATGTTGCTGCTATGGCGAAACGTGTTTCCACGTTCTCTGAAGGAGCTGGAAGCAGAGAAGGCAAGAGGAGATTCTTTCACCTGGCAAGTAACTCTGGAAGGCCGTGCTGGAGCTCTGTGTGGTAAGAAATTCAGACTTTGAGATTACACCTGCACAGTAAACCAAAATGTGATCCCAAGTATTGTAGACAGAACTCCTGTAACTTCCCATCTTTCTTTGAAAATGAGTAAAATGTGTCAGATTTTCATCAAAATGTCCTGATTTTGACATACAGTTTTATGAACATATCACACACTCTTTGAATAAACATTTTTAATTACTGCTCTTTTGATATTCTCTTAGAATTTGTGTGTTGTTTATGTTTTATATTTGTTTGTTTCAGTGAAAATTTAATTGTTTTGTTACTAGCTATGAGAAGCTTTGTTGCTCACTGCCCTGAGCTCCTTACTGAGGATGTGATCAGGAAACTGATGACACCCATAGAATGTGCCATGACAATGATGTCACAGTAAGTAGGCAGTTTTTGCTCTTTATTCACTTTTGTCTTTTCCTGGACTTGAAATCCTAGAATTAATTTGGAGTTGGGTTTTGTGGTTTGGTGTCTGCCGCTTCCCCCTGCCCCACCTGTAATTAAAATAGGACTTCTGAGGAGGCGTATGCCACGGATTTATGGCAGAGTAGGTTGTGGGTTTGTTGGGTTTTTAATGAAAGTTTTCTCAGTACAATTACTTCTGAAAATGTGTTGTTAATTGAGTAATGTTATTCAGAGTAGTTCTCTGCACACTGTTTTCTTGCCTTGCCTAGAGTTATATCTTGTGAAAAGAAATCTGAAAATACTCTTCAGTAACTGCAGCATTTCTGGTTTCTCTTTTTTGTTTTTAATTGTATAGCATTCCATCAGTAATTAAAGCCCATGGAGCTCATCTCAAAGCTAGTGCAGCTATGGTTCGTTTAAGACTTTATGATATATTGGCTTTATTGCCTCCGAAGACATATGAAGGTACATAAATTTTTAACAGTTTTTGTTAAAGTAAAAATTCTACTTAGTACTTCTGATGCTTATCTTTGAAGCAGCTGTAAGAGTCAAAACACAGTTCTAGGAATCTCCAAGAATTTTGTACTCCTCAGTGTATTCTTCATTTTCTGTATGTCGTCTTGACGGTATAACTACATAGTACGAGTATTGCAAAGCATTCATAGAGTAACAGAGTATAGAAGTTATGGTCCTGTTTATAGGATTGAGAGATATGGATATTGTGGTCTGAGATCAAATAATGGTGTTTTAAGTCATTGTTACTTAAAAGATAGCTTTATTTCTTAATGTACTGAAAAGATAGATGTGACAATGAAGGTTTAGTTTTGGTTACAGTGGAGTTTTTTTGTTTGGTTGGTTTGGTTGTTTTCTTTTTTAAACCTGATTTGATCTATTACACAGATCTGCTATTAGTAGTGCCAGGCACTGTCACATGGTCTGACAGATTAATTTCTTGGGTTTCTTTGATTTTTTTTTTTTTTGTTTAATCATTCTGTTTACATGATCATGTGGATGAGCAGGTTTTTTTCTAAGTCTGGTTTGTTATCCTGTAAGGGATGGCCCAATCTGTTGTTTAAAATAGGACACAATTCTGAGTAATGTGCTCTAGTGAGCCCTGCTTGAGCAGGAGGTGGGACTAGATGACTTCCAGTGGTTTCCAACCTTACCTGTTCTTTGGGTATTTGGGTACCCACGATTTGGGAATTGAGAGCCTACAGTTCCATTTGAAACCTTGCTCTCAACTCTAGTGTTGTCAGGTTAACTTCTCTGCTACCTCTAAAATGGAAGTAATGGTACATTTTTAACTTCTGATCACTACCTGAAATGTTTTGGCTAAGAAGCAGTGACAATTCTTTTTAATGCCTGTCTTTTTAGGATCTTTTAATGCGCTGCTTCGAGAGCTGGTAGCAGAATTTACTTTGACAGACAACTCTGCTAATACAACCACATCACTCCTAAGGTCCCTTTGTCATTATGACGATAGTGTTCTGCTTGGCTCTTGGCTGCAGGAAACAGATCATAAGTCAATTGAAGATCAGGTAATAAAAAAACTAGAAGAATGAATTATTTGCCCTGTCTGTGTGATGTGTGTGGGGAAGCCTTCTAAAACTGAAGCTTCATACCTTGTTTTTAGACTTATTTCAGAGCTTTGTTAGATGCAAATTCTTCCATCCTCAGGGTACTGTTTTGATTAAAAACCACCTACAGCTGAGATATAAATTGCATAATGCTACTCATAGAGTTGTGCTTAGTGAAGTAGCCTAATTTCTTTAAAAAAAAAAAACAACTCAACATCTCTTCCTGTTTGCCAGTTTTCCTAGCCTAGCAGTTGTTCTCACATAGATTTTTTTGAACTAGGAGAAATGTAGGTTCCACTTAACCTGTTTTGTAATGAAACTGCTGTCAAAATATTAATATTGCAAATGGTGTTATAGCAAAACAAGATTTAACTGGTTTTATAGGCATAATACGAAATCTTACATTTCATTTGAAAGTGTTGACACAATGTTGTTGGCTGAAAACACCTCTTCTGCAAACAGCCATCTAATAATGGGAAGGTTTCTCGGAAGGTTTGATGGAGCGGATCCAAAAGCCAAGACTGATACCAAGGGTGTGGGAAGCTGTTTCTGAGCCAAGATCAGCATGTCAAAGCAAAAAAGAGTTTTACAAACTTCCTTTGTTTATTGTGGAGGACATAGTAGACTTCCAGTGCAGTCTTCAATCCACAGAGCTTTTTCACCCCCTCCTGCCCCTTTTTTTTTTTCACTTCCTGCCTGTAAAACAGTGGTGCTCTTGGTAAGTGGAGATCTGTAGTCTGTCACAGGATTCTGGCAGTGTGTGCTCAGAGCCCAGAAAGCCAGTGGCGTCCTGGGCTGCATCAAAAGCAGCATGGCCAGCAGGTTAAAGGAGTTGCCCTCTACTCTGCTCTTTCATCCCGAATATAAGGACGTGGAACTGTGGAAGCAAGTCCAAATGAAGGTTACAAAGTTGATAAGAGGACTGGAGCACCACCCTTACAAGACGGGCTGAGAGAGTCGGGGCTGTTCATCCTGGAGAAGAGAAGGTTGCACAGACACCTCACAGCAACCTTCTAGTGTCTGAAGGGGGCCTACAGGGAAGCCAGAGAGGGACTCTTCATGCAGAACTGTGGTGATAGGGCAAGGAGTAATGGGTACAAATTGAAAGAGGGGGAATTTAGGTTAGGTATTAGGAAGAAATTTTTCATTGTGAAGGTGGTGAGGCACTGGAACGATTGCTGGGGGAGGTTGTGAATACCGCAACCCTGGCAGTGTTCAAGGCCAGGTTGGATAAGGCCTTGAGCAACCTGTTCTGGTGGAAAGTGTCCCTGCCTATGGCAGGGCAGCATTGGGACTAAGATGATATTTAGGATCCACTCCAAGCCCTAACTTTCAATCATTCTATGATTCTCTTCTGCTTAGTCATGTTTTATTTTTTGGTGATATAGAGGTCTCAACAGATGTTTGCTGTGTTTTCTGACCTTCTAAGAAGAATACAGGCCTACTAGATTCTATAATTTTTTTTCACAGTTAAATAATTGATAGGAACACAGAACTTTCTTCAGAGAAATAGATGATTGTTTAATAGTGTTTCATGGAAGAATGATGGTTAGGAAGTATTTTCTTGATAATAGGAGAGTTAGTAATTGTAGTACTGTTTCTAAGTCTTTCTGTGTAGGGCATTATTATAGCCAAAACGGATCATTTAATACATTGTATTGTAACTCTGTGCTCAGAGAGTGAATTAATAACCTTTTTTTTGAAAATGGCACTTCGTATTCAGTGATTCATAAGCTACTATTAGTACCAGAATTAAACTGCTTTTCTCTTAATTTTCATCTCTTGATAGCAGGAGTGATAGTTTGTGTATTTATCCAGCTGCTAATGATTTTGACCCTTCAGAATTCAGCTGACCCTGTAAATGCTAATGTGTATGCATGGGGATATTGCAGTTGTATTCAGGTGTTTGTAAGCTATTCTTTTGTTTTAACTACTCCGTATGTGTTTTGGTTATCTCTAGTTCCAAATTCTGTGTGCAAAGGTATATTCAGAGGTATTCATGTTGTGTGGCATTTTGCAGCTTCAGCCAAACAGCGCGTCTGGAAGTGGTGCTCTGGAACATGATCCCTCTTCTATTTATTTGCGCATCCCCGCTGGTGAAGCTGTACCTGGTCCCCTTCCCTTAGGAGTATCTGTCATTGATGCATCTGTGGCTCTCTTTGGTGTGGTTTTTCCTCATGTCTCTTACAAACACAGGTCAGTTTACATCAGTGTTCAATTTCAGAACTTAATGCCTCGTTTCTCTGAATACTGTTACCTTGGGGGTTTTTTTTTGCTTGTTTGGTTGATTGTTTTTGTGAAATAAGAATTGGCTGTGGTATCAACTGTCTTTAAATTCAGAATTTAGTATTTGGTGTTCATTGTGTCTCAGGATTCCAGAATATGTGTACTCATTTTAGAAATAAAGTTATTTCCTCAGTTTTATCACTTTTGAAGATTAGTGTTCAGAGATGGAGACTAGATTCTTCTCTTTTCATACTGCATTTAACAGAAGTAATATCTCTGCAACAAAAATTTCCTGCAAAAGTATCCACTGCAATTAACTTCAAATCAGCCTCGAAAACAGCAGGGGCCTCCATTGAATTTAATTTGGCTTCCACAAATAAGACCATTTGATTTATAGTCAGCAAGGGATTGTATGCATGATGAAAAAGAGGAAATGGAATTCAACTTATTTTCCTTTGTGTTGCATATTACTTCTACAGAGTTAGGAGTTGTCAAGACTAATTTTGTCATTCAGTTTAGGCAATTTGTTGCTGAGCACAGAGTGAAAGTAGTTCTAAGATGCATTTCAAAGTAAAATGATCTTTCAGTGCAAACCTGATGGGAGCAGTTTTTTCATAGCAGTCAACCTTATTTTGAAGTAAGCGCAGGATAGACTTGAGGCCAGCTTGCAATAATTCAGCTTGGTCTATACCTGTTGTTAACTGCGAAAAGATGTAGCTTGGGAACTGCTGAGTAATTAAGAATGCAGATTATTCATCACACTCCTGTTTTTGGTATCTTCTAGGGAAATGTTCCTCCTCCCAGTAATGTTTTCTGGGGAGGAGTGGGGGCAGGAATGGAAGTTTAATGGGAAAAACAGTAGGAACAATAAAACAAATATGGGGGGTAACACTATTTTAAATGGTGGAAAGACAGATTTTTCCACTCTGGTCCTCATGGCTTTCTAGTTATACAGCCAAATGCACCTGAAGATTCACTTCTTCTTAGTGGTGTTTTCTTCAAAGGAATAGTAAATATTTGTGGATGAAGTAAAAGAGCCAGCAAAGGGTTGTTCAGAGTAACTCTGCCCTTACTACCTGTAGTGAATACCTTCTGCAGCCCCTGAAGCATAAGTTCTGTTACTGAACTAAAAAAGGCCCTTTAATGTTGTGTGTGGTTTTTACCAGCTGTGCTTTAGTTTGTATTTTGAAAGGCCATAACTTCAATTATGTTCTTTCTTTTGTTTTAGATTACAGATGTTGGATCACTTCGCTGAATGTGTCAAGCAGGCTAAAGGTGTTCGCCAGCAAGCTGTGCAGCTTAATATCTTTACTGCTGTTCTTAGTGCCTTGAAGGTAAGACTTGTAAACTTGTAATGGAAGCCAAAGTTCATCAGTTTATGTTCAGTACAAAGGGCTGTTAGGAGAATGTTACTAAAGTTACTCAAGAATTAAAAAATTTGAAAATTCCAGAATTGAATTTTTTTTCTAGATACTGGCTTGAGCTTTTGTGTGCATGTATCAGTACAGAGAACAGATGAGGCTCATGTAGTCAGCATTCTATAGTATTCAGACTGTCTTTTTTTTTCTTTCTTTCATGTTCAATCCTGTGGTTTTATTTGCATTGGACTCACAGATTTAAGTACTTTGTCATATATACTCAGAAAACCCCTCGTGTCACAGAGTATCATTCAGATATGGCTTGTGTAATTGCATACACAAATAGATTTGGGTTTACATTTTGGTTGCCTTATTGCGCAGAATTCAAGGTGCTTATGCCCAGTCCCACTGACTGCAGCTACTGCTCTGTGCTTTCTGTCTACACTTGGAAATGCAACCTCATGCTATCAAGTCAGGAAGTAAGACAGCAGGTCACAAATAATGGCTGCCCAGTTTAAGCTGTTACCGGAGCTCCGTGTCTTCGGTTGATTGGCAAAATCGGCACCTCAGTTCTTTGCGTTGTTCTTAAAAATGTGATCTACATTGCTACAAGTTGAAATGTAGATTCTGAGGCAGATTTCTGGAAGCTCCCATGCCATGCCAAGTGGCCAAAAAATTATCAAAATTGAGCTGAAATGAGGACTTCAGATCAGAAAATTACAATCTGTGGTGGAGCCTTTGACTTCTTTCTCTATTGCACATGCAGTGTTTTTACTTTACATGCCTTTAATTATTTTTCCTAGGGTAAAAGTACCTGTAGAAGCACTGTTTAGTGTTATTGTAAAGTGTTCATATAAGAGACTGTATAAATGTTTGTAAGGATGTGATTATTTAAAAATATATATTTTTAGGTATCTATAATGTCTTTAATTTAAGTGATTCTTGCAGAAACATAACTAGTCTCTGGTTTTCCTGTCTGACAGAAGCAGGTGTTGCTGTTAGATTTTTTTTAAAAAAAAAAAAGCTTCTCTTTTTTTTCCTGAGGTGTCCTGTGTAAAGCTAGATCAGATTTGGTAGGACTAGGATGCATGTAGCACGGTAGTGCATTTGATAAAAAAGACTGGTGCTACATGTCTTCGTGCGTGTGAAACAGGTAGCGTATTGGCAAACGTCACGAGACCCAGGATGATGTTGATTTTGAGTTTTAAATGTTTTCAACCGATGTGTTTCAGGATAAACTACCACAAATTTAAACAAAAGCAAAAGTTTTCAATTGATGGTCTCAAATGTATCTTCTTTTTCTCTCTCACATTCTCACTTTGGAATGTTGGGATTGTTCTTTTTTTTGTTTTAATGCAGGGTTTAGCTGAGAATAAAAGCACATTAGGACCAGAAGAAGTCCGCAAATCTGCTCTGACACTCGTAATGGGTGCCCTTGATAATCCTAACCCTATTTTGAGATGTGCAGCAGGTGAAGCTCTTGGCAGAATGGCTCAAGTGGTTGGAGAAGCCTCTTTCATTGCTAGAATGGCTCAATACAGTTTTGATAAGTAAGTTGATTTTAATTCAGAAAAGGAAAGAAAATTGTAATTTAATGTATTTTGAAAGATTCCTCTTCTAAATACCGTATTGATTATTCTCTTCTTTCATGCTTGATCTCTATGGTTATGTAGATCTAACAAACCTTCAGATTCTTCTCTTGGATTTATTTCATATGAGGAATAAAAACTGAGTTGTTACGCACTCAGAATGTGAAATGATACCGGTGAACAGCTTTTGATGAGTTACTTGAAGGTGACTAAACTGTTTCAGATGGATAAGCACAGCTTACATTAAGTATTTCTGTAGTATGAATTGTGTGATAGTGGTTCTGTTTCACTAAAGCATCTTCTTTATTTAACTTATTTACTGGCCTGTACTTTTTCGTATCCTGTTGTTTATCTTGGGTCTTTAGAAAGATGTCTGGTAGAAGCAGCAAGACATTATGTTTCCCAATTCCTTGCTTAAATTTAAGGTGTCAACATATTTGTGAATCAGAATGCAACTGCCTCAGGGCTGCAGCCCATGTTTTTGGCTGGGCTGGGTGCGTGCACATAGCCTCAGTCCAGCTCTCTTACCTCTGGGTAATCAAATTTTTCTCACCCTTTCATCTTGTAGTAAAGTACATCATCCTTGCTGTCATTCCTTGAATTTCTATTACTGGGACTTGCTTTGGTTTCTTATCTGTGTTAACTTGCAAGTTGTTAATGGTTGTCATTCTGTTGACAGTCAAGTAATTTTTTATATTTGAGATGTGCATTTACTTTGTTGTTCACTGATGGCTAAGAGCATGCATGTCTCTCATATACAGTCAACCAGGGGGAAAAAAAATCTTTCTTTGTACTAATTAGGAAATCCATTTTATCTCTCTTTCTCACTCACTGAGAAGGCTTCTAATTACCAGGTGGTGTATGTGACATGCATTCAGAAGCAGTATTGTGGAAAATACTCAATAAGTCAATGCATACAACTTCACACAACTAGATCATTTAAAATGCTACTTATTCTGGTTTAATTTCATTATAAAAGTCTTTCTACTTAAAAAAATAAAAAGGCTCTGTTGGGAAAGTCATAAAAATCAGCTGTGGAAGAAAACAGCTTTATGAAAAACCGGATTTGCAGTGAAAGATATAGCTGTGGATTTCTTTGTCACTTCTCAGTGTGCGTTGTCATTTTTCTATTCTTGATTCCTTTTCACTGCAATGGTTTAGGAATGATTATTAAATTAGTCTGCTGTGAAACGCTGGTAAACTCTAGATTCTTTTTCTATATCCTCCAAAACTCTTCTTCATCTAAAAGATCAAGTTCTGACCATAAAAAAAAAGAAAAGTATAAAAATATCTTTTTTTCCTCTTGTTTTATATGTAACCTGGGTTAAATGCAATACAGAGTAAGTACATTGTTTTTGCTGTTGTTGTTAAGGCTTCTCAAGATCTCATGAGGTGGCCTGCAAAATTTTGTTAGTGTTTTGCACTGTTGTGGTACTTCAAGGGTTCTGTGTAACAAACTTACTGAATGACATGATTTCTTTGTATTTAAACACTGACAGGTTAAAATCTGCTCGAGATGTTGTATCAAGAACAGGCCATTCCTTGGCTCTGGGTTGTCTCCACCGATATGTTGGTGGAATAGGTTCTGGACAGCATTTGAAAACTAGTGTCAGTATTCTCTTGGCTTTGGCACAAGATGGAACCTCTCCTGAAGTCCAGGTAAAAAAAGCAATCACCACAAAACTACTTAAAATGTTCAAGATGAAGATTAAAATTAAACTACCTGTTCAGATATTGTTTAGTAGACGTTGTCACATGTAAGACATGTAGCATGTGCCAGGGAGCGTGAAGAAAGCGGATCTTTACTTATAAACTCCCAGAGTGCAGAATCCCAAAGATGTAGTGTAATTAAAATGTAACTACATAGTGATTTAGAGAGGCAGTTGCGAGTGGTCACGTTAATTCAGAAGGGCGTGTGTCTGCTTGTCAGCAATGCCAGAGTGATACACTGTGGGCATATTCCAAACTGACTTTAATTTTACAGCAAAATATGTTAGTTTTGCCTTGGCTGCCTGAACAGAAGCTTTTAATAACTGGCTAATGACTGACATGTAACGAGTTACTGGAGTCTCAGGTGATGAGTTGTAGTTTCTCTTGTCAAGTGTGTGTGTGCTACCTATACAGTACATCATCTTTGCAGAGTTATATTATAAAAACAGAAGTCTGTTGCAAGCTAAGTTGCAGTTAGGGAACAGAAGGGGAATCGGTAGGAGCCAAGACTAAGGGAGGGGTTTCTATCTACTGTGGACTATAGTTATGTGAAGTCTCACAAGGGTATGACTTGACTGCTAAAAGTTGCTGGTATAGTAGAGTGGAGACTAAGCATGCTGTTGAAAGAGTAATGCTTTTGGAATTGCTGAATGTGGATAAACACTGTGAAGTTCAGACCACTTCTTAAGTTGAAAATACTGGAAAATCGGAAGAAAATGTTGTCTTTGCACTCTTAGGAGAAATACGAGGGGTCAGTGTCCTGGTCTGTCTTCACTTTCCTTTAAACCTCTGTTTGGCTGTTGTGAAAAGAAGAGAGGGCTAGATGGGCCAGTACGTGTGTCTTTGTAGTAAGAAGTTGAATGTTAGAGGGAAAAATGCTGATTTTTTTTCCTTCAGCAATGAAATCTATCAAAGCACTAAAAGAATTACTTAAAAAGGAAGAAATAAAAGAAACTTATTTTGAGTGAAAGCAGGTGTCCTGTTTATAATTACTGTTCTTCAAAGATTGTGCTGTAATTGCATAATATAATAGATAACTTCTTGTCATTCTTTTCATGAATTACTGCAAGGGAATGAGTACCTGGAATGGTGACTATTGTGCTTTAGCAGCAGGAAATTGTGTGCCACCCATGAGTCGGGGCACTTTATACCCACAGACTGAGAAGCTGAAGCCCCCAGTAACTAGAAGGAATCATACTTACACCTTGGTTTACTGTTAACTTGCTAGAACATGTACTTCAGTGCCTTCTTATTTCTTTTCCTCAGAGCAATAAAAAAATCAAAATAAGAAAGCTTATCACTTGGGAAAACAAGACTAGGTGTTTTTTTGGAGACAATGTTAAAAAAAATCTATAAGTACAATTTTAAGTATTTTGAATTTTCTTAGTTTGTTTAAAGGAAAGACAGTGCAATTTGCATATGTAACCAACTTCATGTATGAGTGGGTAACCTGAGGCATATAATTGTGTAACAATAATTTCAAAAACAAATTGGAAAGGTTAATGTTTTATGAAAAAAAAAGAAAAATAAGTATAAAGGGGAAGTCCAGGAGGAACTTGCATATCTACCTTACTTTTCATTGAGAGCACAGCATCCGGCCACTGTGAAAAGCTAAGCTTTTAAACCTTGTCCCTCACTGGATCAGTGTGGTTACACAGAAACTATATGGAAGTATAATGGAAATTTACAGGAATTAAAGGATAAGCTGTAATGTGCTACCACAGGATTAGGACTGTGTTGGTAGTTACATGATTGCTAGTGCTAATGGTTTTTGGGTTGCATCAGAGAGGATTAAAAAGGAGCAGTTTAAAAAGTGGGTATTTCAGCTTATTCCTAAGAGTCTAGCTTTGTAATAGTAATACTCTTTTATTTTAGTCTTTTCATGTATTTAATGTGAGAAAATTCTGAAATAAGATCATTTAGTAGGATGTTACGAAGAGATAGCTAATGCTTTCAGGTCTGTCAGTGGAATTTATTTCCTATGAAACATACGTACCCAAAAGGACTGTCCTCTTGCCTGCTTCTTGCTTTGACAATTACAGTAAATTATTTTGCTCTTTTTTTGTTTACTCACCTTGCAACTGAAACAGGTCTTTCACCATATTTTTTCCTCATGCTGTAGTATGCTGACTGAACTGCACTGCTTTTTGCTCTTGTACCCTCTAATAGGAAAGTTAGAAAAATACATGTGAACCTTTCAGCTTGTCATGAAAATCAGTTCCTACTAGAATATAAAAGACCTTCTCTGCTAAGGGTTTTGTAAGCTGCCCATTTCAGACTCTGCCTCCAGTTTTATAGTGGAATGATTCTCTCTTTCTCCTGTCTTGAGTCAGTTTTCTTTTTTCCTTTTTGTTTTAAGTGGATGTGATGTTTGGGCTTGTATTTTTCTTCCTCAAAGTGCTTAAGCATATTTTTTCTCAAATTCTTTGTCACCTTATTTCCATTATCTTCAAAATTGGTGATAACCGAAGAGTATTTTAGATATATTTCAACTCTCAGGTGATTTGCTTGAGGTCCTGAGACTTTTGAAACACTTTTGGAGTCAGAATAGTGAACTAGACATGTTTAAGAACAGAAGTACAGAGCTAGGCTCCACCTGCATAAAAAACTGTTTAATTTCCTAAATGCATTACTAAAAGATACTTCTTGGTGTTTTTGATAGACCTGGTCTCTCCATTCACTTGCCTTGATAGTGGATTCTAGTGGACCAATGTACCGTGGGTACGTGGAGCCAACGCTCTCTCTCGTTCTTACCCTGCTCTTGACTGTCCCGCCGTCGCATACGGAAGTACATCAGTGCTTGGGCAGGTGCCTTGGGGCTATAATAACTACTGTTGGGCCTGAGCTGCAAGGTTAGTGGGAATTGGAAGAGAAAAAATATCTACCTTGTATAAAGATGATATTGTAATCTTAAATGGAAGAATATAAGTTTTTGTTAGTTGCAGGTGGGGGGAGGTGATGTTTCAGTTACAGTCCTGCAAGCAGCCTCACTTTGATCCTCCTTATGACTGCTTGGGGCTTTTTTGACTGCAGTTCGAGGTTTGTATAAAGAAGTTGCAGGGATGTGTGGTGTTTTGGCTAATGGTAAATTTGCGTGGTAGGTAAGCCATGAAACCCTTGCTACGTATTTTGTTGCATATAATGTTGTGTACAGGTGGGGCATGATACAAGGTTTTTCCTCCATTTTTTTAACACGTGTTTATTTTATTTTAGGCTGATGATGAGAGCGTAAGTTTGACATAATTGATGATACTGTGAACTATAACTCATTTCCATTCATTCTTGATATCCTTAGATCTCTGTGCCTTACTGTAGAGACTTAAATCTTGTTGTGCCAAACACTGTGTCTGAAATTCTGTGCCTCAGGTGTTAAAAACATGAATGTTTAACTTTGTCTAATTGGGATTTTGAGGAATGTTTATAGGATGGTCTTTGATGCAGTGCCAGAGAGCCAACCACTAGTGAAATTTTATCTCTAAATAACTGGATTTAAGGTTTTAGTTACAAAATAGTTCTAGATGGTTTAATTGAACTTGTGTATCTGTGTGCTAACCTTTTGACCTGGAATATGATTAACTTTTAGAATAACAACTTAAGTAGAATGTCTTCTGCAGGTTACATTTCTGTAATTCAAAATGTTTTTATAAACCTGATGCAGGTTAATTCTTAAAATACAGAATGGGATTGTTCTTCAAATTAAATACCATTCCTTTTGAAAGCTTATTCTAGTAGAGCAGTGCAGCTCTTCTGTTGGAGCTAATTAAACTTGCCTGCATACATAGATGCTAGCTTAAGAGTTACCTGATATTTTAGGAAATGGCTCAGTGCGTGAAATGTCGCTTATACATATATAGAATGAAAAAGACTTTTAAAATCTAACTTCAGATAATTAACTAGCTTCATGACCTGGGAAGATAGTCTCAAAATATTTCTGACTGGAGATTATCAATCCAGAATTTCATTTGGACAGCCCGTTGTTTAACTGAGCTAAAAAAAGAGATACTGAAACACTCTGTAGTGTTTCTAATTTGCATGGAAAATCAGAAAAGTTGCACATTAATCTGTGAACTTTTTTTTGGTGCTATTGAAGCTCTGATAATTCTTGCTTCTCAAAGGTTTAAAGTCTGCAGTTGCTATAGAACAGTTTTGCTGTGTTAAGGATATCCTATTACATCATTAGGTAACGGAGCTACAATTTCAACAATCCGTTCTTCCTGTTTGGTGGGATGTGCAATCACACAAGACCATTCAGACTCACTTGTTCAGGCAGCAGCTATATCCTGCCTTCAGCAGCTTCATATGTTTGCACCACGGCATGTCAACCTGTCCAGTCTGGTTCCCAGTCTTTGTGTGAGTATCAAATGCATCCCTTTTGTTCCTCAAAGTTCTATGCATGTGCTTAGCAGAGGACAGGGGAAATATTTAGCAAGATGTCAAGGACAGCCATATGCAATAAGCAAGTTTTATTTGCAAGAACACTGGAGTCCCCAAGCCATTTTATATATTTTCAGAATGCTGCCCAAACTGAAGTCATAGGGGCTGATTCTCTTTCACCCTCAATAGTGTAAGCAAGCATTTATAAATAACATGACTGAGTAAAAAAGATGCTGAAATTCTGTTTGCTCCAACTAATGGCATGCAAAAAGGGAAATATGTGAATTGGGGAAAGGAAGCAGATTTTGGTTTTATGTTACCACTGTCAGCATTATTAGGGGCTGACATACAAGTTCTTGTGCTGCTGCTGTTAATGTTGTCTTCTTCCTTCATTAGTGTTCTGTCAGCAAGTCCTGGCTTAAGCTTGGAAGTAAGGCAGAGGCTTGAACCCAAAACATACCAAATATAAATATAAGAGGAAAGGTGGCATGGGTGGGTGTGGTTTTGGTGTAGGTTGGGTTGGGTTGGTTTTTTTTTTAATAATTACTATTGTAAAAATGATTATTAGAGGCTTCAGTAGTCCAGTACTGAGAAATTTGAAAAGCTTCTCCATAATGGCTGTTAGATGTTTTGCAAAGTTGTTTATGCCATTCTTTGCAGCACTGATGACTCAGTGTTACTTGAAGGAATGCAATCCTATTTATGTCAACACTGGACCTTTTTCTTAGTCTGCCATCCAGATTTTCCCTAGGGCATCCTCATGATTACATGCTTCTCCCCAGCCCTGTGCACACCCAAGCCCCACCCTGCCCCAAGCACTCCTGGGAGTGCAGTGTGTTTACAGAATCTGTCACTTGTCCCTTAACAAAATGTTGTGTGAAAGGGGTGCAACACATCCAGAAGTAGGTAAGCTCTTTTGTGCGAATACCATGTACAACATGACAGAAAATCCCTACAGCCATTTACTCTGTGGATGCCAGTGGGCAATGTAACAGACAGTGAAGTTCATACATGACTAACTAGTGCTGTTTTGAAACCTTTTCCCATGGTTTTCTACTGTTTCTCTCCTGTTAGTTTGTGGTCTTCTGCTAAATGAAAGCTATTTTGTTTTCCTTTCTCATATTCCTTACTTTCAAGTTATACTTAGTTTGATAGGGTTTCCTTTGAGTTGTCTTGGGCATTTCTCCATACTGCAAACGCGTAGATATGTAGGCAAGGTCTGCCTTACCTGCACCATTAGCCAACTCTTCAGAATGGAATTAATGCCAGGTATCAAAATTTAACCATGCAGCTCCACACTCTCATTTTAATTTCTTCTTCTTGAGTTGGCTTCATAACTTGTAGTTATTTGTTTTGTAACTTGAAACAGGGAATACCCTTTACACTAATTAAATCTCCCAAATGGTCTGTGGTTTAGTTCATTAAAACAATGTCAGTGTGGTATTTAGAGGTTCTTTAAAGACTGCTTGTTTTTTTAGGACTAAAATCTTGTATATTCATATGTGGAATAAAGATCTACTGTTAAAATGCTTTATAAACTGTACAACCCTTTCATTTCGGGAAGCATTTTCCATCCCCATAATAAGCTAATACTGAGAAAGCAAATGGATATTTGGTTTATAAAAACCAAATTACCCTGGAGTAAATAAGGAATTAGAGTTTCTTAAAGGGCAGTCTTCGCCTCTTCCACTGTGGAAAAACACTCATTTTTCTGTGCAGCTATTTCCTCTCAGAAAAATAGAGACCATGCACAATTCTTCTGTAAGGAAAATATTTGCTTGTGCTTGAGGTGATTCAAAGGAATTAAAAGCCAGTGTTGGTGCGCAAAGAAATCTGATGCTGTCTTATTGAGAGACACTTCTAAGAATTTAATGCTGTAGATTTTATTACAAATTTGAAATGCAAGTTTTATGATAGCTGTCATGTGTGGTGCACCTGATAATGGCTTTTTGTTTAAAAGAATGTGATTTACAGCTATAGCAGAATATGAGGCAGAGTAGTACTGGAGTGTAAAAAATTGGAAACTGTAATTAATCTAAATCACACTGGCACAGTAGTTCCAATATTTAAGCTTTTGTCTCTTTAACCATGTGACAGCTGTCAGCTCTATGTATGTCAGCTTTATTTTCACATTTATGTATTATGGAAAGTGCTTACTTCTGAACTTTCAGAACTTGGTACCCAGCAGCTCACACATGGGCTTATAACTGAAAAGTAGAATGCTTTTAGTCCTTAGCAGCATTGATTTACTGATACTGGGGTGCAGCAGTTCACTCATCTGTAATGGTTTTGATTTTCAGGTTCATTTGTGCAGCTCTCACTTGCTGCTGCGCCGGGCTGCAGTTGCATGTTTACGACAGCTTGCTCAGAGGGAAGCATCAGAAGTGTGTGAATATGCCATGAGTTTAGCAAAAAATGCTGGAGACAAAGAAAACAGTGGCATCAGTAGGTATTTCTTTCATGTGGCCTTTTTGTAACAGTTGAATGCACATGTGTGCATATGTGTGCTTTGCCTTCAGAAAGAAGAGAAAAAAGCCCAAAGCCCCCTTATACTCCTAGTGAAAAAAACCTTAAAACTGTCCCTTCTGGCTTCAGTAACTTATGGCCACACCCCTGCTTACCTCTGGAATTTCGTTTATAATTTAACTATTTGTGAAATTCAGACTTAAACCTCTCTCTGTCATCAAGGCTGGCAATCAAATAGGGAACACAGCATATACACAGTGGAAGCATTTTACAGTTTTTCTGGTATTATAGCTCTTGTTATTTTGAAAATTGACTTAATGGTGTGCTGTTTGATTGAGATACCTGGTTGTGTTATATTCTGTTAGCATCACATGTGCAGTGCCTATGGGCTTTGCTGGTTGGTCTAATTGTTACATGTATCATTTTATTTTGATAATAGGAGGTGCAACAGTGTTGATCAGCACAGTCTTCATACAAATGTAGAATTGTGGGCTTACTCAAATGATACCAGTTAAGTCTGTCCCTGGGAGGATTCTTTAGAGTCCCATACTGTTAGGTTTTTTTACAAATTCATGGGCTATGTACCTTGAAGAGAGATATTTTTTTTTTTTTAACTAATACTTGGAGGTGTTATTTGCCTCACAGATAAAATTAATTGCTTTATTAGAATCTTTCTAGTGCTTATTTCAGAAAAACATCAATAACATCTTGGTGATCTTTGGTTGAGCTATACACACCCATGTACACAATGTCCAATTCTAGTCTGTTGCTCCAAATTTGAAAACTCAGTTCCTGATTTTAGAAAAGCTTTCTCATTATCATTTTGCAGACATGAATCCTTTTGCACCAGGAGTTGGCTCTCGGCGAGACGCTCATTCCCGGCATCAGGGGGTTAACATAACAGAGACAGGCCTGGAAGGTGTCCTTTTTGGAATGCTGGATCGTGAGACTGATCGGAAATTGTGCTCAGATATCCATGATACTCTGGGACATATGCTTTCATCTCTGGCAGTAGAAAACCTTTCTCACTGGCTCATGCTTTGTAAGGATGTCCTTGCAGCTTCCAGTGGTAAGTGTTCCGTCGCGTTCACATAAATGACAATATGTCCTTAGCATTAGCATGTTCTGGCAATATTGGTTTGCAGCTTGTCTTTTATCCTAGTTAAGATGCAAGTTATATTGTATACAGAACTTTGATTGTAGTGCAGTTAAACTTCCACAGAAAGAAGGAATTATCGAAGTTAAGTTTCAGAATATTACTCATAAGAGTAAAAAGTTAGCTGCTTGAAGTAGGATATCCAATGGAGAAGCAGTGTGTTTATAAGTCTGACATTTCAGTATCTTAGTGAAAGCAGACAACCTTTTTAGCCTGTGTACATCCGGATTATGCAAAGACAAAACTCCGGTACACATTCTGAGCTTTCTTTTATAAGGTTTTGTGAGTTACTGATGTGATGATGGGTTACCATGGTGATGAAATTTTTGTTTGCTGTTCAGCTTTACAGATTTGTTTGCAGAGATTTTGTCCTCTGAGACCTTATTCCTGTTTTTCAGCTTGTAGGATGGCTATGACGCAGAATCTGCTCATTTCCCTTGCATTTATACTTGTTTATTGGCATGTGTGAGTGCATCCTGAAGCTGTTTCTAAATGCTGCCAGCTTTACATTTACTGATGAGTAATGCTACCAATAATTTCTTTATGCAATGTAGTTACCACATATGTGCCCAGTGAGAAAGACCTCATTTCCTGAGTTTTAAGTTGGCATGTCCTTTTGTTATTTCATGTGGGATGGGTCTTGAAAATTGGTTGTCCAATTTCTTATTTATTTATTAGTAGGTGACATGTCGCAGAGAAAAACCATATTTAAATAATTTTCCCTCAGGTGTACTGTAAGCCAGCAACTTGACTTTGAACTCCTTTGATCCAACTAACTGGCATATGACCAAAATGTGGTTTGCTTTTTAAGCAGAGATTTACAAATCAGCCACATGGGGTCCTGCATGCCTTCTCAAAACACCTTTGTTATGAATTGGCATCATCCATGTTTGATTTGCCATAGCCTTTTTCTTTATTGAATGTCTTGGCTCTTCAGTTGCATAAATTTAGACTTTCTGAGAAGCATACCTTAGTTTCTAAGAAGCATGCATTGCAATAATTTCCGTTAATTGTCCTCTAATTATTGCTGGAATAATTTTTGTCAGTATTTTGGCATTTTTCTAATTTAGACCTTGTCATTGAGGCTTCATGTTTTCATTTCTGAATAACAAAATGCATGTTTGGTGAGGGTTTTTTTGTCCATATTTGGCTTTTGGTTTTTTATGTGATCCCTGAAATAATTTTATTTTCTGAAATGAAGTCTCAAAGCTGCACCTAGAGAAAAGAATATTCTGAATGTTAATCACATTTTTGGATGCTGTCAGTGGCCTACTTGGCTGCACAGCTATCCCATGGCATAGAGCTTTGTATTTTTGTTTCAGTTTAACTTGCTTTTCATCTTCCACTTGAAATGGGAGCTGAATAATTTAAAGCTAAGCTGATTCTTTTATTCTGAGCCTTATCCTCTTTATTGGCAATTTAATGGGTTAATTTACAAAACTTGGCAATTTAGATATGGGATTCAGCTACTGTTGGTAACTGTGGAGAATTAATGTTATAGGAATTTATCTCATATCATGTAAGTCAAAGGGTAATTTAACCCAGAACAGAGGTGAAAATCATTTATTTTACTGATATTCTCTTGCTTTTTGCCGTTTGTCAAATGTTTCTACAGAAGAATTAGTCTGTTCTGAACCTCAGTATAAGGAAAGACTTGAACTCATGTCCTTAACTGTCTTCTGTGGATTTTAACAGTGGCATGTTTTTCTTCCTTTTAATTATTCTGTGTTGTAGACATGAGCACTGCTGCTCCCTTGGGAGGAGGGAAGGATGAGGAGTCAGAGAAGAAGGATGAGATGGATGATGATACAATGTTTACCACCTTGGGTGAAGAGGACAAGTCCAAGCCTTCTGTAGCGCCCCGCTGGGCCACTCGTGTGTTTGCAGCAGACTGTCTGTGCCGAGTTATCATGCTGTGTGAGAATGCCAACAAGGCACACTTTGACCTGGCACTGGCTCGTTCAGCCAGACTTAAAAACCCGAAAAGTAATTGCATGCTTTGGTTTCGTTCTTAATTTTTTATTTTAATTTTGACACCTCTTTACAGCTTAAGATTACACAGCCAAGAAAAAAAATAAAAGCACTTTCATTCAAATGGTTAAAACCAAAGGAAATGATCAGCAAAAGTTAATAAAATTGTATCTTTATAACCACCGTAGTTACAGTACCATGAGCACAAATAATGAGGTTTTCTGGAACATACCAGCTCTGACAGACTGGTGTGCTTAGGGGAAAAAAAACTTAAGAGATGCAAAGCTTTTCTCAAGTCTGAAACAGAAGCAATAAACTTCTAGTTAAGGGTAGGCTGGGAGTGTTTTCAGAGTTTAATGCAATGACAGCAGTGAATTAAACTTGGGATTATTTTAGCATCTCCAATCTGAACAAATGCTAGAAAAGAAAAAAAGAAGGGATAAAGCTAGGTAGTTATTGCTATGGCATTGGTTGCAGGGAGAGGGATGTGGGAGGGAGTTATAAAAAGACATGGACTTTATGAAGTTCATTCTTTTGGTATCCATGAGAGTGATAAGTCTTAGTTTTCAAGCTCATGTTCCAAAGATAGTTTTATGAGTTAGAGGATCAAAAAAATTGAGAGGTCATAAATTGCATAGCAGTTTTGTGATTAAATGTTTTTCAGATAGTGTGAGGCATATGTCCTTGAGCTGTCCATGTTTGTGCTGCATTGTGATTATTTGGGTTCACCCGTGTAGTGCTGATGAGGACTTTGTATATGTAGGATGAATATTGTGAGCATCCTAGAATGTGTGACATTAATGGATTTTGGTGTCTGCGTTGTTGAGGGTGTCTGTTATGATATGGAGGGTCGTCAGGTCTTTGTCTGTGTTGCTTTAGTGCAGCCTGGTTCCAGCACTGTGCATTGGTTTTGTGAGAATCTGGTTTTTGACTTGATTTGAGGCCAAGACCACTGAAGACTAGGAAGGAACAGTTTCAGGGAAGTTTATTTTGTCATGGCATTGTATTACAAAGAAAATAATGAACTAACTGCTGCTTATAGGGTCCTGCAGAGAATTGCATATCGTAATCTGGAGAGTTTTATCTCTATTTATTTGAAGTGAACTTCGATGTGTTTGGTATCATTGTAAAAAGGAAAACTCAGCAAACTTCTACCCCCCCCAAATTCAGCTTCTAAAATATTCAAATGTTACTATTGTCTCTGATGGTCTGAAAAAGTAAGTGCAGACTTTATCACTTTGTAGTTTGTAAATGATTTTCATTTTTTCTTTACTGATATGCCTTGGAAAAGTTTCAGCCACAAAGACGTTTTTCTTTTTTACCTTGAGACTTGAAAATAGCTTAGGCAGTTTGTGGGTTTTGTTAGTTACAACGGTTGTTGTTAAATAATTTATTTTCATGTTAGTTGTACAACATACAGTAACTTCAAATTGAGAGTAAGAAACGAAATAAAATGAATACATAGAGAAGAATAATCCTTTCAGAAATGTTACCAAGCTATGTATTTTTCTTGTCTGCACGCTGTCTGCTGCTTGCTTGCTGCCTTGGATGTGGTTTTCAGGAGAACTAGAGGCATACTCAGTTTTAGGTGTTTAAGCTTGGCATCAGCAGGGGTCACTGTAAGCGCAGGACTCGAGCTGGGGCAGGGATTACCTTGAAGATTTTCTGTATGTTTGGGGAGATCATTCAAATTAGCTTTACTGAATGTTTTAATATATTCTAAGCTATTTAGCCACAATTACATACTCCATTCTATGCAATTTCTGCTCAGTTTTTAAGGTCGTCTTAGGAAGAAAAGCCATAGAATCACTTGGCGGGGAGGGGAAGTAGAAAACAAGAAAAAAGCTAGGTTACATTGTTTCCTGCTTCTTCCATGCATTAACTGTGGAGCTTTGAAAACAAATAGGTAAAATTCATGCATGTCAATGAGGAAAATGTTGCAAATATTTGTCATGTTAGCTATCTTTTAAGTTACTAAATAGTTTTTTTGTGTTTTGTTCTAAGATGACTTCTTAGTACTCCATCTCTCTGACCTTATCCGAATGGCATTTATGGCTGCCACTGACCACAGCAACCAGCTACGGATGGCAGGGCTGCAAGCTCTTGAAGACATTATCAAGAAATTTGCATCTGTTCCCGAGCCAGAGTTCCCAGGCCATGTGATACTGGAGCAGTATCAGGCGAATGTGAGACCTCCTTTATAAGTTCAGGAAATCGTGTATTTATGCCAATATGCCAGTATTAGCTCTGAGCACATTTTGTGATTTCAGAAAAAGCTGTGAGGAGATTTTTCTGTGTGTGAAAATGTGCTGGAGAGACACTCTTCAAATTTTATTTTGTATCTCTTTCTATTTATTGTAATTTAGTAGCTGTTAAAATTAAAATTCCGTAGCTTGAAAGCCAAATAGTATAAGTTACATTTAAGTTTTTGCAAAAAGTGGCTATTAGTTTGTAGAATTAGGAATTGGAAAATATCATTCACTCACTTCTAGATTTAGTCTAATAAATCTCTTTTCTTGGGAATTATTGAATGTACTTCTGTTTAAACAAAAACTACAAAAGTATATCACTGGAAGGGGGCAATTAAAGATTGTTTTTGGGATATTATTGTGCTTTATTTGTTGCATACCTTAACTCTTTCACCTCTTTTGTCTTCACTCTGTCTTCAAGATCTTTCCAAATACTTTTTAAAGGCAGGCTTTCATCCTTTTCACATCCTGTCTTTTTCTTCTTCCTTCTGTAGTGTTGTAACCATTGCTTCTTTCTCTTGGACTTGGTCCTTTTGTTTCAGAAAAATACTGCCTTATAGCAACTGCCTAAAAGGCATTTTTCAGTCAGGATTTGCATCAAGCGGACTTGATGCAAATCCCACCGTAAACATTTGATTTCACATCGCTGTTTCATTTGGACATCAAATTGTCATTGGCTCATTAAGCCTTAGCAGGAGTTTCACCTGTAATACTGTAATGATTAAAAGGATACTCATTAACAGAAGGAAGATAATACCACGTATTTCACAAAGGTAGTTGAGACTTAAAAAGGCAGTGGGCAAGCAGGGAAAAAAGTAATTTACGACTTTGTTGTTGTTGTTTAAAGAATACTATTGCAAATGTTCGCTAGACAGCAAGGATAATTTTGGGAAGTAACTACAATGCCAAATTTGGCAATCTTGTCTTGCTTGTTCTGTATTTGTCCTTGAGCCTTAAAGAAGGTGAGATAAACAGCACTGTGACCCTGTTACTTTAGTTGGATTTTTAAAATTTTTCTTCCTATCAACAGGTTGGAGCTGCTCTGAGGCCAGCTTTTTCCCAAGATACACCATCTGATATAACTGCAAAGGCCTGTCAGGTACCTACAGTGGAAAACATTCACATACCATAAGCAAAACTAATTTTCCTTCTCTTTGGAAGAAGGATGCACAAGAGAAGTAGCATCAAATGGCTGGAAGATGTTGTAAACTTAAGCTGTGATGTTTTAGCAACGTCTTTTGAGTTCCCTAGTAATATATTTTGTTCCTCAGAAGTTCAGAAGTCCTTTGAGAGAGCTACATCAAAAAATGTATCTAGAACTAACAATGTCCTCATGTCAATACTGCAAGGGAAAAAAAAGAAAAAAAGGGAAAAAACCCCTTTGCTTAATGAGACCAATACTAGTTTATTTATTGTCTTTCAGTCTGATCAAATATTCGGATTACTGATAATTTGCCTTTAAACACTAAACTTCCATTCATTTTAATGCTCTATTTTAGAATTTAGAAGATCTGAGCATTCTCATTACAGTCATAGTAACAACTTGTCACTGAATGTTTGCTAAAAGATTTTTTTTTTGCATGTGTGTGGGATTGTTTTCTTGTGTGTGATATTGTGTACTGCAATTCAAATCCACTATCAGCAACATAGCTGTAGTAGTATGTGGTTTTCACAGCTAAAGAAACTACTGTGGTTTAAAGCAGCAGTTTTGTTAGCTATGCAAACATAAGTTTTAAAACAATAGCTCTTGTGTTTCTGAGTTTTGTTTAGTAAATTTGGGTCATCAGGAGCGTGATTTTGTGTTGTTTTTTTTCACTCTTAATTTTCAGCAAAACTTGCAAGGATAGATCAAGTACGGCATAACTTGGTATCTACATGTAGGAAAAAGTATGTTCAGCCTGATTTACAGAATGTTTCTGCACATTTAAAACTGAAGAGGCAGTTTGTATGAAAACATGTAATATTCCTTATAACTTGTCAAAATCTTCTCTATTCAACCAATTTTAAAGTAGATGTGTGCACCTACAGGATCAAATGGTGGGAGATTTAGGTTTGGATATTTAACTCTCTCTAGAAGTTTCGTGGACAGAGATGAGCGTCCCTGAAGGAGCTGGATCTTATAGTTTTATGTCATTGCTGAAACAGTTGTTGACTTGCTCAGCAGCAGGATTGAAGCTGGTCTTATTCCTACTGTGAATGAATAACATTTCTTTGAGAAGTTTTCAACAGCTTTGTCCTGTACGTGTTTGGGACACTTCTAGTGTTTGAGTTTATGTTATTTTAAATATGTCCATCATTGCAGATCATGAGAGAGTTCCTTCCCCAAAGGATTTAATGGAACTGGTTCTCTAAAAGCAAAATAAATAAATTGGAGATAGGCCTTGAAAAAAGAGTTTGTAAAACCTGAACTGCTTGAGTTTTGTGAGGTTTTTTTGCTTCTTATCCTCATCCTTGTAGAACCATCTCCAGAATAAGAGCAGCTCTTCTGAAAGAATTTTTCCCTTTTCCCTTTGTAGAAAAGCAACTGCACCAGAACTCTTCTATTGCCTGCATTATGTCTGGGCATGAACGTGTTTCAGAGGATGAGTGCCAATATATAGCTGTAGTCAGGAGCAGACAGTCTGTGTGATGTTTGTTATTTTAAGTACCTGTTTTGATCCATTTAATTCAAATGAGAAGTTGAGAGACACCCAACTGTCTGTCCACCATTGTGGATAGATTGTTCTAGGTGTAAAACTGTGGGTTCGAAATCATAGCTCAAACTTTCAAATAGTTGCTGGGTGTTTTCTTGACATTAATAATTTGAAAGCGTCCCACTAGTATGGAGCCTTATATATTGATTTGAGATGTGAGGGGTTTTAAAGATATACTTTTGTTGGTTGCTGTCCAGTATATTCTTCACAGAGAATGCAGTGACTCACTACCTGAATGTTTGACCAGACACTTGGGAACAGAATAAAAAAATTGTTATAACCTAATTATGGAGAATTAAAAAAAATTTTAAGTATTTTCTGTATATCTATTGAGTTCCCTTGTAATATGCATTGTAAATACAGCCTTTATAACCACCCACCTGAGCAATTCTGTTGTCATGGGTGGGGAGGAAAAAAAAGGAAAACCTTATTTGTCTTAAGCAGGAAGAGTGGCTAAGTTTTTCGTGGTGGTTGTTTTGGGGTTGGTTTTCTTACTGATTTAATTTTTTTTTTCATACATATCGTTGTTGGGTTTTTTTGCTAGTTTAGAATGATTCTAAACTTTGTTGTCTAGGTATGTAGCGCTTGGATAGGAAGTGGGGTTGTAAGTGACCTGAATGATCTTCGTCGAGTTCACAACCTTCTTGTCTCTTCCCTGGATAAAGTGCAAGCAGGAAAAGGATCTTCTAGCCAGCTTTACCGAGAGAGTGCGACTACTATGGAAAAGCTTGCAGTTCTGAAAGCCTGGGCTGAGGTAAACATTGACCATTAAATCTTTAAAAGTTTGAAAACACTTTACAGTGTAACAGCAGCCTCGCACCTCATGCTGGCTGTACGTGCCTTCCTCCTAACCTGTTGCAGTTCTGCTCCTGGGATGTTTTAACCTCAGTATCTTTCTCTGCCATTCTATTCATCCATTATTCACAGTGAGGCTTGATTGTTCTTTGTTTTGCTGCACTTTTCTGTATAAAAATACGCACTCATACCCTATCAGATTTTGAATTTCTTCCCATCTTACTGCTCTTAAACTTGGAAAAAAACCCCACAAACAAGAAAACAAACTCTCCTTGCCCCAAAAAACCGTAAAAATCAAAAACCTTAAAATATATTCTGGGAAAATATTGCAGTTAGTTAACTAGTTAGCTAACTAGTTAGTTAACACTGTCAAGTATTTATAATTGACACATTTTTAGGAAGAAAGTGTGTGGCCAAGTTGTTTTAGGAAAGTCCCATTTATGAACCTAAGCGTTATATACTGGTAGAAATAAAAGAAAGGATATAAATAAAATATGGTTGTATTAAAAACCTTTTTTTTTTCAGTAATTTTCTGGTGAATTGTATGTGTGTGGAATCTGTTACATTCATGTGGGAAAGGCTGCTGCTTTCTTTTCTTTTTAGAATCTCAGAGCACATACTTTGACATCTGTTTTACTTCTAGGTGTATGTTGTTGCCATGAAAATTAAGAAAGAAGCAGAAACCAAACCAAAGCGTGTTTTAAAGAGCACAGAGGAGGATGAGGATGACTTTGGTACTGTGGATGAATTGCCACCAGACAGTTTGATAACACTTGTACAACCTGAACTGCCTGCACTGAGCCGTCTCTGGTTGGCTGCGCTGAAAGATTACGCTCTTTTAACTTTACCAGCTGAATTTGCTACCCAGCTCCCACCAGATGGTATGCACTGAAATTTCTTTTTGTGTTCTGCAAAACAGAAAAAACCTGTAGCTGGACATTCAGAATTAGTCTATAAAGTATTTGGCATGCATGTTTTTTTCATGCAAGTGATAAATTTCTGCCTTTGAGTGTAATAGCAATGTTTTTGAACTTGAAGCTTTTTTCCTTCAATTTGCAATGAATATACTCTTTATTTGAATCACGGAGATCATTAAAACCACATCTTTGTAGAATTAAGAATACTTCTGCACCTCTAATACTTTGGTATCAAATGCAAAAAGATCTTGTCTGTATGAAAAACATAGCCCCTGAGATTAGAGCAGATACCGTTTTACAGTATTTTACTGACTTAAGAGTGAAGGCTCTATACAAAAAATGCTGCAGGACCTGATGACTGTGCCTGCCTTTCTTGCTCTCTGCTTACTGCTTTATCGAGGCCACTGCACTTTCTCATGAGAGGTATTATTACTGCTAGTGCACAAGGAGAATTGGAATGTACTGCCATAACAAGTATTATACCTGAATATGTTTGTGATCAAGCACACCCAGAATAAATAGACTAATAAATTTAGAGTAAATGCTTTTTATCTGTTACTTGCAGAGAATTTCAGAATTTACTTTTGCTTTGTTAATTTAACAGGAGGAGCATTTTACACTCCAGAAACAATTGATACAGCTAGACTGCACTACCGAAACTCCTGGGCTCCCATACTACATGCAGTGGCACTTTGGCTAAACAGTACAGGATTTAATGTGTCAGAGTCAACAGAAGAGACTGCTGCAGCAATGCCCAATTCTCAGAAACGTGCTACATCCATTATGTTAAACCAGACACCTGGAACTCCGCCTACCACTAAATCTTTGCCAGAGATAAACAAAGATCGAATGCACTTAATTTTGGGTAAGAGTTACAAGTTTAGAATTCAGTAGCAGCACGTTATGGTATGAAATGCAGTGAAAATGAGAAAAGATACTTTGCTTGAAATCTGTGAAGTTTAAAATTTATTACATGTCTCGACAGTAAAGTTTTGAAAATCTGTGTCTCATCCTCTCTCTTATCTTCTGCCTCCTGTGTTCTTTGTAGCTTTGACAGAATATTTGTCAGTGTGATTATTGTGATTTATGTAATTGAATAAAATGAGTAGGAACTGTTCTACACTGTAGTATAATGCAGATGATACTAAACGTTATGCTTCAAAGATGTAAAAGCTGTGAGGTTAATTAAAATACACACCCCTATATAAACACCGTTTAGTAGAGACTGATGTTTGGCAAGTCGCATGGAGTAGCTTTTGCATCAGTTTTTAATCTGTGAGTAGCATTCAGTGTTTCCCTTTGTTGTTACCTAACAGCTTTAAGAGGTGGATGTAATCTCTTATTCTGAGGAATGCCAACAGTTGTCTGAGATATAGATATATTTAAATCCGGAATTAAGTGCCATATGTATAAGATGAATATTGCGTGATTTTGGGGGCTTAGCTTCATTTCATTTGTCTTTACATTTAAAGGAATTCAAGAAAATAAAACTCAGTTTACAAGTGGAGGATTCATATGTCTGACTTACAGATAGATCTTTAGAACAAAATACGTATTTCCATTCAGTAATCCTAAATTGCTTGTTGTCACTGTGCATTATTTATCCTGACAAATTTTGGGGAAGACATGATGCAGAAGAGGAAGCAAATACAATTCTTCTGCATAGACTCTCTTTTAATTAAAAGGAAGAAGAATTGAGAAAAACATCTATCTTTCTAAAGTTGTTAAGAACCTGCTATACTTACAAAAAAATTTAAAAAGAAAACTTGATTTTATTATATGAACATTCTTTTTAATTATTGCTCTTTTCAGGTGTTAGTATACAGTTTCTGTGCTCCCCAAGACCTGAAGAGCCTGTAGAGCATGTTACATCTTGCTTACAAGCACTTCATACTTTATTGGATTCCCCTTGTGCCAGGATCCATATTGCAGAGGATCAGGTAATGTATGAGCATGTTGAAACAATCAGCTTTTTCTATGTCTTGGTCTTTCATCTATGATGATTACAAAAGCTGTAATTATTTTTTGTGTGAGAAAAGTATATGTTCATCATAAGCAGGTGACATAACAATTAGGAATTGTTTAGTTCTAATTAATGTTTTTCTATGTATTTTGTTTCACTGCAGCTCCTTGGTGTTGAACTCTTGAGTGTGCTTCACCGACTCCTCCTGACCTGGGATCCTCCTTCAGTCCAGCTACTGGTTACGGGAGTTGTCCAGCAGATAGTAAGAGCAGCTCAAGATTATTTGCAGGAAAAAAGGAACACACTAAGTAAGATTCTGAAAACACAGCTTGCTTTGCAGAGTAAATTAGCAACAGGTTTTCATATTGGGAAAGGAACTCTGTTGCATTAGGGTATGGTTACACTGAGGAGGAAAATGCTGTGTGTTCCACAGATAATTTTGATTGTGTTCATAATTACCTGCTGATTTCTTAACTCCTGTAAGATGTATCTTTTCGTCCTCTGATCATTCTCATTTCATATCATGGTTTTCATTCATTTTTCTGGAGTATGAGTGATGCAAGTTATACCCAGCACACTCCTTATTAATACCTTGCTCAGTTTCCTTAATGTTCCTCTACTGACTGCCTCCTTAGTACTTCATTTACCTTTTTTCTGAAGTTTAATGGTTTAGCCACTAGTACAGGGTATTATGGTGTGTCCCTGGCACAGCTGACATTCATGAGGTGAGTGAACTGCTCCAGGAACCAGTATGAAAAGTTGCCTGCCCAGGAGATCTTGCCAGGATGTGGAGCAGACTTGCACCTGGGTTCTTACTTCACTGACATTCAGGGCACTCAGGGCGTGTCAGCAACCAGGAGCTCTGGGAACAGGGTGTGCAACAGGAGCAAGGCAGTTGGCATGGAAAGGCATGCTCATGCTGCCCAGAAGTGCTGCTCAAGACTGTACAGGACTGCTGGAGTCAGCATAATGATGGCACTGACATACAACAACACAGTCTGCTGACTGAGGGACGATCACCTCTGGTGCATCAGAGGTCTAATGACCAGGTTTCATATTCAGATGAAAGTGCTGATGTGCCTGTGTTTCAGAGGCTTGTCTGTGCAGCCAGGGCTGGAAGTGACATTGGTCTCACCTGTGAGACATGAAGGAAATGCTTGTGAAGGTGAGCAGACTCTATGGTGTTAGGAAAGGTAAATGGAGGAATGAAATGTTCTTCAAGAGGTCCTGCATGTGCAGGAGTTGGAGTCCTATGTTTCTCAGAAGGAGAGACAGCCATAGGCTATGTGGGAATATGGTCCTGGAGGATGACACTTGCATGAAGGTGGCAGCTGCAATACTGTGACTTCCAGCAACAAAAGGCTCTCTCTCCAGATATCCAATCAGAGAACACTGTAGAGATCTGTCAAGAGAAGAGGAGCCAGCTGTCCTACTTTGACAGATCAGAACTGATACCACTGAAAGGAAGCGAAGGATCACACCAGTCAGGAGCCACAGGCTGCCTAATCAAGAAGGGGAGGTGAATGAAGCCATATTAAACCAACCCAAAGAAGTATTCCAATCAAGCTGTGGGAGCTTCATGAGAGGCTTTTACCATCCAGTCATATGGTGGAAGGGTGACACTGCAGGAGGCTAACATTCAGAAGTGTGTGAGGCACAGGCTTTTTCAGTCCGGATGCTGGACAGTCCAAATAAGAGTGGGGCTCAGTGGATTTGCTCCGCAGTAATACAGAAGAAATGGTTATGAAGGTTAATCGTAGTTGTGGCTGTACCAGCTATGTGGTAGTGGAGGCCATAATTTCAAGGGAAAGGCAGAAAATGAGTAGCAGAGCAAAAGCTTTGGCCTTACTTGGCAGACTTTGGCTTGTGCAGGGAGCTTGTAGATGAGATCTTGTAGTAGGCTTTCCTGAAGGGCAGAGGAAAGAGGGATTGTTTATCTTTGGTGACAAAATAAAGCTCATTCAAAGTGATCCTGGCAGGAGGCTGACTTGGCTGAACAGGAATTTCTGACCGAGCTCAGATGTGACAAGGAAGTGTGTGGATGTTGGAAATGGGGTCAAGCTGCCAAGGAAGACTACTGAAGACTTCCTGGGTATGGAGGAGTGAAACTGAGAAAGGCACAATTTAGCTGGAGCTGAGACTGATGATGAATGTCCAGTGTGACAGGAACAACATTTATAGATATGTTGTCAGCAGAAGAAATTTAGACCTGCTGCTGAATGGATTGGGTGATCTAATGACAAAACACACTAGAGGAAAAGCTAAGGCACTATTATCTTGTTTGCTTACTTCTCCTGTGTCTAATGAGCAAGCTTAGGGGAGAGCAATGCTAGCTACAGCAGATGAGCATCCACTTAGGGGCTGCTTACAAAAGAGCTGGCCATACCCTGGAACCAGATGGGACGCATCTGAGGGAGCTGGCTGATGACATGCTAAGTTTGTTGCAGTCATCTTTGAAAAGCTGTGGTGCTTAAGAAAGCTTTCCAATGAATGGCAAAAACGAGGTGCTGTGACTAACTTTGAGTAAGACATGAGGTTGGGTTTGAGTGAACTTGCCGGTAAGCCTGCTGTGCTTGTTGAAAGGTTTTTGAGTAAATTTCTTTTGAAACCACTTCTTAGTACATGAAGTAGAAGAATGCGATTTGAAATGGTGAGCACAGACTTACTAAGGACGAATAATGCCTCATCACCCCCTGTGATGAAATAACTGGCTTTGGAGGTGGGGTGGTAGATATTGTTTACTTAGACTTTTGCAAGGCTTTTTGACCCAGTACTCTACAATATCATTGTCAAATTGAAGTGATGTGGACTGAAAAGTAGAATAATTTGTTGGACTGCTGTGCTTGAATGGAGTTCAGTGATTCAAGTCTGACTGGCAGCTGGTTGCAACTGGTGCTTTTAGAGATCAGTATTGGGCCTGCTACTATTAAGCACATAGGACAGATAGGAGAGAATGTACCCTCAGCAAATTTGTGGATGATACCAAACTGTGCAAATGGTGGGTGTGCTGGAGGGTAGTGCTGCCTTTTAGGGGAATTCTGAACTGCAGGTCTGAGAACCTGCTGAAGTTCAGCAAAGACAAATGCAAAATTCTGCATTTGGAATGGAATGTGCATTGGTATAGGCTGGTGGGCTAACAGATTGGATAGCAGATTTGCCAGATGAGGCACAGTTGTGTGTGTGAATCTGTGGTGTGAAAACTGTGCAGTGCTGAAGACTCTGTTACTGGTCTGTTTTAGAAAACCATGACCAGTGGATTAAGGATATGGTTATGAAGATGCATCTGGAGCAGTGTCTAGTTTTCTTCGCCCTTCCTCCTCAGAGTAAGACAGATGTTGACAAACATGAAGGAAGTTCAGTGGAGGTCCTCTAAGCTGCTTAGGGAGGTGAAGTGTGTGACCCATGAGGAGAGGCTGAGAGAGCTGAACTTGTTCAGTCTGCAGAAGAGAGGGTTAATATGGGATAGAATAGCAATCCCCCTTCTTAAAGGGGATTTAAAGACAAGGCCGGTCCAGAGTCTTCTGAAAGGTAAGTGGTGGAAGGACAGGAGGCAATGGGCACAAATTGCAGCAATGGAAATCCATATGGGATACAAGGGAAAAATCAGACGCTGTGGGAATGGTGAAGCAGTAGAACAGGTGCCCAGGGGTGTGGCATCTCCATGCTTGGCGATACTCAAAACTTGAGCAGCAGTCTGAAACTAGCAGCCATCTGAAAGCTACTTACTGAGGTACTTTTAGTGACCTCTTCCTTTTAAGAGAGAATCTCCATGTTTAATTATCCCTTTACCATTTCTTTAAAAATCTCACATTAGATGTACTGTTTCCATCTTTGCTAGGTGAATTAGTTTCCGAGTGGCAACCTGGCAAATAGTTCATTGATACCTGGTTAAGTTGGGTGGGTCTGCCAGATTTTCTGTTACCTGAAGTAAAACCCAAGGAATATTTTCTTACTAAGGAAAATTACTGTCTTAATCTGGCATGATGTACTGTTGATTGAAAAAGTCCCAACTGATAGCTTTTGCCCGTTTTCTACATAAAAACAGAGAGAAGATTTTGCTGGAACTTGAGGAACCAGCTCAACAGAAAATGCAGGCTCTGTTCCTTCATATGAATTAATGGAATTGTTTACTGTCAGCCCAGTAAGCTGCATTTTTCAGATTGATGAATGTGATAACAGTAGCAATCATTTAAATTCATAGGAGCTCTATAGGGGTGGTTCAGGCCAGCTTTGACTTACTGAATCTCTGTTGCTGTTTAATGGGAGAAGGAAAGACTGCAGCTGGCCAAGCTGCCATCAAAAGAGAGATTTTTTGAACTGAATACACTCAAATCATGGACTTACTCAGAGAATCCTACAGTGCTTTTCTGTTCTCTTATTTCATAATCAGTTTAGGCTAGAATAAGATTTTGTCAGGGTGGAACATTTAATTAATAGCTATTAAATTAAAAAAAAAAGTCTTGGCTGATTATCTGGCATTCACTGCTGTTAATTTTATAATCAGTTTTAAAAGAAGCAAAATCATTAACTGTAGTTTTATTTTGTGCAAGACTACTTTTTTTCCTAGTTCTGGATAGATTTTTAGTAAGTATTGTTGCAATCACAATACTTCTAAGGCATTGTAAACCCCTTTAATTCATTCTAACTAAAACATTTAATCTGACATGAGCCATGTTTGTCCTATCTTACTGTAAAGCAACTTTTTCTTCTTGATTTTTAACTTTGTTGTGTAGAGTGTGTCATGTAATCTTTGGTATGGGATTTTAACTGTCTCCTGGGACATTTCTTTCCTTTTTCAGATGAAGATGATAATGAGGAAAAAGAAAATTCTCTTGCTTTAGGAGAGGGAGGTGAGAGTGGTGGTCTTGTGCCCGGGAAATCTCTAGTCTTTGCAGCCATGGAATTGCTCATGTTTATCCTGGTACGACACATGCCCCATCTGAGTTCAAAAGTGTCGGATTCTCCAAGTCACGTTGCTGCCAAATCCCACCTGTCTGAGGAGAGTGCTCGTCTTGTGGCTGCCAGTGTTAATATTCTGTCTGACCTGCCTTCCCTCTGTTCTCCAGCAGGTAAGGCATCGTAACAAAATATGTGTGAGTGGTAATTCTAGCGGCACACTGAGGATATGATGCTAAAAACAAACTGTAAATATATTGCTATGGATACTTTAAGGGCCATCTATTGATAAGTATATTTAGGTGATTAACTAAATAAGAATTCAGGCTTTTCCAGTGAGCAACTTAAAGAAAATTTGATTTTAAGTTTGCATGTGTGCTGCAAATTTGCTGAGGAAATTAGCTTTGTACCAATCTGATTTTATTGTTGGGTTTCCTCCCCCCCACTTTTTTCATGCTTTTGAAACCTTTTGGGCAATTTTAATCATATTGTAAAAGAACACAGACATTTTGGAGATAATTAAATTCCTGAAAAGTTCATGAAAAGCAGCAGCTGTATGAAAAGACAATCCTACTGAGGGAAAAACAGCACAATTCATCTGTGGTACACTTGGGTTTGCAGCCTTTGGCTGTCCGTCATTCCAAATGTGATTATAAACTAAATGGAGCTTTCTTCTGCCCAGGAAGACTGTCACAAAGGATGTGTGTAAGCTGGGATAATTGCACTGAGTGAAGTTCAGGGGTAAAGGACACAATTACATGGGAGGCTGTGCTCTTTGACTTCTGCTTTTTGGAGAGCAAATCGCATAAGTGTTGTCTCAAGAATCTTTGGGGAAGTTTCACCCACTCATATAGATAAGACATTTTAGAAGTTGGTCCCCTCATGAGGTGCACTGTAAGTAAGATATTTGGACAAAGTTATGCTCAAAAGACAATATGGCCTGTCTTCAAACAGAAAATTGTGAATTTGTGTCTTGCAATTCTTTAAGAAACAATAGATTTTGAGTTGGAGTCATGCCCTGTTTTTATTTGATTCCTGATTTTTTTTTTTTTTTTGAAGAGGATGATGGGAAAGAGGGTGGGCAAAAGAGGAACAGTATTACTTCTGTTTTGTCTGGAGTGAGGGTGTTACTCCCAGTATTTGGCAAGTGGCCACTGAAAGTAGCTCAGAAACTACTGTAAGTTTATAGAGATTAGTCTGATAGAGATTTGGTTTTTTCCCCTCATTCAGAAGATGTAGCCAGCTCATAGCTGTAGGGAGGCAGGGATAGCACATACCCAAACATTTTTGCTAATTGAGCCTTTGGATATAAGGGAAACTGAATAAAAAGAATTCATCACTTCCTGTGATTGGGTTTTTTTTTAATTTCTTCATCTTTCTTTAAAATACGAGCATCTTGCAGTCTCCATGGGACAAGATCCTGGGCAATCTGGTCTTGAAGAACGGCTGCTTTGAAAAATGGGGTTGAACTAGATGACCTCCAGCAGCCCCTTCCTCTCATAATTGTTCTAATTAATGTATTTATCCTCACAGCATTCCCAGAAGTAGGAAAATGGCAGGATTTGTATTTCCAGAGATGTGGGAAAATGAAGCATAGAAGAGACATGGAAAGAGACTTGACTGTCTGAAGTGATCCATAGATTGATTTTGCATGCCTAAACCGAACAGCACTCTTCTTTCAGTCCTGTAGGGGCTTAAAGTCTGTCTACCTGTGATACTGAAACTCTAACAGCCTTTGTCCAGGATTTGAGACACCCAAACAGCTTCCTTACTTTGTTTCTGGGTCTTGTACCACACACCACCTTACTTGGAACATACAATAACTAAGTTTGGATACTTGTTTCCAGACCTCCTTTTTTTGTTGTTTATAGGACCCTGGCGATATGCAGAGCCTGTTTTAAGATACTTAGCAACCTGGATGACATACCATGTATCACATGCCATGTAGGACAAAGCTGTAATAGCTAGATCATCATTCCTGAACTGACAGCAGCATTTCAATTGTTGGCTTGTATGACTTGTGTTATGATTCATTTCAGTAGTACTGATGAATGAATTTGGTGATAAAATGTTGAAGGACACATATCACTTGTTACCTGAATTGCAGTTTATCTCGTCTCCTTTGTCTCCAACCATATGCATCCATATTGGGAAAGACAAAGAGGTTATCTACCACACTTTAGAAATTCTGTTTTATCTTTTTTTTTTTCTTTTTTTTAGGATGTATGACGATCTTACCCACTATCCTATTTCTGATAACAAGAGTATTGAAAGAAACAGCAGTAAAGTCAGCAGATAATCAGGTCCCACCTCCAGTCACTGCAGCTCTTCAAGGGATAAAAACTATTGTTACTCTTCCAACAGTCAAGACTGACGAAACTCAGAAACAATGGACAGGTCTTATCCGCAGCACTCTGGCATCTATCTTGGAAGACTCTCAGCCTGGTAAGTGGTTTCCCAGTGCAGGAGAGTTAAAATTCAAGAAAAATGGATTTTGCTGTAATGAAAATGTAAGTATGGTATCTGCCTATAACTTAATGTAAGGCCTGAGTGAGCAAAACTCCTCAGTTGCTTAGTAGATTTTATTGAAGAAAAGCACAACATTGGCTTTAACAAAGTAGTTACATCTCAGGAGTTCCCACCTCAGATTTGTCCTTGTTTGGTCTGTTTTCTTTGACAGTGTTGATCATAACCTCCAGTCAGAAGTTTTCCCTTTTGCAATGAATCTGGCAGCCCCTGCCTCTCAGGTTTTACTCTGGCACAAGTCATTTAGTCTTAGTGACAGTCAGTGTTAAAGTGAATGAGTGGGAAGACAGCCACAGATAATTGTGGCAAGGTTCATACTGGAGTAGAACACTCACAATACTGTTAAAAGCTTTCTGGGATGAGAAAGAAATCCTCTCCCTGGCCAAAAAAATCCTTGTTACTCACCAGCACAATGGTTACTGTGTCTCTTCAGAGAACTGCAGACCACCTCTGTGGTTCACATACGTCTTTTGCCTTGCCCTTCAAAAACTGAAAAAGATGTACAGTCTCAGCTGCGTAGTTAGCAAAAGAGAGACAAAAAGATTTGCCATTTGCATAGTGGTAGTCAGCGAGAAAAACATCCCATTACATTGCCAAGGAGCCATTTGTAGAGAGTGAAGAGAGGTTTGAATGGAGTTACTCATGTGAGAGATGGGGAATGAGTAGGTAATTGCAAATGATTCTGAAATGTCCGAAGGGGGAGGATCACTAGGTTTGCATTAACCAAGCCAGACTTCTAATTTGATTTGTCACATCAGCTCTCGTTTTCCAGCCTTTAGTTACTGTAGAGATTTCACAGGCCCTCTTTCCAGAAACTTCACTGGCTGTAGGCTTTTTTGGAGACTTCAGAAATTTTTCTTGGTTCTTTGCAAGAGTGTATGTTTTCCTTTCCAATCTTCTGTGAAGTGTGATAGTCACACACAAAAAATCTAAGCAAGGTCCACTGCACTCAATTTCAAACCTCGATCATTCAATAAAATTTAAACAATGTAAATATAAAATAATTTAAATAATGTAAGAAAAATTGTCACTTCAAATGCTTGCAGTATTTTGAAGTGAGGTCTCACATTATGGCTAAGCCAATTGAGTGACTAGCTGACATCTGTGAAGGGCAGTCATGTTGTTTTTTCTTTTTTGCTGACTTTATATATGCTGTTCCTTTGTGCCTCTCAGGGGAGAGCAGAACCAATGTGGCCAACTAGACCAGCAGAACAGTGCTTTTTATATATATTATAATAGTTTTTATATAAATATACATATTTTTGTTCCTATTGTGAATTATTGAATGAGATCTTTGAAGACAGAGCTTATACAAGGAAAAAAAATTATGACAATGGCAAATACTGGCTATTTTAAAAGCAGGAAAGGTTAAAGTAGGACTGTTCCTAGTGGTGACAGCTGGCTGTCAGATCAACTAGTCTGTTCTGTGAAACCTTATGTTAAATAAAAGTTGTTGCCATGCTGGATATCTATTTCTTACTCTGCTGTATCAGCTGAAGATAACAATTTTTAAAAGTGAAGTAGATCTTTAATGGGGAAAGGATCTAAAAATATTTTTTTCCCTGGTTTACATATTGAAAACAAAAATATGACTTGGTCCGAGAAAGTGTGGGTGATGATGTTTGCCTTGATACTTAAGTTTCAGGAAGATTGACTTACTGTATTAAAACAACTGTTAGAATAGAGTTGCTCAGATTTTTGTCAGTCACAGTCAATAATGATACTGTAATAAGTAAATGCATGTGCAGTTGCAAATTATATCAAGTGTACATATTTCCTCTTTGTAAGTTTATCTGTGTTCACTGGCTTTTACTAAATAAATGCTAAAGCCTTTTTGGAATAAGCTAACAGCGTATTTGGTTTTGTTTTTCAGAAGCCTCTAAACCTATTCTTGATGAAGTAAGCATACTTACAGCTATTACTCTCTTCCTCTGGTCAGCAAGCACTGAAATAATTGGAGTGCAGTCTTTACAAAACGGATGTATGAACAGATTTAGAAGTGCACTGAATTCTTCTGATCCTTGGGTAAGATCATGTTATAGGAATGTGAATGATATATGGCTGGCAAAACCTAATTCTGATATATTTAACACATTTCCTGAATGATTTGTAATGCCTTTACTTCAGGGACAGATACTGCTGTCAAAATAACTAGAATTTTCAACAGCGCATTATTGAAACTCATGAGCAAAATAACCCAAAGTAATTGCTTCTAGATAAAGTGTGTTCATGGCCTTATGCCAGGCTCTTGACTTCAGCTTTTTAAAAGGCAAAACCAGTCTTTGGTATATGAAGTTTTATCAGATGAAAAAGTTGGTTACCATGGAGTGGTGACATTTCTACATTAGTGTTGATCTTTTATAACACAAACTAAACCATTTTTTCTGTAGATAAAATTACAGCCCACATTTCTGATCAATTTTATATTTGTGCAAAACCTGTGCTTATATTACACAAAATATTTACAAAACTCAGTTTGTGAGCAAAAATATAATTTTGTGGTCACCATCAGAACATCTACAGATCATAATTAATTTGTCTCATGATTTCACTTCTGCCCTTTGGCTTGTCTTTGTGAAATACCTTCTGACTTATTTTCTCGTAAAGAGGAAAGTTAGAAAGTTGTAGACTGACTTGGTTCAGGCAGGCTAATGCACTGTTAAGCTTAACTTTTCCAGCCGTGCTTGTATCAGTTTGAGTGGGTATACATATCTGCAGGTGGGAGCTAAGGAGAGAAATCTATAATGTTTCCACAAGTAAACACAGCAGAGATTCCTGAGAAGAAAAACACGCAAAAAAATGCGGATGTGTTTAGGGTCACAGTGGAGCATTTAAAATCCTGTTTAGACTGATAATTCTCTGTAGCAGGGCAGATGTTTTCCAGCATGAACATAAAATTCAGTTGATTCTGAAGCCTGACTCTGGAGGGAAAGCTACTTAGAATTTTATTGTGTGAATGGAAATGTCAGTTGTATTAAGCAAAACTTTAATGTCATAGTCTCTCTCAGCTCTGTCGCCCACTACCCTGCTGGAAAGCTGCCCGTCAGCTGGAACTTACCACTATTTTTGTAATGCACAGAGCAAGCTTGGACAGCAGCCAGATGGTGTCCACTCTCTTCTCACTGATGTGCAGAGCATATACTCTGTAATACTTGTTGTGTTTTCATTCTAGTTTTTTAAATGCAAAATACTCATTGTGACGGTCAGTAACGAGACACCTGTTTGTAATAAAAGCATGATAGTGATTGTATGAAGTGCATTGAACTGATTAAGGAGAAAACTCTTCCAAAGAACTACTGATGGCTTAAAAGAAAAACAGGAGTATTTTTGAAACTATTACCACATGAAAAGGTTAAATATCATATATAGCAATAATCAGAAGTCTGGTGAGCTCAGTTCCCTTTTGTTTCAACAAGATAACTCAGTTGAGAGATCCAAGTGTTTCAATGCTATTGGGCAAGTTTTACATGAAAGTGTGCCCCTTCTGCTTTGAAGAAGCCCTGATTTTACCTGACAGAAGTTTTTGTAGACTTTGTGAATGCACAATAGTCCAAAGTTTCATACTACACAGATCAAAGGAAAAAAGCTTGGATGAAATTCTGCTGTCAGATGCAGTCATAAAATTCTTTTGAAATATGGCTGCATTTAAGAAAAGAGACTGTTACTCCTTATTTCAAAGGCTAATCTAATAATCTTTAACAGCTAATAAGGAATTAAGTTTAAAGAAAGACAGAAAAGGAAGAGAATTATTTGTAATGGTATGGAGAGAGAGAGGTAAAATTTGTTGAAAAGGTCAAAGATGATGGTGAGTAAGGCATTAAGGAAAAAATGTTCTTTGGAGCTGTTATAAAGCCTACAAATTACATGAGGAGTGTTATTACTTCAGACCTTAAAAATTGAATTGTGTAGAAAACCTGCAGCTGTATACTATTGAATTAACAGTAACATCAGCTGCATAACTTGTATTTTCTTACCAGTCGTTTTTACAATCTGTGATTTTTATTTCATATTTTAATTTATATACCTATGTTTCCAGTAATCCCTGGATCTCCTCACAGATAATTTTGTTCAATAGTACTTCATCTAGAACATTTCTGTTCAGCATGTGCTCAATAACTCATCCTGTTTGGACTCGAGTGCAGTTAGAAAACATGTACAGTGTTTTATCATCATATTTGTTGTGAGGCTTCACCTTTCCAAAAATTCTGGGTTATCTGTGTGAGATTTTGGAGGAAGATTTTTGTATGCCCCGAAAAAATGCATTCATAAATTCATCTGAACAAGATCATCAGTGAGTCATTTTCCCAAATCTTGGCTAATAATCTCTGCTTTCCACAGAGAGGGAGGAGGGTAAAAAACAAAATAGAAGGAAGACAAGGAGAGCATTCTGTGATCAGCTCACAGTATGGCTACTCATATACTCCTATGCTACTACCAGCACTGGATGGAGAATGAGAAGTAGGGGTGGACAGGCCTGACACTTTTGGCTACAGCCCTGGCTCATGTTAGAGCAGTAAGATCACTTTGTTCTGAGTCATTTTTATGGGCTGTGTTGCCCTTCTGGGATTGGAATAGCATATCATGATTTTGAAGATTAATCTACTATTAGAGCTGGTAGTTCTGAAACTTAAAAGATGTAGTTCACTGTGAACTGGCGTGACTGACTTGTATGACATTAACTATGCCTTTATTTTCTGCTTTAGTAGGAGAAATCCTACTAAAATCCTTGTTAAATCTCCTTTAGTAGGAGATTTTGTTACTCCTACTTAGTACCTGCACGTTCTTTCTAATTGGCCTTCCTTTTATTGAATGCTGGGCTAATACTGTTTTACTAGATGGGTCGTGTTGCTACTTTCCTCTTACTTAGTATGTTTCCTTCCCATTTAGTAGTCTTTTTTTTTTTTT
>VZTI01004018.1:626269-646002 GCA_013397865.1 Struthidea cinerea | reverse complement strand
GGTGGGACGTGGCGGCCGGCCCGGGGCGGGGAGCGGCCCCTGCGCGCTGTGCCGCTGTCGCCGCCTCCCCCGAGTTTTCTGGGTGCCCCTCAGGGTCGGCCGCCCCAACTTGTCACCAGTTTCATAATCCCTCTTAAAATCTGCCCCCGGCGAGCAGCGCGCCCCCGTTGTGCCACCGCTCCGCCGCGGTTGCCCCCGGCCCTCGGTGCTGCCTCGCCCGCACAGGGGCCAGGCCCGTGGGACCGGCTGGATCCTCTTCGCGACTGTGGGGCACGTTATGTAGTGTTTTCGTTTGAAAAGCGATGGGGTTGATACGCTCATTAATGCATGAAAGGACTGATAGTGATCTTGTGGTTAAAGAGCTTGTGAGCTGCTGGCCTAGAGCCATTGCTGTCAGATACTTCAGTGATGTGCACGTTGCATTAACTCCAATAGCAGTCGATAATGCAACAACCTTCGTTCCTCTTTGGTGTTGTTTACAAGCAAATCCCTGTGTTAAACCTTAACGTTGGCCATGTTACCAGCAGCCCACTGATTCTCATTTGGCCGTGTTTGAGACTCAGAGCTTATACAAGGAGTCCTTTTTAGGTCTCCTTTCTTTGTGTCTTTCTTCCTGTCCATCTCTTCTTTCTATGGCTTTCCTTGAAAGTACAGTCTTTGTCAAGAGAGTCTTGAGTCTGTTTAGCAATGCAAACCACTTCTCTATTTTTTGGTTATTGGCTTGTTTTTTTTTTCATCTTTTTAATTTTACTTTCTGTAGTAACATCAAACAACCACTCTGGGAAGTGTGGCAAATGTGACGTTCTTTAATGAGAGTTCCCTTGTATGAATTTAAAGGAAGTCATCCTGAGGACAAGAGAGTAAATTTTATTTTAACTTCAATGATTCAATGAGAAATTGGTTAGTAAAACTGAATCATACTTGTATTCACTACATCCAGTAAATACTGTGTAGAAAGTTACTAGCTTAGCTATGTATAGGAATAACATCATGTGTCATATATCCACTGGAGGTCCATAAATATCTTGACATATATTCATAGCTGGTAAAGATACCAAATACTGCTTTGGAGAAAAAAAAATAGTTTACAGGACCTAAGAAATTTTGCCACTGCATTAAAAGTAATAACACTTTGCATATTTATCATGTCCTTCAACAGCATGCCATTCCTCCTGCTCCCCCAGGTATCCCTCAAAAGCTTGGTGTTATGGATGAGACAGGAGGAAAGAAGCAGAGTATTTAGACTATTTGCAGAAGTCATGTATTATCAGTGGCAGATAACCCCATCACAAGTTGTTTGCTTGAATGCCTGACTCTTGCCAAAACATCTCAATAAAGTTATAATTAGCTGTGGCTGGCATTGCCACGTGCTGTAACAGCATTTATCTGCTGCAGAGTCATGTTCAGGAAGGTGCAAAATTCTTGGCTATCTCTATAGACATCAGGCGTTAACGTCTGCTGTGACCATTTGCAGATGAAAGTTCTTGGATCCCCGTGAGAGGTTTGTGGTAGGGGTTCAGCAACTACAGGATGATTTTTAGAAATTGTACACCTGAAGCATGAGCAGTGTTAATTAAAGACCTGGTCTGTGCTCCTTCTGAAGCCTTTTGTTGGCCTATATATTTGGAAATGTTTAACAGAGTGATGGAAATTTGAGGTCGGACACTTTCTTTCTCTTGAGATAAAGATGCAGTGCTCCTCACTGTACTTCTATCCAATGCAAATTCCAGTGCTAGACTATCCATCCACTCTTGGGAGGCTGTGGGGCAAAGGACCTATTTAGTGTGTTCGTCTTGGTATCCCATAGTTTTTTCCTGCAATTCATCTGGTTTCTTAGAGGTAGACTTCTTTTATCTCTGGTTCCTTGCCTGCCATGATATTGTAATACTTGGGACACCTTATGCCACGGTATTACTGTGCTTGGCTTCTGCTCTGTAGTTGCTGGTTAGCTCCAAAATATACCCTCTCTCCAAAAAACCACCCTGTAAGTCAGTCCCACTGTGATTTCCTGGCTTCCTTTTCTTCCTCTCTGGGCTTCTTTGTATTTTCTCTTTTTCTTATCCCTCTAATTAACTGTGTGGAACTAGATGTGATATTCAGGTGGAATACCTTTCTGTTGTGTTCTGTGGTGCTTGTTCAGGAGACACACACCCAAGTTCATAACATGTGTGAGTTGGCAGGCCGGGCAGCTTAATCTGTTCTTAGTTACTGGTCTTAGTACTGCCTTTCCAAGGTTTTTCTTCCTATCAGTGCCTATATTTTGCTTTCCCTGGCAAATATTCATGCTTATTCTGATTTTCTAATTATTTTTCTTGAATCTTTTGAAATTATTGTTGCCTATATTATATAATCTTCCTCATTTGAGGCAAAAGAGGACTTCAGTATTTATATCTATGCAAGCATCATTAGTAAGCTGTGTATATCAAAAAAGAATGAAAACAGATTAATATGGGTTTCCCCATGATGCTTATCTGCTGATTACATATTTAACTTTTAATGCTTGCTTTCTGTTTACAGTACTTTGACATCTGCAGATTGAAAAATTACCCTAAGAATAGACTTTCGTGATGCCCTGTGAAGTATTTAACTAGGATAAATACTAACGTTATTAATCCTCATTTAAGTATTCACAAACAGTGTTTTATGGCATTATAATCTATTTTCATATCTTTTCAGAAATTAGTGATTTTCCTTTTCTTAGATTCTTCTAGCAGCTGCTTGGGAGAGTTGACAAGACAGGGTTTCCTGTTCTGCAAGTTTTAAACTTCAGGTTTTTTTCATTCTGCATTTTTCTGGACTGACACAGAGACATTTCAGAGTTGTCATTATGTGTTGGACAAGCCTATCCGAAAATAGCAAAGGGTTTGATCAAATGCATGTGCAGGGCGCTGAAATCCATATCTTTGCTTGAGGCAGGCAGGGGTTGAACTGCCTCCCATAATGGTGTCTTGCCTTAACCGTACGTCTTCTGACTGGTTGGGAGTGACTGTTGCGGATGTTATTTCCCTTTTAATTAGCCATCTGTCACCCCCGGGGGGAGCAATGGGGACTCTGCCCCCGGGGCTGGGACCCCGCAGAGCTGAGTGCTGCCGATGCACGTCCTTGTCCCAGCGAGCGACAAAGCTGGATGAGCTTGGAAGGTGTGTGTGTGTGTGTGGCTTTTGTTTTGACTAGAATTGTTGTCTTTGCAAGCAATGCATATGTTGCTGTGGAAAGTTCTGCTTCTGACAAACATTTTTCTGGCAAAAGTGCAGATATGTCGACTTTGGCATTTCTCCGTATTTCACAAATGGTCTAAATTGCCACAAACTGCTATACTGTATGTAACTGTGTGTATGGACAACCCCCCATCCTGCTAAGGAATTTTCTAGCTTTTGTCCTTGTCACTACTGAAGTTTTCATTTCCTCTAACTAGTAACTTGTTTCTTTGGAGTAGCAGACTCCCTATGAGTGGTGGGACTTGATAGCATTACATGAAAATTATTTTTCCTGGGTAAACTTTCCTTTGAAAAGGTTTGCAAGGAAATTAGGGAGAATGGGTGGATACAATGTGCTTGTGTTTCTACAGCTTTGTTAAAAATAGTCCTTGTAAGACAGTGCCAAAAGAAAAAGAAAACACCACCCAAATGATAGGGAAAGAGATCATGAAATGAGATAAGATGTGGTTAAATGATAGCAAACAGCTGTAATAGAAGGAATGCGATGGAAGTTATAGATAAACACTTGAGATCGGGTATGGAAGTTAGATTTAGTAATGTTAGCTCTCTGGTGGGGGTCACGGAGGGGGATCTTGCCCCTTGCTGCTGCTTTTCTGCTGCAAGAGGCAGGCAGTGAAACCGGGCATGCTATGTGGTAAGATTGTGTCCGTGGAGATAGACAAGTTAAAGTAATGAGGAGAAGGGGCAAATCAGACAGATGGCTGTGGCTATTTATAGTGTGGTTTAGGACATTTGTTACTTGATTCAGAAATTGCTGATATTTACAGTTTGTTGGGTTTTAGATAACGGTCCTCTTGTTGGATTAAATTTCTAGTTAGAAGACATTCTGATAGTTGGATAATCTGAAAATGTTGTTCAGAGAAAAAGTAATGAGCAGTGAGTTGGTGAAATCGGTTATTAAGTTAATGGAAAAGTCCTAAAGATACAGTTTGACCAATAAAATAGAAGATAAAATTTGACAAAGTTTTGTGTAAGATTTTCAAATATGATGATGTGGGTCAAATTTTTGAGATTCTCAGTGAAAGGTGAATTGGCAGAAGTGATGTAAAAGTCTTCTGTAAAATATTTTTTCTTATAAGGCAGACAGTACAAAAGAACCACCAGTGATTAATGTTTCATATGTTTCCACTGCAAAAAAGCAGTAATTTCAGCTTCATTGTTTTATATATGTCAGATAAATCAAAGGCAAGGCAGAAGAAAATAAGCCATGGTCACAATACTGAGGTGTGTTTATTTGGGAAAAATTATGCTAAATGGGCCTTGGTGACTATCAGATGTCCTTTCTTTCGCAGACTTCTTTTAGCGAACTTTCTGTTTGCCAGATTCACATGAAGCAAACTGTATTCTTCTCTACTTATATGCATGTTTGCCAGCTAATTCCAATATAATCATTGGTATGCTGTCGTGGCTTCTTTTATTTAAGCCAAGAGGACCAGTGAGAGTAAATGTTCAGTGATTTTCAGAAATTCAGAAATTTGTAGAAGTAGAATGTAAGTATAAACTGATGAGACAATGTTCTTTGCAGGTGTGTACCTGGTTTTTATAGTCTGGTTTTTTTTTTTTTAATTGCATAATTGATCTGACCATTTCCTAGCATCAGGTATTCCAATTCTTCTCATATCTGTCAAACCTGTAATTTGGTTTAAGTGCAATGAAAATGTGTTTCTTAAATAGGCCTAAATAATTTAGGAAAATGCTGCTGTAAATGTTGATATAGCATGAACAGAGAGAGTTTTGCAGTGTTACATTGACTCCAAGTGGTCTTTAAAGCTTTCAAACACTTTTCATGGAAAGTTATATTTGCAGAAAGAAAAAGGCATTTTTCTGTTTTTCGTGATTGCTGTGGAATTGTTGGATTGAGCAAAAATCAAATAAATTGCTATGCTCTAGGTGGAAAACTTTGGTTTTCAGTGTCAGGTTAGCATATGGTGAAACATCCTATGTGTCTTTATTAGTGCACATTTTTAATTAATTGGTATCTCTGTGTCCTACTCAAAATGTAGCCCTTCTGTTTCTTTTGAGGGTCTTGGCTCATGGCAGTTTTATTTCATCAGGGATAAGTAACTTGGCACTGTTTGAACAACAAGTTGCAAATATAACTTAGCCTTTATTGATGTGTCAGTAGACACGGAAACTTTATTTACTAATTTTAGAATGGTCTGTGTAAGATTCCCGAAGGAAGATCACACGAATTGCCTGAGACTTTTGGTTCATCTTAATTTAATGCTAAAAGAAGTAAGACTGTACAAATACCAAGCCTTAACTAAAACTGTTATCAGTACACAGTTTTCTGAGAAAATAAGTATTGGTCAGTAACTTACTCATACGTTTTGCTTCACATGGCTGGCAAGCCTTGTCAAGTCCTCATTTTTAAGTTTCTTAGTTAAAAAGTGGCAAGAACTGACTTTGAAGTAGAGCAGGGATTCTTATGTTTTAGCTTTAAATGGTGAGAAATGCTTGGATACTTGAAAGAGTTCTTTTGAATCATTTCAGAGTACTCAGAATCCAAGCTCTGCAGACAATAATCTAGAAATAAAAATACTTTGAAATGTGAAGACAAGGGTTCATTTTGTCTGAGTGACCTGTTCTGTGTGGGCCTGTAGATGAACTCATCCAGATGTTCTTTTCTTATTTGAAAAAAGTTTGCTATATACTTACTAGTATTGAGTATTTTTGACAACAATCCAGTGATAAAGAAGCTAAATTAAAGATTGCATTGTGGAAAGACTTCATTTTTTCTGGTCTTAGCGAGGAATATGTTTCCCTTTAGTGCAGTCACATAGGGCAGGATTGCAAAAGCATCGGAGCAGAAATGGCATGCTTGATATTCATATCCAAGCTTGTAAAGAGGAGGTGAGAACAAAATCACTTATCTTTGTATTTGTTTCACTTGATGTCCAAATCAGTTCAGAGTGGTCATGCATGCTTGAATACAAGGAGTAACTGATCCTGGATGTAGGAGTGAGGAGCAGGAGTGTACCAATTGCCTCTGCAAATGCTTGTGTGGTCAAGTCTGGTTCACTCCTCTTTCTGTTACTGAAGCCAAATCTAAAAATCTCCTCCAGATTTTTTCTCCCTCGTCTTGCCATACCCCAAGTGATTCATTTGGCCTGTGAACTTCCATTGTCTGTTTAAATGTGGGCCATGAGCCTGTTTATCAGTCCTGGTGCTGACTGCTGTCGCTGCATTTCTGCCGTTCTTGTACAGCAAGTGGAAAGGAATTTGAGCATTTGCAATTTAGACTCCAGCTCATAATATGTGATTATTTTGTGACATGCCATTGCCGTGTTGCTTGTAGAATTATATCACATTTAAAAGCTGCACTCTTTTTGTGCTTGTATCAGTCTACGTGGCACATGCTCTTGGGTCAAAAAAGAAGTTAATGTTCACCACTTAAGTACGTGTGCCACGGATGTAACTGGAGGTTTAGAGAAAATTTTTGCATATGAAGAATGATTAAGTGAGCTGAATATACATTGCTTGGCAACTATTTTGATGCTTACAATTAGTAGAGCAGTGAAAGGCAGCACTGAAGAGAGGATAAAAGAAAGACTGGCTATCTGAACAGAGATTTATGTAGTGAAACACTTCAAGCTGCAGAAAGACAAGTCTTCCTGTTTTTGAGATGCCTCAGTTAGTAATCAAGGTATTGCCAGGAATGAATTGTGAATCAGTTCTGGGTTATTTATTAGGAGTTTTTCAGTCTTACTGAATTTGTTTTTCAAACAATGTTTTCCTTTTGAAAACATTGTTTGAAAAACAGAGACAAAGAAGGTAAGTAAACGACATTTTCAGCCATATTTTTTTACTGTAAACTAAATCTTTGATTTCTTTTGGATGGATTTTCTGGGTTTAGCTCTGATGCTAGTTTTAGGTCATCTCTGAGAAGTCCAACAAAAATAACGTACCAGTAGCAGATAGTGCTGTGCATTGGTCTCATGAGGTGGTATCACCCAGCATGAGCATGTGAGGGATAAATGGGATGATGTACCTTCTACATGGGGTGAAGTTAAATATGCCTTGGTGCCTGCCAGTTGTTTTCAGCCTGTGGCCCCACTTCAGTTTTGTGTTATCTTAAGTGGCTGCAGGAATTACAGAAGCTTCCTAGCCTCTCCTGGCACAGAGTGCTAGTAGGTGTGTGTAGTGATGTGAAGTATGGTGCCTCTTAAAATTGTTCCCTAGTTGTACTAGACCATTGATATTTCCCTTCCCCCCTCCCTCTCTTTTCTTCTCACCCCCGGGGCATGACTACACTTATTTACAAATATACTTAAATATGTAGTGCTTCAGTGAGCCAACTATAATCTAAAATACCGAGTACCCTGGCAGCCTGCAGAATCCTTCTGGCAGATCTTGGTAAACTGGTTAGCACAACTGTATCAGATCCATCAATCTCCATAATGTATTTAGTTATTTTAGCTATTTGCATATTTTTTGCAATACTTTTACTGCAGTTTTCCTCCCCCTCTTTTGTTCCTTTTTCTCAACCTGGTTGTTGAATTATGGAAGCATTATGTAGAGAATTGTGTGTATTAGTAGCTCTTTGTCAAATGATATCTGTTGACCTTTAAGTGCCCATTAATTTGAAGTGAGATTTACTTCAAAATTTTAAGATGAATATTTTAGATGAGAATAGAAAGGCTTTTTATAATTTTTGAGTCTTACGAATTAAAAAAAAATAAATTGCCTTTTAACTTAAAATAGCTGTAAAATTCAGTAATTGATACAAGTTGATACTAAATGTGCATCAGTTGTTTAGCAGTCATAGAATGTTTGTTTTTTAAAATTTCCTGTTAAAGAGGAGTATTTTTTTATCTCCTACTCTTTGGTAGTGTTGAGGTGTCAGCCTAAAAAGATGTCTAAATATAATATACTTTTAAACATGCTTGTTGTGGTTGCTGATTTGAGGAATTACAAATTTGCAAACTTTTAAACATTGTTAAAATCTGGACTTACTAAATGTGATTTAGTTATTTAATTATGTTGTTATGGCTGCTAAGCCTGTATTAGGAAGTCAGCAACATTTAAAAAAGAATTATTTATAATCCAGTGCTACCTAAAACACTGTCTCACCTTTTTGTCTACTTCATGGTAATGTGACATTAGAGTCTTTTGGGGAATTTTGTAAAACAGCAATGTTGTTGCCTCTGAAAATTTTTTTAATATAAGAATGAATGGTTTTTTAAAAATATCGTAGTAGAGAAGTGGAATAGTTAAGATAGCTACAGTGCTGTAACTTAGACTGGATGTGTATGACACTTTTAGGTTATGTTGCAGTTGGTCATACAAAATGACACAGTGAGATAAAGTGGAAAAAAAAATACTGGACGCAACAATTGCGGCTGAAATAGACTGTTCCAGGCATGTCTTTTTCCAGTGTTCTCTGGTTTTGTGGGGGCTTTTTTTGTTTGGTTTGATTTTGGTTTTTTGTTTGTTTTGTTTTGTTTTCTCCTTCCCTCTTGATTGTAATTTCACAGTTGAGTTGGAATACAGTAACTTGTAGCACTTAGCCTGGAATAAACTTGAGGCGGATCCTGCTTTGATTCTTGCTGTGGAGCCAGGGGGGCCGGGTGCTTTATGGAGATGATGCGCCCCACCCATAAGGCAAGGGACAATATGAGGTTTTGCATGATCCCCATAGGCGATTTTGAGGTTTGCAAAGACTGGCTTATGACTAGATGCATTTTAACCCTATTACCTAGAAGGTCACTTGTCGCAGAACCTGTTTGTTGGGAATATTTGCGAATTCTTGAAATTTTTTGGCAAACCTTCCCAGGAGTGGCCAAAACACAAGTGTAGAACAGTGCTGCAGATCAGTCAAAGCGGAAGGGACTCTCCTTTGCTCCTCTACTCCCTCAGGTGTAGCTCAGGCTTCAGATTTGACTTGGGCTAAAGCTGCAGCCATAGGAAGTCACCTGTGGAGTCTCAGTCTATTGGTAAAATTCTGTCATGTGTGCCTGAAACATAGAAAACTGGAGTTGTGCAGTTCAGTTATAATTTTCATCATGTTTCAATCCAGACCTCCTGCACATCAAATGTTTGCACAGACATTTAGACGGGTGTTGTCTATGTGTTTTAATTGGAAATAGTGATCCTACAGTTATCACTGTATTATTCTAGAGACTGAGAAAATACTGCTACGTGTCATAATTTGTTATTTTAGATATTTAAACTCATTGTACTTGTTTATTCAGTTTGCATTTATCTGCGTAGTGTGTCTGTTTCGTCTGTGGTATGAACATTTAGGTTCCTTTGCGTGTTTTCAGTTAATTGCCAAACATTTTAAAGAATGAAATCTGCTTAAGACATATGAACTTTTAGAGTATTATTGCTAGTATAAAATTTCAGTTATTATTTTAATACTATCCTTACGTGCAGTATAAGTAAACCTGAATATCATCATTAAGAATTTCTTAAATAAGGTTTAAGCTTACATGTATAACTGATGTTTGTTGTCCACTGAGGCTGACCTAATTGTAATTACTCAATACTTGTATAAGTGAGGGATAAGGGTTGCTAACATCTTGTGGAAAAGAGAGGGAATATTTCTCTATGTTATGAAAAGGACCAAATGTAAGTGTTCTCATTTTCAGAGCCAGAATTTCCCAAAAATAGTGAGTATTAGACGTAAGGATGCTACTCTGAAGAAAAGCATGAACAAACTATGCTAGAAACCGTGCAGCCTCCAAGGAGAGAGCAAAATTATTCTCAGTTTCTTGAAGTATCAGTAAAACTACCTATCCGTAAAGTATATATTTATTAACCTTGAAGGTTCCTAGCAGTAAGCTTATGTAGGGCTGGAGAAATGGCTCTTGGGCTGTTGTTGCTGCGTGCATTTTAAATAAAAAATGCAAGGATTTCTTGAAAGTCCAGGGAAAAGGAAAGTTCTAAGACATCACATTAAGAGCATGAACATATTACTGACAACAGAAGATGTCCACATAAAGGAGGTGTCTTATGATATTTCTTAACCATATCCATTTATGCCTCTCCTTCTTATAAAAGGGAGCTTTTAAAACTATTGAGAAGTTGCATTTTTAAATTTTGTGTAGGCTGCTACCAGTGGAAGATGACTTTAGCCTCGACTGTTAGCACAGTAATGCTGGTTTGACCTTTGTAGTATAGCAGTGTATGAGTTGGGTCGTTTGCCAACCTTCTGGGTAAAAATGCTTCATTCCAGTGTGTTCAGTCAGTTCATTCTTGGATAGAAATTGCTTGCAGACAGCAGGTCACATAATAGATCACTTCATCTTGTGTCCTGATGGCATTGGATGATCTTCATTCCAGCCAAATACACATTTGCATCATGATCTTCTGCTTTTAGAAGTGCATTTTGATGTTCTCTCACTTTTGACTAGAAGGACACGTGCTGGGCCTATGTGGAGATAGGGAGAGAGAATCTGTGTGTCTGTGCAGTTACTGCAAACTACGTTATATGTGTCTGAGATGTTCCTCTTGGGAGGGACGCTGACCATGTTGAGCTGAGATGCTTCTCGCACAGTTACAGTCCTCAGGGTAGGAAATACTGACTCCAGCACCAGCATTTCTTTCTCCTGTGCTTTTCTTTAAACCTGAGCAGAAAATTGACATTAGAATTCAATTGTAGTTCTTGATGCCAGAGTGAGAGGTCTTTCTTTTGATTCAGTTGACTTTTTTTTTTTTTTTTAATTCAAATATATTTCCCCTATTGAAGGTGAAGACTGACCTTGTTGGAGAGCAGCCAGTGTTTTTCTCTTGTCGTAAACTGGCTGGTCTAGTTGGTGACTGGCAGTTAAGGATCATTCAGGTGTCTGTCAAGCTATTTATTGGCTGTACTTGAGCAATGAAATTATGTCAGTTGGTGTGATATTTTAGAGCAGCTGCTATTGCTGGTCACCAGCAAATGGGCTTTTGGAGCAAGATTCATCTTGCCTGGTTGCCAAAATTCAACCAAGTTAGTTGTGTGCCTTCCCTTTATAGTTGGTGGAGAGAAAATTACATTTACAGACTCTGTTTTTTCTCACCTTGGGGTAAAAATTCGCAGTCAGATTCTTTGGAAGCAACTATCTCCATTAACTAAAATATCAGGGGACTGCTTGCAAGGTTGTGACAGGTGAGGATAGGATATTTCTGCTCATTTTTAATTCCTGACTTTCCTGTGCATTTATTGAAATGAAAGGCTTGTTGGTCTTCATGTTCAACAGCTGATGGTCTAGACCAATTGCCTTTTATCCTGTTTGTGCTTCTCAAGAGACAGATGAGATGCTTGGAGACTTAGCTGCAGAGGTGCAGAAAGCTTCTGGTCCTGGAAATGACAGGTGAGGCTGAGGCATGAAGTGGTGACTGCCTGTAGATATTTTTGCCTAAAAGTGTATTTATGAGTTGAGCAAGCACAAGAACTTGCCTCTTATAATGGACTTGATTTGAGTATTAGGTACAAAAGCAGGTGGTTCTTCCTTTATGATTAGGAATTAATATCTTGTATTTGTCATAATTTTCTATTTAAAGGAGATTTTTCACAAGCAACTAAATACTCTGGGCTGCAAGTTGATAGAGCGTTAGCTGTCTATTTTCTACTTGACTTTTATTTACTTATGTCCCATTTCTCTCCTTGTTTCCCTCGCCAAAATACCTTTCCCTGTTTTCCTTTTTTTTTTCCTCTCTTAATTATAGTATTTCTGGAGAACTTTTCTTAACCTATTTTAGTAAGTATCATAATTAACACTTAACCCTGTATTACAAACAGGGTTTTATTTTTCTTTTGTTCTTATTTTAGCTGAACATGGTTTACATCAGGTTTTTTTACTAGTATCGTGTCTAACACGCATCTATAGAATTATACCCTAATTATACACTACTTCAGTTAGTGAGCAGAAATACTTTATCATCTTCTTTCGCTTATTGTTGGTAAATATTTTCATCTGCTGAAGGTTTTTTGTATGCTTATTTTATCCATTCCTTATCCTTTGTTGAATGTTTCTCCAAGAGAGAAAATAAACCCTGTCAAACAAACCAAAATTGCTTTATTTCTTATCTTTTTCCTTTCCCTTATGTTTTTTTTTTTTGATCTCTAATGAGCATGCAGTTTAGAAGGCTTATCTGTGCAGTGGTTTTTGTAAGTGTTTAATGTTTATGAAGCATAGTAAGCCAATTTCTTTTGAACTCTACAAATGAATATTAAAATAACTTGGGAAGACACACACACTTAAGAGCTACGCTGAATGATTTTGAGGAAGCAGATTCTAAATTGAACACTTCCTTTTGCAGGCCCAGATTGCCTTTCTTCAAGGTGAAAGGAAAGGACAGGAAAATCTGAAGAAGGATCTAGTGCGAAGAATCAAAATGCTGGAATATGCGCTCAAGCAGGAAAGGTATGCTGCTTTAGTGACGAGTACATGATGAAGAAATGCTGAAGACACAAACTTTGTTTTGCCTTTGTATTTGACAAAACCAGGAAATATTTTTTCTGTATCTACTCAGTTCTCAGATTGACAAATACTACTGTGCTAAATAAAACCACAACTCTGAATGTCTGCATTATGATAAGAACAATAGCTAAAATAGTATGGCTCCAAAAACATGCTAACAAAACCCATAGCTGATCAATATTGAATACTTTTCCTTGGTAAAATTCCACTGAACTGTATAGATTACACTCCAGAATTACAGTATAATCTCATTTTGTTCGAAGTACTAGCTTTGTTTATTAATATGTGACAACTGAAATCTTGAATAACTGTCTTCAGTCTAATAATTACTAGTTTTTAATCTTGGTAAGTTTTTAGTCTTTTCAGTATGATAGACTCTACAAGAATATCTTTTGGAGGTTAATCGTATGATTGAAAAAATGTTTGTGTTTACCAGTTAATCAACGTCTATTTCTTTGTTCATGGAGATTTCAGTACAAATCCCCAGTTTGCCATTTTATTTGGATGTATGCTTCCCTGTTGCTCTAACCTTTGAGGCAAGCAAGTTGGTTTTTTATCATGTTTTCAGAAATCTCTCTGTTCAACCGATTTATTTTGGGCCAAGTTTAGTTTAAATTCTTTTAATTAGTGAAATGTCTTTTAAAATTCTTGAATAATGAGTATATTTATGGTACTGCTGCAGAGCAATCATTGCTTACATTATTATTTTCTTATCAGATAATTCCTGCTTCCCTTTAATAAAATAAGCCTCTGAAATAGTTTGTTTAGTGGAAATAAGATTAAAAATATACACATATGCAAATGAGGAATAGAATATCACTGGTAGATAATTTTAAAAGGACACTAATAGTTACATCACTGTATTGCATTTAGATTTGCTCATCTTATATGGGCTGCTTTAGCACAAGACATATCTTTAACCGTCCAGTTCGTGTCTTTCTGGTAGCAACCAATTAATCTGCTAGTGCAGAGATACAGACAGGGTTCTGGCCGGCTGTAGCCCCAGGGCTCCAGTGTATTTTATTCTCCTTTGGGGAGTTCTTGGAGGAGTGCTTGGATACTCTTTTTACCCAGGCCTTCTTATGGTACTGATCTTATATCAAATAGCACAGAAAAATATGAAATGTATGCATAATGGAGTTTGCAGTTTATGGCTGTGGAAAGGCTTACATGTGAAGCATGATTACAAAGCTTAGTGTCATTGGTTCAGCTAAAGATATACTCTTGAGTTATATATATCCTGTGAAGATTTCTTTTATTTCAAAACTGAGGGAGCTATTCCTGATTACGTAAAAGTATCTCTGACACTTCATGTTCATAACCCACAGAAGTTAGCAATTTAAAATTATCAAACTATGTAAATACATTTTGGTGTACCATTAGAGAAACTTTGTAGCATTAAAAAAACAAAGATCAAACTTCCATGTGGATGGTGAAAATCTCCCCCAGTTGTATTCTGTAAAATCCACCTAAATGATGACATTTAAAACTTCATGCAGCAGTCCCTGTCAGGATTAGGAAAAAACACTTGATGGCTTCTTATTAGCAGTTTTTATACGTGTATCTTTCATGTTGTATGTTTTTCTGCAGTGTGTGGCATTAGCCTTGGTTACTGAGGTCAGTAGGCTACAGTCAGCTGATCTGATCCAGTGTGACAGTTTCAGTACGGGTGTGCAGTGGTTCTGTGAGCAGATGTGATGCTTGTGACTGGTGCGTGTTGGAGACAGCTATTTATGAGTTTGTAGTTTTAAACAGCAGTTTTATTTGCCAGTTTCTGAAGAAATAGTCATGTACTTCTGTTGGAATTATCTCCCAGCGAGTGTTCTTGCTTGAGACTTCAAAGAATGGCAACATACTGAGCTTGGAAGCACTGCTCTCTTTCCCAGCATTTTCCTAAATCAGCTGTCAGCCAGGTCAGGCACTAGTCAGGATGCTTGCATTTTCCACTGAGTTCTCAGAGCTGGAAAATGAGATCCTACAAGGTAGGAGGGGACAGGGAATCATTCCTGTATTCCTTCATTTCTGCTCTGGCCTTGCAACATTTGAGATCTTTCTCAGCTAGACAAAATAAGTTATGAGTAACAGAACAGAATATGAAATTGTGGACCGGAGTACTCCATGTTCACAATGCCCTCAGGAAACCATGTAAAAGAAATGAGCAGCATTTGTTTTCTCAGGTACATGCTTTTATGAGCTGCTGTTCTTTATAGTGGCTGCTCCGTATTTCTTTTATCAACTGAACGGTTTCAAATTTTACTATAAATAAACAACTTTGAGAGCGTTGTTGTTGTTCTCTGTTTCATGTCACATCATTTTATAATGAGTAAGGTAGAAAATAAGTTTTACTACTGATTGTCATGTTTTTCTGGCAAATTTGGTTTAATGTTTGTCAGTAATTGTGAAGTTACCTTTTTGTTGTGTGTATAGCAAGCCAGGTTATTTCTGCTGAAGAGTCTTTGTAGACGAAATAGCAAGGAGCTTAGAAGGAGCTACTGCACAGTTAAGTGCTAGCATTTTTCAACAGCAGTTTTGATGTAGTTTTGCCAGCATCCAGTAGATTGCAGTGTGAGGCTGTTCAGAGTTGAGGGTTACTTTTTATGACTTAATCAATACTTGCTCCACCACCAGTAAATTGCATTGGTGCCTCTGGATTTTCAGGAGCTAGATGAAATGTAGTACTGTTTCTCTCAAGTACATGTCCTATTTCAGCTAGTGTAGCTCACTTCCTGTCTTAACATATTTCAACCAAAGAGCTGGACTCCTGAGCCATGTCTCTAGAAACAGCTGATTTAATTTTATGTTGTTTTCTGCACTGATGTGTCTGATCAGTGTAAGGCTGGCGCCTTCTCCCCTGGGTAGAATATCTCGCCGTGCTATTCCTGGCAGTCGTTCTTGTTTATGTCTCTTGATTTGGTGGCAGCTCCCAGATCTTCTACGGATGTTTTGGCAGGCTCCCTCAGCACAGCTGGATCAGATGCTTCAGGTCTGGCGACAGATATTTCCAAGAAATAGTGGCTTTCTTTTACTGGAATCTAACTTGTTTCTGTGTGAAGTATTCAGAAAAGTTTCACTGCACTCAGCCTTAGGAAATTTGGATGAAGGCTTTTAGCATTTTCCTAAGCAATTCTTGAAGTTGTGGCAGCCATGTTGAATGTCTCCAAGCACTGACTAGAAGACACATAGTTTAAAGAAAATATTGGTAATCAAAAGAGGAGAATTGTGTGATAAAGGGCAAAAGCCAAAGCAGTGGTAATATTCATACTTATGTGAGTAAGGCATCTACCCAGGAACATCGTTTCACAGTGCTAAAAGAGCTTTCTTCCAAATAACTGGAAGGCTAGTTTTCAGATAGAAAATGCCTTCTATGAAGCTGTATCCTTCAGGTGGTTATTTTCAAGTCATTTTTCTGTCTCTGCATACTGTTAATAATTCATATGTAATTTTCAGAAATGGAAGGTAAATCATTCAAGTTGAACGAGTTTCAGATAATAAGTCTTTGAGATGTTTCTTTTTCTTCCCTGCCACCAAACCACTGTCCTTTATATACTTTTATATATTTTTACACAAAAAATACTTTCATCTCTTTTTTGTGATGGTAGTATCACACTACTGGGATGTGTGAGCTACAGTTCAATGTGAACTGCAGAAGGCCATTTTAAAGCTGTTTAAAGTGGACCGTGTGATGTCTGAAAAAGTGCAAAAATGAAGCATTACAGGTGGGCAGGAGATACTCTGTCATTGTAAAAATAGATTAAATTTAAATGTGTTAATGGAATAAGTGATATTTAGAATTTGTGTAGAAAAGAATTAAAGGTTATTTTGTGAAAAGTTTCATAGCCTTAAATTGCAATATGTGTAACTGAAGGGTCAAGACTCCCTTCTTGTCCTGGAGTCTGAGTCATGGTGTTCAGCCCTTTTCTTAGTGCACTTTAGTAAGAAGATTGTTTGTCTTTCATACCTGTGACATTTTCAGCTGTGTCATAAAAAAGTGTCTAATAATAAATCTCATACTGCCTGAAGAAGTGTAGAAAATATTTCCTAGGTGGCCTATTAGTGGTCTATATTGATTTTTTGGGAGTTTTTTGTAATATTTTTCTGAAGTTTAGAAGCTGACCACAACCGAAGATGAGTTCACTGTGTCACATACTCTGGCATGATACTCATGTTTCTGTTTCAAGTCTAACTGTGTCCTGCTCAGAGACCTGAATTTATACCAATTGAATTACCAATTAATTCAGATTTGATTATAGCATTGGGGTTTTTTTGTCATTTTGTGCAGTCAGAGCTCTATAACTTTTTTTTAACTTTGTCAGCAATATTGAAGATAAGGATTACTTTTTGGGATTTTTATCTCTTCAATTGCCTCTTTGTTAGAACATGGTTCTTCTGCCTTTTCTGTAGTGCTACTGGTCTCTGCCTGCAATATACAAAGTTAGGTCCTCTAAAAAGTGAAATCTTAGTCCAGCTTGGCCCTAATATAAATTTAAAGGGCCAGTGGTGTACAAGACCGTATAATCTACATTATCCTCTTGAAGTAAAGAATAACAACAAAAGCTTTAAAAGCTGTTGCATTATGAGGTGGAACCAGTTATAGAATCCTGGTACTAACAGTTTAAAATGGATTTAGAATGAATAATCTCTTTTGCTGAAATGATTTTAAAATGCTTTTGATGAGTGGGGAAAACTTCAGTAAGAAGAAAGAAGACTTTTACTGTTGATTTAAGAGGGAAGTAACTTAAAAAATGAGCAAACATGGATTTAGGAGATTGAACTAAATATACTGAGAAGTTTAAAAAACTGCAGTCTGAATCTTTGAAAGATGGATTTTGGAGAACGTGAGATCTGAGGAACAGGAAAGGTACGAAGAATGATCCTTTCAGTGAACCTAGCAAACATTTTACTTAGGCTGGAAATTATTAACAAAACTTGATAAGAAAATCAGTGAGCGTAGTGGAACTTTGTATAAAACCCACGAACTAAAAGCAAATGTCGACTGCTGCAAAACTAACTTCTCCCCGAAATTATTTGAAGGACTGCAGTAGAACACAACATCTTTCAGTAATCCAGACTAGAGCGGAGTAGTAATATTTGTTCACTTCTGATAAATCAAATCAAAATAGATTACTCATTAGGGTCAGTTGAATTCATGACTGCATAAAAAATTGTAGCGTTTAAAGTTGGTGGGGTAGATTGGTGACAGAGCAGAGGATTTCTTACTTCTTGATTAATTATTGCTTTTCATTAGTGACGGTAGGGGAAAAGTATACATAGCATCAATATTTAGCAATAACGAAATGCAGTTGTTTTACCAGGGTGACATGTAAGAAACAGATAGTTGGAAAAGAAAATATAAATATTTTGATTGAGCATTCAGCTTTGATTTTATTCTACTCTTGGTTATTCTTTTCTGTACTGACTAAAATGTGTTAACTTTCATCTATTGCTGTTAATATATTTTAGGCACATCATTTCTCCTTTCCTTGTTGATTGCTGCTCAGCTGAGTTAGAGCTTAGTGCTCTGGCTCTTGAGAGTTAGTTCCTTCATCTGTCGATGCTGCTATGCCTAAGAGCACTTCTTCACTCTTCACTTACCCTTCTCAGTCAGAATTAAATGTTTATTATAATTAAAACACAGCTGGATTATTAGGAAGCCAGTACTGTTGATATTGAAGTGTAAGAACCACCAAGCGTTCTTCAGCACTGTTTTGTTAGAAGTAATGGGTTTTCTTGATGAAATAGGAAAAGGCAAAAGAAAACAGTAATATAATGAAGATGTTTAAGAAGCAATCAAGAAGTGTAGGTAACTTGAAAACTTTTTTTGCAGCCATTCTTGATACAGTCATGCAAGCTTAGTAAGACTTGCCTCATATCATTACAAAGTGTCAAACCCATTAATTTTTTTAAAAACAAATTTAAAGTGGAAGAGCTCCCTTGTGACTAGTGGAGCTAATGAAGCTCATTTTCATGTTGGTGCATATGAGAGGTTGTTTTTTTTTGTCTTTTTCAGCCTGTTTCTTGCTGCCATACACTCTGCTTTGTACGTTTGCGTTTGAACTGAGTGTATGTGTGTGCTGTTTGATCGTCCCACTACTCCCAGGCTGCGCACTCAGCATTTCCCGACTTGTTCTCAGCCTTTTGTTCAGGGTAGGAACTAGTATAAGTGCCACTCTTCTACCCAGTTGTGAATGTATAAAACTTGTAATTTTGTACTTATAAAGTTCTGGTGAGTATGAGAGAAGGAGGGAACAGATTGCAAAACTAGTAAAGGCTCACTTTGCCTCGCTTTCTCTGTTGCAGTGTTATAAGACTTCTGTGATGAATCTTGAATAACTTACATGTGTATGTGTAATACTGTACTTACTACTGTGGTTTTATTGTGTGTATTTAAAAGTCTGTACATACTGAGTCTTTAGGATGAAGCTTTTTAAATTGAAAGGCATTTCCCTTTTTTTTTGTAGCTACTCTTGTTGTCATTGTTGGCATGCTTTGTGAGGCTTATTACATTAGACTTTCTGAAGGTTAAATATTTTTGGAAGAAAGTCTCCATTTTTGCACTTGGTCAAGTGGCAGACCTAGCAGCTTTGAGAGAAACTGGTGTGGGTGAGCTGTCATTGCAAAGTCTCATTTAAAATATTTCTAACTGAGGGCCTGCTGCTGTTGGAGAGCACAGCATTTCAAAGAGTAAAACTAGAGTTTGCTTAATGGAGTGACATATGAAGTAGGTGGTGCTGAACTGGCATGGGTTGAGAAAATGTTTCATAGTGATGGCTAAAAAGGAAGGACTGGGGGGTTGGGGAGGGAAGCAGAAGAGTTGCTCGTGTCCACAGGGAAGGAACCTTTTCTGTAGCAAGAACATTTCGTAAAATCTGCAGTCAACTGCTCTGTTTCCTCAGTATTCACTATGCAATTACATGTAACCCTTGAAAAAAACATTAAATAAAATTACGTATCTTAAGTCCTGGTAAAATTATTTGGTTTGCTTTGTTCCTAGCCTAGAAGAAAAGAGTGGCTTTTCAAGTGAAAACAGGAGATATTCTTTCTTGTGTTTAGAGATACTCTTTAAATGTACTAATACTTCTTTTTGTTGTTGTTTTTGTTTGTTTGTTTG
>VZTI01004018.1:569971-626216 GCA_013397865.1 Struthidea cinerea | reverse complement strand
TGGTTTGGTTTGGTTTCCTTTCAGGGCTAAATACCACAAATTAAAATATGGCACAGAACTGAATCAGGGAGATATGAAGCCACCGAACTATGATTCTGGTAAGAATTTATTGAGAATGAGTTTATTACTGGCATAAAAGCTTAACTGTGTTATGTGCAAATGCTGAATTGATAGTATTGATAAAATAAGTCTCTTAATGGAGCAATGAGAATAGGGATAATTAATAAGGCCTATATTTTACTCTTGTACAATTAAAAATATATGCTAGTGCTCTAAAAGAGTCTATTAATAAATCAAGTTGGTTAAGATTTAAAAAAATCCGAACCCAGATGAGCAGACTGCTCTTGGAGAGAGTAGTTTTTCTGTCCCTTAGTAATGTGTATGGATATTTTAGAACAGGATGATACTAGATTCATAGCAATAGAATCCTTTTATCTCTGGATAATTCTTCTGAATGAAATATATGTAGTTCATAAGTTTTGTTCAATTACCTCAATGGTATTCCAGGAAAAAAAAAAATAAAGTGCATATTGGACATAAGAGAGAGTTTTTGGATGGGAGATTTCTCTGCAGAATTCAAATGATCATTGGAGATGAATTTAGCTAATTTCAGTTTTTTGCCTTGGTCTCTGGAAAGCTGATTTTTTTTCATCTCCTACTTCACACAAATAGATTTAAGCACTGAACTGGAGAAATTAAGAATTTAAATTACTTCCTTTTATCCCTCTATCTCTCTACCCTTTCCTCAGGAAGGAAAAAAAAAAAGAAGAGATACAGAGATCTGGCTATAGGTCAAGCCATTGAAAAAATAGGTGATGTTTGTTGTGTCTCAGTCTCCTGATACTCCTACTACAGTGACACTGGAACCACCTGTATGTAAAGGAAGAGCACAGAAAGTCTGCAGATCTCATCTCTGTCACTTAGTTTGTGGAGGGAATGGTCTGGTTGACTGTCATGGTGATTCCTTGCCTCATTGGGTTTAAAAAAACCCCAAACAAACAGAAAATCCAACCCCACACCAATTAACAAAGCTTTACACCAGGCCTTTCTTGTCCAAGTTTTTAATGAATTTTTGAGAAATTTTATTTCATGCGATTATCAACTTTATTTCCGTAACTGAAGAAATATTTAATTTGGTGCTACTAAGTGGAAGACTTCAGTCTGTATCTGGGCCATTAGAAAACTTTGTCCTGATCATACCACAATCCTAGACAACCATGGGGTTTTTTTGTTATTTCTCAGGATGCAGCTACAGCACGTTACTCCAGTTTGAAGCTGAGGAATGTAGTGGGATGCCTGGCTTGCCCAGCAGAGCTGTAACCTGTGCATTAATTCTGCAGAGTCAACATTGTGGAAATACTTCAGTTGAAATTCCATTATTCTAATTTATCACATTGTATTCTATATCTAGCTATCAGAAATGTATATTTTTGTTTTATATCAAATCTGGACTGATGACTTAAAATAGAAACTTTGTTCTAATGCTCTTTTGAAGTTGTCTTTGATGGATACTTAAGTTGTGTGTCCATATATTCCCCTTGCCCTATCCCTGTTTTTCCTGCCCAGTCGTGAAAAAAAGTGGAAATATTGGTAGCAGGTCTTCCATATGGGTCCTTGTTGTTTGTTTTCTTTACAATCTCTTGGCGAGTCTGTAACACAATTTCAGAAGAAAGATTTAAATCTCCTGGTAAAGGGATACTTCAAAAAAATTTTGTTTATACTATTTATTTATTTATACTATATCTTCTGCTATAATTTGCTTATAATGCAAGACGCTTCATTCTTATCTGTAAACCATTGCTACTGCTAGCAGTCATCATTTTTGAGCAGACTAAGCACAAGAGAACTCTTGCCTGTGGGTATACTTAAGAGTGCCTTCAGAAGAAGGGTTTTTGCTTTCAAAAGGAATTTTCAGGCAGATTCACCTCATTCATGTTTTAATAATTATAGACTGAGCTTTGGTAGCTGTGCACTGGATCCAGCTGTGTCCAGTTGTCATTAGAAAATGATTGTGCATTTGATTATTTCCTGTGGTTGCTAGTAAATAGGCTTGTGAGTTTGAGATGTCTAAAATTCATATGTCTCTCCTTGCATGTGACTTCTCATTAGTCTTTGATAGCTTCTTTGGGTAGGTGGTGGGGGTTTTTTGTATAGTATTAGTTCAGTTGTTTAAAGGTAAATGACTTTCCGATGAGAATAATAGCTTTCCCATGTCACATATCAAGTTACTCATAGGATTATGCCACAGGTTTTTCTGGTTCTTAAGTTTTGTTTACACAGGAAGTTTGTTCATCCTTCAGTGTTTGGACCACAAGGTTTTCAAGTTTTGTAGAGGCTTTCATAGATAATAAACCAAGATCTTTTATCTTGGGAAGCATACGCATGTGCATCTCCTTGAGAAGAGGAAAAAAACCCCACCATCATGTGCTGTGGAACTATATATGGAATAAACATGCAGCTGTTGTTTGCCAGCATTCTGATAGTTTTCTTAAGAGAACAGCCGCATGGTGTTTTGGGTTTTCTTGTAGATTTTCCTGGAGTAGTAACATTTGGATGCAAATTTATGGTTAGGGAAAATGTGATGAAAATTTTTCTACAACTTTTCAGGTTAAAAAATAAACAACCAACTCTTGTTTGTTTGTTTCTACAAAACGAATACAAATAAGGATAAAATTGATGGAAGTAGATCTGTTTTATGTCGAACTGTCAAATACTAAGGAAATTGGGAAGTTGTAAATTGATATCATGCTGCAGTTGTATTTGATACTATTAGCAGTTAAAGATATTTGTATTCAAACTTAATGTGAGCAGCAATTATATTGGAAGACTAAAGCAAAAATTGGACTGCAGACTGTCTGTCATTATGTGCCCCTAAAGGAGGTAGGAACTTGCTCTCCTAGAGTAGGGCTATTTAGGAATTAGGACTAGTGGAACTTGCTCTCACAGTGTAGGATGTACCTGGAAATCTTTATGTGTATATAGTACTACAGTTACGTGCTATTTGCATTTTTTTTCTCCCTTCATTATTGGCACTTTGAATTTTGTTATTAAACCATTCCTAATCATTTTAAGGCAGATCGCATTTGTCTTTTCAAGTGGATGGGCATCTTTTATGCAAATAGGTAAAGGGAAAAAATGTAATAAAATAATCTTTTTCAGATGAAGGGAATGAGACAGAGATTCAGCCACAACAGAACAGTCAGCTAATATGGAAACAAGGACGACAGCTGCTAAGACAGTAAGTGTTGAAAAAAGGACTCAAATACCGAACACAAAGCAAGAGTCTGCTAATGAAATGTGATGGTGATGGTATTTGAATTTTTTTTTTTCCGTTATATTTTACTGAAAGAAAAGTTAGTGTGTGTGATGAAGTTCATTGAGCTTTTGCACTACTTTTCCTTGGGTTTTGAACAATTTTAATTCATAACTTCAGATGAGAAGCCGTGTCAAGTCACAAACTCCTGATCTCATTTACTTGTCTTTCACTGAGTATAATCAAACAGTCTGCTTGGGAGAACAGTGGGTCATGACACTTTGCAATTAAAAAACAAAAGACACAAGTAATTCTGCTAAGTGATGTGTAAAACAAAACCAGCTAGGATTGGAGAAGGAAAAGTTTTATTTTGGCTTGCTTAAGTTGCAGAAAAGACTAACATCCAGTAGGTTAGAGTAGATGCTTTCTAATTCTCTGTTCATCTCAATGAAATAAATGTCTGTTAATCTAAACTAGTTTTTGAATTGTGACCATAATAACTAAATTAATTGCCAAGATATTTGGTGTGTTACACAGGATTAAATGAGAGGGGATTGAGACAGTAAGGACGATCTGGAACTTGTATTAAAAGACCTTTTTCCAAGGAATTGTACAAAAGTTAAATTTGTTGGATGGCTTGTACAGGCTTCTCTTTTGCAAGAGCTCAAATCTTTGCATGCATGTTGAATAAATGTAAATAAAGTCATCTTGACTTGGATCAGTGGTTTTGAAGACAAGCCATTCCTTCTCAGTGCAGTTCATAAAAGAGTGACACTGCTGAATACAGAGTACATATTACTGACAGGGTCTGTTTTGCATAGGTGACTTGTTTGATTTTTCTATAGCCAACAACCAGTATTTCTCTCCTAATGTGGTTATGTGAATGATATTGTTAAATAATTGGAGGAGAATGTTCTTGCAGGAAAAGTGCATGTCCGTGATTCGTAACAGCTGTCACTGTAAAATAGCATTTCCCTTCTTTAGAGTTGTCTAGAATATTGACAATTTAATCAGTTCTGTGCTATTAACTCCATGTTCTATAGGGAAGGACACAAACCAATTTTTACTTCTTCTGTTTTAAATCGTTATTTTGCTCCTGTTCCTCTCAAGGGCAACATGGCATATTGATGAAAGAGCCAACTTTAAACTACAGAGCCAATTTAGACTGTGAGGTTTTCATACAAGTATTTTTGCTGTTCAGTCTTTATATGGAAGACAAATTAATGTTGCAGATCCATTGCAGAATAAAGGAAAGGCAAGACAAAGATTTTATCAAGCCTAGTCCATCATAAATAATAACTCTTACTAATAGCCACAGCTATAGAATTTGGTTTTTATTTCCTGTCTTCTAGGCTTCTAATAATGTTTACATAAGGAACATATCTGGTACTTCTTGTATCCATGTGTCGAAGAATAAAATTACCATGGTTATGCATGCAACTGTGGTGATTTTTATAAAGCAGTTGTAAATATTTTAATTGAAAGTGCTTTTCCATCCATTTTAGTAAATGAATGAATAACGTATTGTATAACCTCTGACTGCTAGGCTCTCTGATTTTTTTTTTTTTCTCAGTGACTGTAGAGGCTGGTACTGCAAGAGGCGATCCCTCTGCAGCTGGTACAGGATGATTTACAAGCATGTTTCACTAGCTCAGCACCGTAGTTTGCTAAGCTAAGGGATTGAGGATGAGTTTAGGGAGAAGTTTCCATGTAATGTTTTGCGGAAGTGAGATGTGCAGAGAACATTAGCATGAGTTCTCTTCCTTCAGGTATCTGCAAGAAGTGGGCTACACCGACACGATATTGGATGTGAAATCAAAACGAGTGCGAGCTTTATTGGGCCTCTCAAGTGATGCTTCAGAGAAAGAAAACAGAAATCAAGAGCCAATGGTAAATGGCACAGAGGGCCAGATTAAAGAAAACGCAATGATTGGGTAAGCATCAAGATGACTGTTATCTTTCTGCATAAATGCACTTAGCAGTGTTGAACAAAATTTTTGTTTACTGAGAAGATTTCAGGATTCTTTCCTAGTTCGAGATTAGAGCAATTCTAAATAATTTTATTATATTAAGCAATAAGTATGGAAGTAATTCTTTGGATTCACATCTTAAAAGCACCATAATTTTTTTTTTTCAGTTGGATGGCAGCACTATGTCAAATCGAGCCTCTTTTGAGATATGATTGCTAAGTGTTTACAAGTCAGCCTTGTTTCAAGTTAATGGTTTGTTTGTATTGCTGGACACTTTACTGTGTAGGTTACAGGCTTTGCTCTTCTGCTCTGTGCTGACTATGACATGATAATCTATGTAAGAGAAGGATTTTTTGGCTAAATCTGAAAAACAAAGTCACTCATTACATTCTGAGTCCTATAAGGTTTTGGTTTTGGTTTTCTACTAATGAATAGACATATATAAATGTGATTGAAATACAAGGTATTAATTTTTATGTTTCAATATTTCTAATACTATGGAAAGTCAGTCAAAGACAGTAACAGCTTGTTCTTACTTTTTCTCTTAAGTAGTGTTGAAACTTAAGAGGCTTTTTTCCATTTTCTTCTGTTTCCCATGCAGAGTTAAGAAAAAAAAAGTAAGTTAAACTTAGCTGTAAAGGCTTCAGGAAAACAATCTGTTTGTTCTTGCTTAAAATACTGTAGTTGCAAAACTGGAAAAATAATGAAAATTATGCAGAATTGTAGGAACAATAGATGAGGTAGCTGTTTCCAGTAGTAGCACAGCTTTCCTCAGAAATTCTCACTCTTTTTTACTTTTCTGTACTCCTGGGGCAAAATTCAAGACCTTTATCTTCTAAGGTCTAATACTGTTGTATGATACATCCGGTTTTCTAAAAACCATTTGTAAGATTTCATTTATACCATCCTGATAGCTGCAGAAACTTCTAGCCAACAAGTTACATAAGGGCAGAAGTTCATTGTTATGTAATTGAATGTAATGCTGTGAGATGGAAAATTTGAATGTGTGAGAAAACCTGCAAGCTACTAAAATGTATTATGTTGCTACATAGTTGACAAGTCATGTCATTTATGTACAGCAGCTTTGTTTTGAAGAGCAAGGAATGCTTGATAGCTTGCAATAATGGTTTTGGTTTGATTTCTGGTGAAGGGGAAGTTTGTAAATAAAGCTTCTCCTCTTACACTTCAAAATTTATTTATGTGTATTTACCCAGTTTTGAAGAAGGTGGATATAAGGTAGTATAAGGTAGCTACTTGATGTATATAGTATAAGGTAGTTGATACAGTATAAGGTAGTTACTTGATGGATGAAATGCGGGAACAGTGGTTTTGATATAGCAGTTCTGGATACATTTGCATTTCTTTCCTATCTGCTTGGTTTTGGGATAGATCTGACATTAGGTTTAACACTCTGTAGTTTACCCCGTATTCACTGATGGAAAAAAATGAGTTCCCTTCCATTGTGGCTGTGCAAGGTTGTCAGCTGCAAGGCTGGTCACTTTGAAAAACTGTGCTTATCTTGCTCATGATGCATGAGATGGCAGACTGCTTTATAGAGCTTAGGGAAGTGTTTTGATAACCTAATGAACAAGAAGGAACCCAGGACTTTACAGTGGAAGAATTTTCCAGTGTTCTTGTTCAACATGGTCATGTTGGTCTTCATGGGTGATTTTGAATTTCTGGATGTCCACTGAGATCTCCCTCACTGGAAGGAAAAAGTAATGATTTTACTAGAATTCCTTGATCAGTCTAAGTACAGGACTACCTCTCAATGCTGTGATTCTTCTGGGTGCTTCAGTCGCACTTTCAGACCACCTCTTTCAATTTTTCTTTCAGGAAGCATTATGTGGCTTGCTTCCTGGCAGAGACTGCCTGTTATTTAACAGCTATTTCTTCTTGTGCTACCTCACTGTTTCTGTGACATGTGGCACTGTTCACCTCCTTCCAAATGCATCATTACTTGCCTCTGAGATTTCAAAGTGCAGCTATATGGTGGATGCAAAATCAGAAATAAGCTTATATTTAACTGTTACCTGCTTCATGTAATGCCAGCATTACTTCGGCTTATCTAGAACAGCTTCTCTTTGAAAAGTATAGCATTGAATAGATGACTTAAGATCTAAGGCACATGGATGTTGCTCCTGAACTCAACTCATATTTTTAGTGAGTGTTTGAAAACCTAATTCAACACTTTCCTACCTGGTTGGCAGAACTAGGAAAAATTTAGGTGACTTAGCTGAATTCTGGCTTACAGTTGAAAAAGGTGCATCCTTTGAAGCAACCTCACCAGTGCTGGGCTGCTTATTGTGAGGGCAAAAGGACTGGCAGTCCCTTTAGCAGCCTCTTGTTATTCCTTGTGTGCATGTAAAGTGAAAAGCGGATTTGGGCTACAGCAAGCTTTTACAGTTGGAAGGAGTGCAGTGAACAGTGTCTGCAGTTTGGTAGTGGTAGAAGAGGAAAGTTATGGTGAGAAATTGAAAGAACAAGAAACTGAACAAAACCTTAGTGCAATTCCAGGAAGTTTAAGGACATATGTGAGTGTTTGCCAGGACCATGAGACATTGGGACAGTTGCAAACTGAAATGCGGACTGAAGACTCTCTGTGACTGTATTGGTACAGTGAAACTCTCTTTTACAGAGAAAGCTTTGCTATCACCAGAGAAGCCTGTGAACTGCTCAAGCCAATGCAGTTTGGCAGATTTTCTGGTTCAAAAGGTTTAATGAACATTGATATGAAATATCTGCTAGCAAGTCTGAGGACACTGGTCAACCTGAAGATGTTTTAGTTACATTTGAAGAGCAGAGCACTGGGCAAAAAGTAACGCATGAAAATGAATGTCGTCTAACAAGGGATACACCTCTGTGGAAGTGAGAAAAGACAGCTCATTGCGTGTTTGATATGTTTGATCTTGGAAGAACTGCTGAATCTGTGCATTTTAAGTCTTGAGTTTTAGGAAACTGTTGACATGGAATGAAAAATGCGAGAAGCAGAGTGCAGGACGGGAGTAAAGAGAAATCTTGTGGATGAGAAACGATGAAGACAAATCAATAGGCGTTTGGAAAGAATGTGGGTGAATGCGATGAAGATAATGTACAATAGAGGGGAAAATGGTACAGTGAAAAACAGAAGGAGTATGGATTTAACGATGCATTTCCAGAATAGGAAAATGGAAGGCACACTAGCTTTTAATTTCCTTAAAGATTTCTCCATATAGCAGTGTAAATTGCAGAAAGAACAGATTGGCTCAACTGCCTTCTGTACAACTGAACACTCATGTGATAAATTCTGAAGAAAGGAAAGAGATGATATTTGATGCTTTTATGCTGCCATATGGTTATCTCTTTGAGAGGAGAGAGGGAGTACTGGAAATAGGAAACAAAACTTCCTTTACGTTTTCATTATTTTTTTAGTAGTCAACCAATACTATGTGAAATGAAAGTGGTGGAGAACAAAATAAATTAGTATTGCAAAAATTTCCAGGGAAAGAATGGAAGAGCTGATCTACTTCTCAAAACAGTCTGATTTTAGCACAGTTTTTGTATAAGTGTATTAATCTGTGCATAGTGCTTGTTACTGCTGCTCAGCCTCCCTCAGAAATACCTCTGTGACTTGCTCTTACTGTACTTCTAAGCACAGTGGAAACCCATGCTTTTCTTATTTTTAATCTTTTTTTAATGCTTTTGATTGTTTTAAAGATAATTCCTGGCATTTTTCCTCTGACCTCAGGGATGTGTGAAGTACTTCATGGTGGGTAGGGAGGATGTTTTTCCTCTGTTCAGCTTACTACAGCTTTTACAGATTTTTGAGTTGTTTGTTACACCAGAGCTTGCCTATTATATATCTTGTCTGTCCTTTATACCTATTTCAACAGCCGAGGTTTGGGCACTCAGTGCTGGGGATACCAACATTAAGTTGAGCCTTTTCATGGGAAAGGCTGGTGAAAATGTTTGGGGTGATTATTGTGAAGTTGATGCTGTTTGCTTTGGTATGTAGAAGCATATGTTGGTTAATGTAGTGCAAATACTTTATACAATAATATTTATTTGCAGCAGAGAATATGTAACTTGAATTCTCCTAGGCTCTAGTTATTTTAGAAAATTGCTGTCTGGTCCCTCATACCTCTCAGCTTAGTTTTGTATATCCTAAATGATTGCAGTTACATCAGAGAAGTTCCCCTTCCTTTGGTACAGTGATGAACAAACTACTGTTGTTTTAAACCAGATCAGTTTCTCTTCATCCCTAGGTGAAGTAGCCTCAGATTTTGTGTTACTAGCTGCTACATGTGTGGCCAGACTTGTATTCTTACATTGCCTATTTATTTGCTGATGTACAGATCCTCTTGAGAACTTTAGCACTCAAGAAAGACATCATGTGGATTTTGAATGCACCCTGCAAGATTTTGAATCCATAACTGAAATGTTAATATGATAACGTGAGCTAGATATAGTCCTGTTTTCACTTATTTCATGGAATTTGAAAGGGAATCAGTTTTCAGTTTCTTCAATCAGCTCACTTGCATTACAAAAGATAAGTACCACTTGGCATGACTGGACTCAAAAACAGATACTAAAATAATAACCTCGTAATAATGGTTTAAATTCCTAACACTTGCAGTGAGAGGAATGGGTGCTTTCCCCCAACAAATTGAAACAGAATGAAAGCTGCCTGCAAATGTCACTTGTAGCCTTGAAAACATGAAAGTACTTAAGTATCTTCAGTTCACTTATTACCTCACTTTCAGTAGCTTTATCTTAACTGAGTGAAACCTAAACAGTCAAATTAGTTTACCTTCTTGAAGGTGTGTATTTGACTACCATTTGGTATGAGTGGAAGCAAATACAATAAAGGAATAGGACTGGAAAGGAATGAGGATATACCAAACGTGTGTATATATATGAATGTCTATATATAAAAACAGTATAGACTAGTTCTTGCTATGGGTTTGATCATTAGAACTATAAATAGCCAATAGAAACTTCTTAAAGAAAAATGGTCCTGAGTGATGTATCGGTCTGTCTCTGAAACAGATCTGCTGTCTTGTCTTTTCCTTTTGAACTGCAAAGGGCTTCCACTGCCTGTATTTTACATGAGTGAAAAGGCATCGAACCTCAGTATCTGAGAGCACATCCAGAGATCTTTTCAAAAATTAAACATTTTGAAAACTTTGTCTTTCTGATATACAACAAATCGTTCCAACTGACACATCAGTGAATGAACATCTTTGTATACCAGAAGACCTTAATAACTCTTTTTGCATCCCTAAATCCTATTAACACTGGCCCAGGTAATGAAAATGCTGCATACTGGCTGATGAATGTTGTTTGTTGACTAGCTTATAAAATGGTTTATTTGGGAAAATATCTCTGAATTTATAAACCTCAGGTAGTACCTGCCACGAAGAAGATTTCCAAAATAGTTTGCAAGTATATGTTGCATTTCAAAAAGGAAAAACCACCAGTAAAAGGAATAAAGCAAATAGATTTTTGATTTTTTTTTTCTTTTCACCTTTTTCTTGTTTCTCCCTGCCTCCATCTGCAGTGACCTAATAGGCTTTTCAAAAGTACCTGATTTAGGCCAGATCTGGACACTTTCAACAGATGGACTAAAGCAGAAATAAAAACAAGTAGATAAATTGGGGTTTTTTTGGTGAAAAAATAAGTACAAATGGACCACACTTTTAATTGGCTCAGTTCTATGGCTTAAGAGTTTAAGAGATGCTTCTTGGAAATGTCACATAAGACTCACCGTACAGAAAGCATGGGGAGACAGAGACAGAAGTTGTGCAGTTGGAGAGAGAGAAGCAAAGGGAGGGGAGGTGAATGGAGAAATAACTTATAAAAGTACCTCAAATATTCAGATTATTTTTTTATTCTTTATAAAGCTTATTTGTTTGATATATTATAGTTACCTGACTAGATCTGGCAAGAGAAGTGGCCCTTGCTTTTTAAATTTGCGATTCCAATTTGTATCCAAACCATTTTGTAAGTGTTGCTTCCCAGTTACAAAGCATATTGCACTAGTTCTTGCACTGTGTGGTGTGAATTCATAGGAGATTTCAAAGGTTGTGACAGACTGTTTAACCTGACCTGTGTTCATTGTGTGTAAATTTTGATGATTGTAAGTGTTCTGTAGTTTTATAAATTATTTTGATATTTTCTTTGCTGCATTATGAAAGATTTTACAGTGTTGAACATCTAATGAACTGGTTTTAAAGTCTTCATTGAATTTGCATGCATTTATTTAATAAGTACAGTTTGATAGAATTTAACTCGCCACATTGAAAAGACTGTTTTAAAACATGTGATAACTAAATTCTGTGGGGAGTTAATAAAACTTATGAAGACTATGCAGTAGCTATTTTGATAGTAGTAGGAAACTGAACCAAAGAAAATGGCTCAAGAAAGAGTATGGTAGAACAGCTTTGAACCTGGGTCACAACAGGTTCTTTCCTGTACAAGATCCCAGAAACATTTCTCAGCCTAAGCTGAACTTGTATTTATTTAACTTTATTGTGGTATTTCTTCCTGCTTCTGAATTTATCAATAAAATCCTGGTTTTATTTAAGATAACTTGTGTATGTCTTGGATAAAATAAACAAACAAAAAGGGCCTCTACTTTTTCCTTTGAGGTTGTGAGTAGGACTGAGGCAGTTAAATGGCCTTGTGGTCAGGCAGTTCATGGGAGAAGTTTATGAGACTCTCCCTGGACATGACCACAGACTTTCCAGAGTTGTTATCAACAAAGGAGAAGGTAATGATAGAAATATAGATTGTGTTAGTTACAAAGAAAATACATGTCTATAATGTGACTTTAGTCTAAGTTAAACTTGACTTTGCAGTATGGAATGCTCTGCATCACGCTGGGAGCAGGAAAGGTATCATCAGTGTCCTGTTTTAGTTTCCACAAAACAATTTCACCTTGCCTGTAAGTTATAGCTTCTGCATTTCACTCACTAAGAAACAGGATTTCTGTTAAGATCATGAATATTAAAGGTTGAGAGCAAATACATTGAGTCTGAACGATACATTTTGTAAAGCTGGTAATATTTCAATGTCAGAACCAAGTGGGTTTTTACACAAAATACTTGTCTTGAGACACGTCACTGTTGGGCAAGAAAATGAAGACTTGCTGTTTATGGCCTGTAGAGCCCCAGTGAAAGCCAGGCTTACTTTATTTAAATAGTACATGTGGAATATCCACAAATCATATTCTTTAGATTTCATGAGAAGTTATTATTTTTAGTCTTAAAGGGGCCAAGGGGTCAACACAAGTCTGAATAATTGAACAGCCTGTAAAATACAAATTTGGATCAGATCTTCACAGCCATCACAGCTGCGCAGAATTCTGTCAGCTTCTCCTGAGCAGGAAAATACTCATGTGATTTCAGTTTTATGTCACTTTAAAGGACGCAAGTTACCATCCCATTTATAACAATTTTGTGTTTTAAACAGGAAAACGTTTCTTATCTTTGGGAATCAGAAGTTCCCTCTTTCAAGAGTGATATTCACAAAATCTGTGCACTGCCCATCTGTTGTAGTAAGGTAGAAAACCCAGCAGCATTAGTAGCTATAGTTACCTTCTGGCAGTACTTATTGTTATGCTCGTGAGAAGCAGTTAGTCCTGTTGTACCTTATTGTGGGCAGGCAGGAGTAGCAGCGTAATCTCTCTGCCCCGAAGAATTTCCTGTCTACTTGGATAAGGCTATTGGAAAGGAGGATGTAATGGACAGAGTTAACAGTATCTGATAGAAGATGTGATGCTGGTTAAATGATTTTTGTTGGGTTCGTTGGTTAGGAGTCAACTGGGATGAGACCTTCAAGGAAAGAGGACAAAGTTAGGTGCTGGAGAGAAAAGCTGCAAGAGTGCTGTTGCAAAGGACGACTGAGGAAGGAGCAGTGGGAAAGATTGAGGACAAGCAGCTGAGGAGCACAGGGTTGAGGGTGCCCTGCCACAGTCTGTCTGCTCTGTGCTCTCTGCTTTGGCAGGTTCTGTAGCTTCTCCTGCTGTCTAGGGGTTCTGGTTTATTCTTCCCCAGCTGTTTTTTTTAGACAGTATGGCTGGGGAGGAAGGAAAAAGCTGCACATAAGTTCTTGCACTTTGAAAATTATATTCTCCCTTAAATATGTTCTGATACAGTCCAGAAAAGAGGCATTGTCCTTTCTGAGATCTTTTTAGGGTTTTTGGTCTCTCTTTATTTGCAAGGTCCCTGAACCTTGCTGTAGTCATGTCTCACTCATGCTTGTAATATCATTTTTTGTATCAGTCCCTACTTATGGAGCTTGCTTCTATTGTTTTCACCCATTGATTTTTAAAAAAAAATACTCTAAGCTACAAAACTGCTGGAAATGTCAAATTGTGTTTCTTTTTCTAAAATGGAATTTGAAGTTATTTATTTTACTACCCTATGTCTGAATATGTTTTTGACCCTTCTGGTTTGTGAATGACCCCCTAAGATAAACAAACTCACCAGATGGAAAATTAATGAAACAAGCAAGATCGAAATTGCCATCAAAGTACATAGCATTAATTAGCTACGGCCAGACATTTTTCTTCAATACATTTTATGTTATTCCTAAGTGTTCATGCTGACAGTATTATCCAAAATGCATTATGTTCATATGCTGCTAAAGGATGAAAAATAGCTCAAATTATTACATTACTTTTGATTTGACTGCTCAAGTTTATTGGGGTACAGTATAGAAAATCAGCCTGTGTGTCAGCTTGAAACTTTTTTCTTGTAGAACCTTTGAATAGTTTAAAAATTCTGTCACTTCTGTTTTCTTTTTTTCTTGGTTCTTAAGAATTCTTCTTGGAAGTTGTGTCGTAGCACAAATAATCTTCTGTGGTACTATGCTGACTGTACATTTTTGTACTGTGCAGGAGTTTTGAAATACATGATAAATAAACTACCATGTTTTCCAGTGCTTGAGATGTCCATTTACCCCTGCTTCCTGTGTAAGTGCAGATATATGATTATGTATATATATCCTGCCCACTGAAATGTGTAATGGTTAATAGGATAGTTGAAATCAGAGCAGTTAATTAAAAAAAGATAAAACCTCTTTTGGTAGTCACTTAGAACTTCAGTGTGAGAGAGCCAGGTTTAAGAGCAAATGAGTACAGAGCCAAGTCTGGTGTGAATTACTCCAAATGCTTGGACCTGTAGAAGGGTATCTGTTTTGTAATAGTAAGTTCTGTTAATTAAAATTTTATATTCCGTGTGTGGAATTAGTTAATACATTGCTGTTTACTGCAGTATGTCTGATAATTGCTATTATAGATCATCAGCCATAGTGTTTTTACATGGCAGATTTTTACATGGCAAAATACAGAGGAAAAAAGCTAGAAATAGTTGTGGTTGGATGATTTAATCCAATAAAATAGGTAGAGACTCTCAGAATTTGCTGAAAGTCAAGAAGGCAAATGAAGCACATTGCAAGTTTTATCTTATCAAGATTTTTCTGTTGGAAACAGCAAGGCAACTGTACTGTAGGGTTTCTGTGAAAATGTACATTATTACTACAGATTCATGAGGTGTTATAGTCTGCCAAGTAGTGATTACTTAAGGAAAAATAAAAATATTACTGAGTGTTTTCAGGTTTGTCATGGAAATGAAGGTCACAATACTGCAGGAAGCAGGGCAGATGGGAAACGTGTTTAGGGTTGTTCTTATCTAAGTTAGGATCTGGAAAAGTGGAAGGAATATTCTCAGAAAAACCAGTGACCATGAAAACATACTGTACATCATGGTATATTATGCTGCTGTGTATGCAGAATTTCTAAAGGCAAGTGAAATCTCTACTGGTATTTTTGGGCCATAAAGGTGAGTAAATGAAAAAAAAGTAGAGTAACAAATTGTCTTAATGAAATGCAGATATATTGGGGCTATGAAGAAACCACTCCTGCTAATTGTTGTCATGTAAGCATAGAACTGCTTGAGCAGAGACTGTGCAAAGAAGGAAGTGTGCTGCTTATTATGCGTTATTACCCATCAAAGCTTTTGCCCTTGGATACTTCCTGTGATAGACCTTAGGAAAGTGTTATGACGAAACACTGGAGTAAGTGGGTGATGGACGGAGGATCAGGTGTTTACACTGCAGGGAGTTTACAAGGCCTTACTGTATAGGTGTGTTAGTTGATCAAACCTTTTGAAAGGGTTAGCAGAAGCAGAGCACTTGCTGGTAGTAAGGGTGACTGCACAGGACAATTTAGAGCTACAATTCTGAAAAGAGAGAGGGGGAGACTTCTGCTGTTTCAGTGGTTGTGAGAATCAACATGACGTGCATTTAGTGATGAACTATGAAAAACTGACTATTGATTAAAGGTAAGAAAACAGTAAAACTTGTCTTCACTGCTGTAAAGCCATCTAAGGAATGTACCAGGTTTTACTGGAAGTAATTGTAACAATTCAAAATGAATAAATTTTGTTCACCACTGTATCTTTCAGGGGTTGATGGAGAAGTGCATCTTCTGCATAGAAAACACAGATCCTGTTGATAATTTTAGGACTGCTTTATTTGTACTTTTGTCAGGGTTTTAATAATTGTTACAGTCCTGTTTATTGGATTCTTCCTCTTCAGTTGTTAATATAACAACCCTTGCACTTCCTGTTCTGAGGCACTGCATACATTTCTGCCAGCGCAGTCATAATTTTACCCAATCTCCATCATTTTCCTTATTTGTTTAATGTAAACATAAATATTATTTATTCATCAATTGTTTTTTCCCATTATATTCTTTTATAGTGGCATATTTATCATGTCTTAAAAGCTAATGAATGATAGACCTAGAGTTTGGTGTTTCCCAGCAAGATGAGGAACATCAGCTAGCAGGAGCCAAGTTTTCTTGTACCCTGATGTACATGTGGGAGCCCAGCTTGGTAGCTGTGACCATGTCCTTGTTGCTGAGGCTTTTGGTAATGGCATAGCAGTATTGATGTTGCTTTGGGCACGTGTCAGATGAATGTTGCTTTAAAATGCTTTTCGAACAAAAAGTTGAAGTGTCTGTCCTGGTAATGGTAGCCATATGAAGAATAATTGTTGGTTGTAATAAATAGTTTTGTTGGTTCTAATAATACAGTTTATGTCTATTGTTCAGTTCTTTAGCCACAAGAATTTTTACCTGTTAACAGTCTGCTTTTACTTGTAAGCTTATTTTAGTCTTCTGTGTTGTTGGACATAATAATACAGAACAGCTTGGTAATTGCAAAAGTGACTTTATTGTGATTTCTTTTGTCTCATGATGGTGATTGTTGTTGTTGTTTAGGAAACCTGAATTGACTGACTCTGCCTCTCTGCTAGAGACCTTCAAGTTTCTTGAAAATGCAGCTGCAGACTTTAGTGATGAAGAAGATGAAGAAGATATTGAAGGAAGAGAGAAAACAATCATTGATACTGCAACAGTGAGTGGAAAAAATAATTGAAAAAGTTACGAAGAACAGAAAAAATGAGATTAATGAGGTGCCTATAAGCAAAGTATATGACTGTGTATGTACACATGCAAATCATTAATGCATCTTTATGATGTTCTGTCCAAGCATGTGTGCATAAGAGGAATTATATATGCATTTCTAAGTTTGTGCATACAAGTTATGCTTTGCCATCTTTATTGCTCTAAGTTAGATTAAATTTTTCTAAAATCGTGTCTTTACTATTCCGTACTAACTAGTATTTTTGATATATACTGGACACAATTTTTAAGGTATCAGATGTCCTTTTTTTAAAGTTCTCATCTTAGTTTGAAGGTATTGTTCATAACGTCGCATGTCAAAAATGATTCTTGAATATTTATTAAAAAGTATTGATATTAAAATGACTTGTAAAAATTTGTCTTGGAGTACAGAAGTGAAATACACTTATCTTCATAGCTTGTGGAAGGAAGAAGTGTAGCTGGAAGAACTCTAATGTAGTTAATAAACTTTTTTCTTTGTTTATTCAGTCAAATGCTTTAACATCCCTTGTGATCTATACTTTGCTATATGATTCCATAGATACATGCAATCAGTATTCTTCTTTAAAATTAACATTTATTTAGTGAATTGTGTTTCCAAACAATTGAAGCAGTTAAGAAATGATGGATGTGATTGTTTTTATGGTCAGTTTTAAGAATTAACACTAAAAACCGATTAGTTTTATAGCATTTTTAAAGGGGATATTTTAAAATTTTTCCTGTCATTCATGGACTGTGGACTAATGTCTGAGACTCTTCTGTTAAGTCCTGTATAAAATAGTATGTTCACAAAGCCTGCTGAAGAAATGAAGCTTGAAGTTTGGAATTGCTTCAGGTTTAGAAATTGGTTCACTGTATTTAGAGGAAACAGTTAGTCATCCTCATGAGCTATGGGGTGTTGGACTATGTATTGAAGTCTTTTCAGATGGACCCTTAGCAAGGTTCCAAGTCAAAACATTGTGATTAATGTAAATTTTCTATTTCTGTAGAAGTAAAATTTATGCTACAGTTTTCATGTATCATGGCATTAGCTTACCAGTTGGTCAAATAACTGCAAACAATCTAGTTCATTTTGATTATTGAGGGGAAAGTAAATTTTTTGTGGAAAACTTAAAGTGAAATTCTTCATTAAAACATGTATTTTCTCTTTTATCAGAATTAGCTTTTGAATCTGAGAGGGAAATGCAGTTTAAACATGAAAAGCAAATGTTTAAATAGCAATAACATCTGAGAAAGCATTCAGGATGGAATAATTTACAAAGTCTAAGAAAATTATCTCTTGTCAGTTGTGTTGTTTGGGGTTTCTTTATTTGTTTCCTGGAGTTTTGTCTTGGTCCACGTAGAGAATGATTTCAGAATTGAAAGGCTATTTTCAGAGAAGTGAAGTGAGTTTGGTTTTGCTGAAGTCTTCTCTAGGGCATTCTTGGGTTTTTGTTTGTGGGTTTTGTGTGATTTTCAAAAATGTTTTAAGAGAAAGTTTGTACATTCTAGTTAAAAAAAAAAATAATAGTGTTCCAGATCAGTGTAGGTTCGTTATCCACGTGATTGATTAACGATGGTCACAGGAAGGAAGAGCTACACACAAGTTTCATTTTCACTTCGAAGTTTGAACAAAGTCTGCATATTATTCCAGATTTGCTTATTAATTGTGTACTTCTCTGCTTCCTCTTCAACTTCCTGTTCAGATTTTGCATAGAGGACAAGACAGTACTGCTTGGATTAAAAATGTGTTTGTAACTTAATTCAGCTTTTTTTTCTGTCCTTTCTGAACCTTCAGATTGTAAGGAAAAGAGTGCTATCTGACAGCAGTGAAGACAGAGATACAGAAGAAGCTTTGAAAGAGTTTGACTTTTTGGTTACCTCAGATGATGGTGATGGGGAATCGAGAAGTTCAGGAGATGGAACAGACTGGGGTAAGGAAATTTGATGGATCATACCAGGAGAAAAAAAAAAAAGTGCTAAGAATATATTGTGACTGATCAGTTCATTGAATGAGAATCTCTGTCAAGATCACAGCATCTTTTGATTATTTCTACAGTAAATAATTGGCAGACTGAAGCCCTCTTGATATAATATTCTCATTTCTTCTATACACTGCTTTAATGTAAAGATTCTTCAAGGTTTCTGCCTCAGGTCATTTTTCCTTTTCTTTAGTTCTAAGGCAGATAGAATTTAAATTTTGTGAGTGGTATTTCAATGTGTTTTTCCAGTGACCCATGCACACGAAGGGCTCTGATAAGGCTGTATTTTACAATTATGTTATGAAAGTTACTTTGTCATTTTTGCTTTCTCCTACTTTGATGCAGAGAGTAATGTGAGTCATAAAATCTAAAATAGTTGTACTCTTATTGTGGGTTGGGTTAGTAATTTAGTTAGTATGAACTCTCAGTTGCTCAAACTTTCTTTTATAATTTAGCAGAATAATATATCTTGAAGTCCACTAGTCATAGAGAGACATTTCACATATGGCTCTCTGTCCTTTGAGGTTCATGTCCTGTGACCCAGATTGCCACCATCCGCTTTGCCTTGGCATAATGATTCTGCCTAAACCCTTGGTATAGAGAAGGGGAGAAAGAAGAAAACTGGTTAAATATCTTGATGAGAAGTTGTCTCCTAGTTAAGCTGCTCTGGAAAGTCTTAAGGATAAATGGACACAGAGGGAGTTATTGAAGATGATGGGAAATAATTGAGCTTTATAAATGGAACTGCAACTGTGACAGCCCAATAGGCCATGGTAGCTGTGGCTCTCATGTGAGCTATCAGGTCCAAGATGCTGTGGTTCACTGAAGCCATGTCCAGCTCCTGGTGGGACTCCATGTTACTCTTCAGTGTGGTGTAGTCTCTGCTTAAGAGGATGTCGTAATATCATTAGATACAGCAGTCAGTATTCTATTCACCAAACAAATTTAGAAGTACTGCTCTTAAAAAAAAAATTCTGATACTTCTATTTAATATTAAAATTTTATCCATTTATACTTGGTCAGTGTAGCTATTGCTTGTGTCACCAAAAGGTCAGTATGCTGACAGGAGCTTTTTGTTCTCAAATTCACACTTCTGGTTTATTTTTGCTTTCATTGATGACAGCTGAGTACAAGTGAGCAGAAGTCTAACATTAAAAATAAATTGTTATGAAAAGTAGTAGTTTCATTTCTAGAAATGCAAAAGGGGTTTTTTTTGAGTTGGAGGTGTTCATGTTTTTCAATTACTTGTTTCACAACCTCTGTCTTTTTTGGTAACTGTATATAAGACTAAGCCTCTTCAAGGAACTGCCATTATAATAATCACTTAGGTTAATTTAAGTGAAACTGTTAAGTGTAGTACAGTAGAGTGATATTGTGTAGTGAGGGACAGCAGCAAACAGAGGAAATTATTTCTGCATTTTGGATTCCAAGTATTACTGTTCAGTTACAGTAATCTGTTGAACCCATTTGGCTTGAAAGATCCTCAGATGTTTTCTGGTAATTTTTAAACTATAAAGCACTTGAATAGGGTTAGTTCAGGATCTACTTCTGAAGCTGAACAGTATCTGTGGGACATGCAGGAAGCATGCTGGGACAGTCTGTAGAAAATTAATATATTGGGTGTTTTCCTGGCAACAACACAGTCTAATAAAAATCTATTTAAACTTTTTTTTTGCTGGAGGAGGGAAAAAAGTCTTGTCTAGCCAGGGAGGAAAAGCATGATTAAAACTTTTAACCTAACCCCAGAAAGAATAGATACTTGTTTCTCAGAAGTATGATTTTCTCATATCTTTTTTGAATTCTTTATGCAGTTTTTTCTCATTAGTGGTAATTGAGGCATATGCATGAAGAGAACATGACTTAGCCCATAGACGATCTATTTTAGAGTCTCTCTTCAGCTTACTAATACTTATTTTCATAGCTTTTCTTAAAAGACTTAAGCTGCTAAACTTCGTGTCTTAAATTAATCTGTCACTCCATAAGTATAGGATCATGACTGAAGGGTTCAAAGGAGTGAGAGAGCACCTTAAAAAGTATCTTCTCCCTCTGTGATGCAAATCTGAGCGGAGTCAGGCTCTGTTTTCTCAGCATCTGTACATTAGGTAGTTGTAGGCCGCACTAAGATGCCTTTTTTTGGCATCACTGAATGCTCACAGAAATCTCAGCCCCTCCTTGAAGCTCATCTGCTCCAGCTGCCTGAGCCATCTTAGTGGCTCCCTTAGACTTGCTGCACTACACCAATAGTAGGTAATTAGCACTCTACCTTAAAGGTTTTTCAGTATTAAAAATATTATACTGGATACAGTACTCAAAAGTGAGGTCTCACAAGTGCCCAACACAGGGGAACAGTCACTTCCCTCACCGTCTTGGTTACGTTCTTGTTAATGCAGCCCAGGACATTGTTGGTTGCTTTTGCTGCAAGGATATGTTCCTGAGTCCTGTTGAATTTGATGTTGGTGGAGGATCCCTAAGTCTTTTTCAGCATTATTCTTTTTTAACAAGTCAATCACATTAATAACCCATGTATGGTTTTTAGCTTCTGTCCAGTCATAGTGACTCCTTCAGAATGTGATTGGTAGTGTTGTGCTTCCTCTACAGACATTTAAGTTCTGCAGCTTAGTCTGAGTATAAGTTTATTATTGTTCATGTTTTGAAAGGTCTAGAATAGCTTATCAATGTAGAAAGCAAACTTGGTCTGAAAGGAATTAATCTTTAAATAATAAGGTTGAGATTTTATTGAGAAAACAAAGCAAAAAGATAATGCATTTCAAAAATTTTGGAGCTGTAATGCTCATGAAAATAAATTTATATGAGGAAAAGTTGTATTACCTCCCCTCCTCTCGCAAATTATTTTTCTAAGCTACCTGAGGACAGCCTCCATATATGGAAAAATTACTTGGGGGATTTGAACTCACATAACATGTTTTCTTCGAAATCTCCAACTACTGTACAATTGGAAGGATACTTCTTTTCTGTATCATGTCACAGAGGAAGCAATTTGAGAGAGATGTTTAGGAAAAAAAAAAAAAAACCAAAACAAAAAAGGCGATTTCTTTTCATTAGGCATGCTGAAATGTTTTGGACTTTTTTTCCAAAGATTATTACCTCAGGCCTTCACCTTTTTGTGAAATTTCATGGCTTTAGTCCTCTAAGGGTTTATTTAAACCATGATGACATGAATATTGTGTTCCAGAATAATTTAAATGTGCTACTGCTTTGTGTAAATAACAACATAGCAGAAAGACAACAAAATGAGAATTTGAAATGCAGTAACACGACATCTGAATTGTAAAGTTATGTTGACAAGTAACATAGCTGTTTCTTCTAGATATAATAATTCTTCCCCTGGAGGAAAGAAAATGCTGAAAGATATGTCCTGATTTATTATAAAGTAAATGTCGCTTACATTTATGGACAGCTATGTGCTTGGTTATAGGAATTAAACACGTGAAATTTCATCTCAATTTTTTATTAAGAAAAATCTGAGCAAACAGAAGTGGAATGTGAGTAGCAGTTTTACAGCTTTCACAGGCTTGGTGCTATTTCTGTCTGTTTAAAATAAAAGACAAATGCCATTGACAGCAGCTGTTGCCTCCTTCAGTGGAGATCACTTGGTGACATTATTGAAAAAGGATGTTTCATTTGTTTCACTTTGTTTAGAAAAGGAAGACCAGTGTCTCATGCCTGAAGCCTGGAATGTCGACCAGGGAGTTATAACCAAACTCAAGGAACAATACAAAAAGGAGCGCAAGGGGAAAAAGGGGGTGAAGAGTAAGTGGAAAACATTGCACCTTAAAATCATAAATCTCACATCTTTCACACCCTTAATTCTATCTCTCTTTCAATGTTTTCCTAAAATTACTTACTCTTTTACTTTGCTGCTCCTGACTGCTTTCCTGTTCACCAGTTCTCAGGGGTTGAAATTAATGACAGAATCAAGTTACCTGATAAATAGTTGGATTAGATATAACTTCTTCCAACCAAGTGTTGGGTTAGTTAAAAATTCTCGCTTTGAGCATGTTTTGTACTTTTGTTATTCAGATATTTAAATTGTAAAAGGCATTGTTTTAATACTTCACACTTTAATATAGAAGACTTCAGAACCCTTTCTTAGCTGGAAACATGCCAGTTTCACAGGAAGAGTTAAAGTCTGGTATATAAATAAACAAAGAAAGAAACCAAACTGGAAACTCTCTTGAGTATCCTATTAGATGACAGTGGGAGAAAACAGGTTAATTTCTACCCCTGTTTATACTTGACATTCACAACATGAAAGTCATGCTGTCATCATAATTTGTTATGCAGGGCTCGAAATAGGAAGCAACTATGACCATCAGTTTATTTGTAAATCACAGGATTTATTTATTGACTTTCATACATCTGGGACTAGCCTTTAAAAAAGTTGGGTATTGTTATCCAAAAAAAACCTGTGAACAGTATCTGAAATACAGTTTCTAGCCCTGTATTTTTTTTTTTTTTGTTACATTTCCTGAAATACAGATATGTTTTGTAAATTCTACGGGTTTCGATAGGTAAGCTGTAAAACTTTTTGAACTCAGATGGAGAGTTTAAAATGAAACACTGTATCCATGTCTGTGTTTCAAATACCTGGCCATATTGACAAGTCATGTGTGAAAGATGTATATTAATAATACTGCATGTAGCCTGGTAAGAAATTTCAGGGGTGTTTCTCCCTTTGTGGGAAGATGCTTATGAATACCAAGGAAAGTCTCACTTCCAAAGAGATGAGCATAATGATGCAAATATGTCAGACCCTCGCATCACTGAGGCTGACTTGTTTTGTTACTTTTTGTATTGATACTCTCATTAGCTGCTGCTCAGCAGTTGGTTATGTGGCTGAAATTATGTTATCAAATACAAAAACTAAACTTCTCTTTTGTTTTTTTTTCAAATTAAAAAAAAAAAAAGGTAATCAATTACCATTAAATTTCTCAAGTGATGTTTTTGTCATCTTTGGAATCATTTAATTTACTGGAAGTTAATTGCAAGTCTGACAAGAAGCTGAGCTGGCTAACTAAAGTGTTCATGTTTAACAAAATTCATTCTAAATTTCTTTATTTTTAAGATAGGGCATGCCAATATATGATTACAGTGAAAGTGATTTTTTAACTTGTCTGCTATTTTTAAAATATACAGACATGTTATGTAGTTCAGGGTGAATATCTGTAGGGTTAGTTTAGCAGAAATTATTTAATCCAAGTGTTGAAATTCTGTTCTTGAACAGCTGTTGTCTTTTTATTTTTGATGATAAAACTCAATTGTTAATATAGACAGACATTATTGGAATATGTTTTATATCTTTATGATAAAAAATCATGATGTAAAAGCAGCACTTGGACATCCAGTGCTCCTTCATGAAGATAACTACTGCTCAGTACCTTTTGGAATGATTTGATTGGTTTGATCTTGGGAGACAAAGTGGTTTACTGTAGCAGTGAAATTAAGCATCTTTCCATGGACAAAGCATCATTAGAGGGGCATCAATGCAGAAAAATCAGGAAGAATCAGAGCCTGCTTTCAGCTATTCATGATATTGCACATAGTGAAGAAGAATGTGAGGGAGGCTGTCTGGAGAAAAAAGAAGGGACTAAATAACATTAAATTTTACAAAGTTTGTTTTGATGACTTTAATTTCATCATATGTGGTGTTACTAAGTAAAATACTGTTTTTATGAAGCAGATATTATAGTAAAACAATCTTGCAAAATCCTTCTTAGTGTTTTTCTGGATTGAGTAATATTTTGGTGACAGACAAGTTAAATACAATTGAGTTTATTGTCAGTCATTATGGTTAGGGTGGACAAAGTAGAGTTTGCAAGTGCATTAGTAAACTCATGATTTTGCAAGGCTGTAGTAAGCATTCCTGTGAAGTAATAAGAGAATAGAATCATAGAATGGTTTTATGAGAGAATACATATATGAGAGTACACTACTGTGTTAAAACTGCTTAAAAATAGCTGTATTATTTACTGGTCTAGGAAAAAACATAATGGACCATGGGTAAGACATTTTCCCATTCTTAATTAAACTTACAACAGGAAAAACTACCGAAGATATGTTTCAGCCTCAATCCTATATAAAACAGTCAAAACAGGGATGTGGGAAAATGATGGAGCAAAGCACAGGTAAGTGTCAAGAAGGGCATGGGTCTTCACCATATGTAGCTTCAGGAAGTAGGCCAGTGAATCCAGTTGCATTGTATTTTAATATAGCTTTTTGGATTATATAGTTCACGATACTACACTACTACACAAATAAATTTAAATTATAATGTTGTCATAAGAATATGCTGCACAAAGTACCTGATGCACAAATTCTAAAATATTCACGGATGTCAGCTATTGTTTTGGCAAAGTAAATATTCTCATAATCTAAAGTGTGACTCAGTTGGCGGCATTCTTCAGCATCCCGTACAAGTAGCACTATAAGTTCATACATATGGGGAAAATTGTGCGTTCACAATTCTCAGTTGCTTCTATCACTTTCTTCTTGAAATTCATTTCATGCTGGATGATTAGTTACTGCTGAAATAAGTGCTCATTAGTTTTTCTGTGGTAATGTCATAATGCAAGGTAGGATCCATTGTTGCATGTGCTGCTATAGCATATCTGATATAAGTAGTGTCATCGTGAACTATGCCTAAACCCTTTAATTTTTTGTTTTTTTCTGGTTAGGGCCCAACAGGTCAAAGCTGCAAGATATGCTTGCAAACTTGAGAGATGTTGATGATCTCCCTTCATTACAGCCATCTGTTGCACCTTCTTCTAGGCCCAGTAGCTCAAGGCTCATTGAACATGAGATAAACAGGACGGATGAAGGTAAATACTAAAAAAGTGCATACCCCTTTGTAGAGGGTTGATGTTTATAGTTACGTCTTAAAGATTATCCTCTTAAGACTTTCCAAGCACTTTACAAGTTCTGATTCAGTATTGCAAGTTCTGTCTATGTGTGATAAGTGGCATTCCCATTCCTCCATTATGGTCACTATTAGTAAGGTCAAAACACCTACCTAAGGTCAAGTCTTGGCTGAATACCTTTGAGCATGATGGAAAAAAAATAATTTGGCGGCACTTAGTGGCTTTGTAATATGATGATCCCAAATCACTTGCTTTTGTTTCTGCTCAAGCCTGGCAGACAAGTGTGGACCGTAAACTCTGAGGATATAAGAGCATGTTTTTTTCTTTCCATTAACATAATTTTAATGTATGTATGTATACATACCCACACACAGGTGTGTCCTTTTTTTCCAGTTGCAAAGATAGAGGCTCTGCAGGTAAATGCAGATGCCTTACTATAGCTTTTAAAAGCATGTGGTGATTGTGTAGTGAATCATATAGAACAACTTGCAGCTTGCCAGTGTATTAATTTCCATAATGTGTTCCAAAAATTCAAAAAAATTTTCATAGGGGCTAGTCCAAGTATGGAAGGCCACTCATGCATCTTCGCAATGAGCCGCTACTGTTATGTCTGAAAAATGCTAAATCATCTATTTGATTCAATATTTGAATTGGTATAATATAGAGCATAATAACATATAGTTTATGAGGCTACATTAATTTTTCAGAGATAGTAGTACCTAAAGGGAGCCTGCAAGAGAGATGAACAGGGACTTCTTACATGGGCATGTAGTGACAGTACAAGGGAGAATGGCTTCAGACTGAAAAGAGGGCAGGTGTAGATTAGATATTAGGAAGGAATTCTTTACTGTGAGGGTGGTGAGACACTGAACAGGTTGTCCAGAGAAGCTGTGGATGCCCCATCCCTGGAAGTGTTCAGTGCCAAGCTAGATGGTGCTTTGAACAATCCCATCTAGTGGAACGTGTCCCTGCCCTTGGCAGGAGTTTGGAGCATGATGATCTTTAAGGTCCTTTCCAACCCAAACCATTCTATGATTCTGTGATATCATGTGCTCTACTAAAACGGTAAATATGTGTTTTGAAAAATGCGCAAAACATGAGTTCCACTTAGCAGTCTTTCAGTAAGTGTGAAAAAGTAGGTCGGCCAAGTTATAATTAAGATGCATAAAAAGCCCTGGTGTGTGGAATAGTTACCAAAGATCTCAGTAGTTCTGCCTCCTTCATGCTCAGTGATTTTCTTTATGAAAGAAGGGAGTAACTTAGCAACGCTTTGAGAAGTGGAAGAATTTTTCGTTGAATGTTTCCTTTCCAACTTTTCTCACATTTACAGAGAGCTATATTAGCAGAGCTCTATTTTCATGTCCTTTCAGTAATGTGTTTTTTAATTCAGAGACTCAAATGGACTCTCACAAAAAAAGACAGCTGATTGTTACCAGTCTGAGTTTGGTATTACTATTAGCTGTGTATTTCTGTATAATGAGACACCATGATAATTTGGGCACACATTTTTTTATTCTAGTAAATTTTCAGATTTGATGTCCTGTATGTATTGTGTGTTGAGTGAAATATTGCATTGTGAGTTCAAAAGACTGGAAAAGAGAACAGTAGTGTAGATTTTATGGTGGAGAAGATAAGAGATGAAAAGGTAACAACTAGGACACCTAATCAAACAGCAGTGCTTGAAGGGCTTTTATTTGGGCTGCTCCCACCAGCTATTCTTATCTACATTTTTGTTGCTTCTTCAACACCTATTTGCATATTTGTAGCTGAGTTGGGGAAGGTGTTTTCTGTGTTACTTGTGCATTATTTATGGGTGAATCGTAGCACACCCTTCCCGCCTGTGGCTGGTTGCGTTTACTGCATGGAGCTGCACACACCTCAAGTGTAGGTGTGTTCACAGGGTGCTGTTTGTTGGTAAGTACAGTGATTATCTTTAGAATAACTATTTTTCTATGCATCTCTGTGTAGCTTTTTGCCCTCGGCTACTTGAGAGATACGTAGCACTCTGAAAGTGGAAAATGTGCTTTTATTATACAGTGTAGTATAAACCCATGTTTCAGGATTTTTTTTGTTTTGTTTTGTTTTCTTGCAGTGGAAGCTTTAACATTCCCTCCATCCTCAGGGAAATCTTTCATTATGGGAACAGATGAAGCCCTTGAAAACGAACTGGGTCTTGGAGAACTGGCAGGCCTTACTGTAGCAAATGAGGCAGATTCGCTGACTTACGATGTAAGTGGTTATTAATGGTAACTGAATGTCCTTCTGTCTTGTTGAAGGCAGATGCAAGTTACTTATGTGTAGACTCAGCAGAAAACATTTTCCAGTTAAAATTATGCTGCCAGAGGATGTCATAAATTTTTACTTGACAAAGCTGTTCTTCCCATACATAGCAGCATTCAAACTCTCTGCAAGCCCCTCTCCTCTCATTTGCCTACCATGTCATGCAAATAGTTGAAAGTAAATTAGTTATTGATAGTGGTACAGCTGGGTACGTGTAACCACAGTGAGTGAGCAAAATTAGGAGTATCATGGCCAGCAGATTGAGGGGCATTTCTATCCCTTTTACATGGGCTGTATGCAGTTTTGGGCCACTTCACTTTATGAGGGTTTTAGAGAAATTGAAGAGAGTCCAGTAGCTTGTGACTGATGAGCAGATGTTAAGGGAGATAGTCTTGTTCAGCTGTTAGGAGGCTGAGGAGTGCTCAAATAGCAGCCTGCAGGTGTTGGAAGGGTGCTTACAAGGATGACAGAGCCAAGTTTCTCCATAGTGCCAGGCATTAAAGCAAGAGAAAACAACAGCAAATTACAGCTTGGGAGGTTCAGGTAAGACCCTGGGGGAGAGAGTTATGTAGTAGGTAATACTTAAACAACTTGCTCAGAGACACAGTGGAATCCCTCTCCTGAGAGATACTCTGCACTTGGCTGGGGGAGAGCAGTGGTTTACATTACCTGGTGTGGGCAGTAGTTCCATTTCAAATGGGAGATTGAACCAGAAATCGTAGAAGGGTTTTGTGGCCAGCCCTTCTGTGGCTATGTATGTAGCCTATAGATTATTTTTCTTGCACTGTTTATGAAAAGATATTTCTTAAAGTTGCATCTTTTTAGTTGTATGCAATTTTTTTCTGTATTTCTGATTTCTTGGGAAAGGATACTTCAAGTATTAATTAAATTATCTGCTCTTGTGTGATCTGTCAGCTTCAGATTAATCTTGCTATTGTGTTGCCCAACTATGTCAAGGTTGAGGGATTTTGGAGATAATTTTTAGTGCTACGTTGGGGAAGAATCCTACCCTTCAGTAAATCTGACTCTTAAATAATCATTATCTGGGATTTTACTATCACAAATGAGGTCTGACACTTTAGAAATAAGATGCGGGTCCTTACTTTGAAGTTCTACCCCTGTATGTTCTTGTAAAGCAATGAAGTACTTAGTTAATAAAAGCTTGCACGTGTTTTGAGAGTGCCACTGCAGAGATGTGCTCTACCACTATGGCAAGTTTCTGAATATGTGATATGTTACGAATCATCACTATGCAATGAATGCAGAACATTTCTGCTAAAATTCAGTATTTTAGTATTATCTCCTAATTTGGGCTCAGTTCATAATGTTTTTAAGAATTGTCCCTAATTATGTCTTCAGAAAGGGGTACAGTAATATACAAATGAATTTCTGCTACAAGTACACCTAAAAATCCAAGGCTGGATTTTAAATGCAGAGAGCATGACAAACCTAAACCATCTGTACAAGATGCTTTCATTGCTTGACTTCATTGTGCAAGTGTCTGCATGAACATGTGTTTATTCATGTCTCCGTATCCTGAACTAACAGCTTTCATTTATGGAATAGCATTTCTTTATCTGCTCCTATCCTATCCTGCATGGTAGAGAATACTAACTGCTATTTGTTCATTTGTCAAATGCCTGTATGAAGTCCTGTGATCAGGAATTCATAGTCATGGTTACCTCGACTCTTACCTTTTTCTAGTGCTGGCAATTAAAAAAAAGTACTTACAAAACTATTTGCTCTTGTCACTGTGCACTTCACTGAAGCAAAATGAGCAGCTGGTGTTTTAAGTTTCATTGAAAGTTTAGTTTGCAGATAATATAATGTTTCTATTTTGGACTATTTCATACATCCGACTGCCAAATGTGAATTAGGTATGATTAGTGAAAGTTTAGTATGTTATTTTTAAGTGTCAGTTTTGGATCATATGGAGAATTAAGATGAAAGATTATGTAAATCAGTCTTTAAATACATTTACTTTCAAGAGTGGCAGACACTCTTCCCATTTTCGGTCCCTTTTATCCTACTGACATTTTTGCTGGATTCTTTCCTTCTAAAAAATGGCAGCATTAGCCTACCCCATGTCATGGTTTCAGTTTTTTGCATATTGTTTTGGCTGTAAATTAAAGAATGGTTTTCACTTGGTAATGGAGATTATGAATTTATTACTTAAAAGACAAAATTTTTCTTTTGTAGGTAGGTTGTTAGAATATCTAACAAGATTAAATTTTCCAGATTGCTAGCCAATACTCTTAAGTTTGTCTTTTCTTTTTCCTTCCTTTATGCATTCTTGACAAATGTTTGCTTTGTTTGGCTCTGTTTTTTTCCCTAGTCTTCTGGATAGATTAAGAAGCTTCATAAAATTATAATAGATTTTAGATAAGAGTAACTGAACTACAAAGTCATTGCATTTAGTGTTAAGTACTGATTAGGAGGTTTTAGACTTTGCAGTAGGCTCTTCTTTGAGTTCTTACAACTTTGAACAAGAGAAGTGTCTGTAATTACATGTCATTGCTGGTTTTGAGTTTTCAATTTGTTTTCACTTTGTTTTCAATTTTGTGTAGACACAAATATTATTATCAGTGGCAAATTCAGATCAGATGCTAATTTGGGGGTTGGCATCCCCCCCAAACTGCTTTCCAGGCCTCAGATTACCTCACTGTTGCACTTTGGTGGGGAGAGACAGAAGGAGGTTGTCTGCTGTGTGAATAAGCAGCCTCACAGCTTGTGAGACTGGTGGGTAGAGTGATGTGGTGCAGCCAGGAGGGTGATGTGTCAGGGCTAGAATCTGTTTCCACCTCTGCTGCTGGTCTGCTGGCTGGGTCTGCCCTCCATCTACTCCCAATTTATAAACTACCCATCTTGGACTCCTTTGGAAGGACATTTTTGAATGAAAGACAAGCAAATGGAGAATATTATCCTGCCAAAACTGGAATTCACTATTAGGTGATCTGAGGTGTCTTTGTGGCTTTTGCAGATGTGAAACAGAACCTGTGCTGCTGGTATGGCAGCTGGAGGGCAGGCAGGTTCCCTCCATCACCTAATTGGCATTAGGTGCCTATGTTGAGGCAACCAAATTCCTCTCCAGATATCTGTACATCTTGTACCCTTTTTGCTGAGACTTTCTTGGCCAGTCTTCAGAAAACCTGCTAGAGCTGCTAACTGTGCATTCCTGCCCCATCCTTGTACCAGCTCGAGCATTTGTCTGTTCCTTCACTGAGCCAACTTGGCTCAGTAAACTGGCAAAGAAACTGACTTTGTCTCCTTGAGCAAGGCAATATGTCATTACTAAGAAATATGATGAGACTAAACCTGCTGTTTGTTACAGCTCCTTTCTCCTTGTTTGAAATCTATAGAATCTCTTAATTGATGCGTATTTTTATAATTAAATCCAGATGTAACAAAGCTTAAGAAAAAGCACTTCTGTTCTTAAACCTCCTCTTTCACCCCCAGTCCCCAGAACAAAATGTTTCTTGAAGTGGCTCAGAACAGTGGTCTCATCTCTGCAGTTAAGGATATAAATTATTTGGAATTATCTGTAGATTTCAAAATAACAAATATCAGTACAATTGTTTGTTTTCTTGGTTTTTCATAACCACCATCAGCAGTGGAAAGGTAAATTTAACTCATGACATTGTTGACTGACAGTGAAAAAGTTGGTTCAGCATTTTGTGTCAATATTTGTTCAGAGGAGCAATATTGAAGTAACTGGTTTTTTTTTTAAAGGCTTTCTTTTAGGATCTTCTAAAATGCATTTATTGCCAAATAATTGTGTCTGTATACACGATACCTTATTGCCTGCCAGTTAGTTTCTTAGTGTGTAGCCAAGTTCTTTTTGCTATTTTTTTTTTCCCCTATTCTGGCAAACTTCACTTGCCATGCATTATTACAGAGCTTGTGTTGCCTTAGCTGGGTAAGTTAGGTTGTGTTCCTTTCTGTGCTTCTAGAGACTTCTCTGTTTCTCTGAGATCTTTACTTTAGAGCTGCCATGTCAGTAGTACTTTGAATATTCAGGGACCACACCTTGGTGAGTCAAGCCCGGTGTTGTAAGTAAATGAGCCAGTAGGTATAGATCAAGTTTTAAATACGTAACTGAATTCATTGAAGTATCAGTGCTTTTAAAGTGTGTAGTTTTACAGACATGAGAGTATTTCAGATTTGCATAGAATTTATTACTGTGGATGCAACATTACTTGTATGGAATACATCTGCCTTGGTTCTCATTTTGAAGTGTCTGGTTAGTGTTAAGTGGACTGTGGTTCAAGAGCAGATTGTTGTGAAAAGTGGGTGAGATAATTTAACATCTTCTGAAAATGCCAAACGAAATTTTTGATTTCTTCCTTTTGTTGTGCCTTCCAGCTTAATTACAAGTTTGGCATTTTTTTTTTATTAGATAGCCAACAATAAGGATGCATTGAGAAAGACTTGGAACCCCAAATTTACGTTAAGAAGTCACTTTGATGGAATAAGAGGTCTCGCTTTTCATCCGGTTGAACCAGTCTTAATAACAGCTTCAGAGGACCATACTTTAAAAATGTGGAATTTACAAAAAACAGCCCCAGCAAAAAAGTAAGATTTTTTTCTTTCTTTTCTTCAAAAGCAATTTTAATTTACGAAGGAAAAAAAAAGCCCTAGAGACCACTTCACTGAATGGCCCTTGCAGTTAATGGAAAGTGTTCCCTGAATTTAGGAGTAGGACAACAAGCTCTCAGAGAAGGATGGAGATGCCTAAAGCATGCCAGAAAAAATCCATGTGTGTTTGTGAATGTGTTTTGTTTGTGAAAAGGAAAACCATTCACTTTTTAATATTTTCCTTATGGATGACACGACAAATTAATTTACTAGTGAAAATATTTGGATGCAGCCTGTTAGTATGCTTGCATGTGTATATAAATGTATAGAATGTATTTATATGTATATGCATATGTATGTATACACATACATGCATATACATGTGTACAGCTTTAAACTCTGAGATGTTGCCAGGTTCCCTTGTTCACTGACTCTTGCAAATTGCTGGGAATTAGCAGAAATGAGAGGAAATTCATAGTGGGGCTGATGTGGTTAAGGGAGTACCATCATACCTTTGAGGAGGACTGGGCATAACATGGAGTCCTCCCTTGGTGTCTAACAAGATTGATGAAGTCCAGAGCAGCAAATTTTGAAGCACTTCAGTGGTGATAGAAAAACTAGGAGTCCAAAACTCCTTTGCTCTGATAGGAACACTTAATGATACATTCCATGTGATGCTGATGTCTCTCCACTCCTTCCCCTCCACTGATGTACCTACCTACTTGTTTGATTGGTCTGTGAACTACCTTGAAGATCTTTAAACAAAAAACCAAACAGCAAATCCTATGGTGTTTTGAAAGACTGCAAATAGTTCCTAGGTATGTGAAAAATTGTGTTGGGAGAGGAAGTTGTGAGAGAAACACTGCAAAAGATGTAGCAGGGATTTAAAGAATTTAGCGATTCTGGCACATTTTTGTAAAGCATTGTATAAGATCGTATACATGTTAACGTTTTTTTCATGCTTCATTTAGGAGTGCTTCTCTTGATGTAGAGCCAATATATACCTTCAGAGCACATAAGTAAGTATTTCCTGAGAAATACTGTCATATTTTGAAGAAGGTATGGTTTTCAAACAGAAACAGAATTTTTTTAAAAAGTAATTTCCACCTTATTAGCTACTGATTTCATGTGATGCTTTTAGTTCCTATGTTGTTTAGAATATGTGCATGTGTTCATCTCCTTTCTGCGTAGCTATTTATGTCTGAAGTCAGATATACCACAGTTTTAAAATTAAAAACCTACAAATTATGCAGTTCAAATTTGATTAGGTGTTCTGTTCATCATTGCAGCTTTTGCTTTTTTGCCTGATACTTAAATATATAGAATGAAGCTGAAGAAGAATGAATGCAATGGATTTAAAATCTACTGAGATGATTTCATGAAAGAGCCTTAAATCTTGTAAAAAGAAAAAAAATCTGTTTATGTGAAATATAAAACCCTACAGTTTAAATTGTGATGCTTTTTACATTTTGTGTGCATAGCAATCAATTGTCCTGATTGTAGTTATGTTACCAGATACTGTGGAGGGTTTTTTGTGGGAAGTGTTGTAGGATATGATTTCATTATGCAGAATTTTTCTTGCAATCCATGCAGCAAGTGAATTGTATCTAACATGGAAATCTGAAGATTCAGAAGATTGACATTGCATTTCATGTAATGAAAACGTTAATAGTCAGTGTTTCTTTGGGGTTTTCTTCCAGTGGACCAGTGCTCTGTGTGGTGATGAGCAGTAATGGTGAACAGTGCTACAGTGGGGGAACGGATGGCCTCATCCATGGCTGGAACACAACCAACCCAAACATCGACCCCTATGACTCTTACGGTGCGTTGCTGTCGCATGCAGCAGTGAAATGATAAGTTTAGTGACAGTAATGTTGTGTCACTAAAACAGTGTAATTTGTCGATAACGCTTCTGTGAAAGTTTAAAGGAGCAAATTGAATGTTATCATCAATTACGTGAAGTAACTTATTGTTTTAATGCTGATGCTGCTTGATGGCAAGATAAAATGTCATTTTCTTAAAAAAGGCCTTGATCTCATCACAGTTTTGAGAAACAGCTAGTCTAAAGTACAGGTTTTAAAAGTACAGGACTAAACCTGATAATTTGGCAAGTACAGGAAATGTGTATTTTTGTATTATTTTCTTTGACAAATTTCTGTGGAGTTGAGATAAAAAGAGGTTTTATAGTCTGAGACCAAAGCTGTTAATGTTATCTGCAGACAGCTAAAAAGGCTCAGTTTGGTAAAATTTACCAGATCTGAGTAGATGTCAGCCTTGTGTCTGGATTTTAAGATTTACTTTTCACTACTGGTGGCTTCAGATGCAGTTGGCCTCAAGGCTTACTTTTGCATAAAAGGGACTGCTGTGCCATTAATGGCTGTTTGAAAGTGAATTTTAACAATGAAGTGTGTTTCGACAACTTCAAAACTGCACCTTCTGCTGAAGCTTTTTTTTGTTCATTTAGTTGTAAAGTGGGTAACAGAATGTCACATATACTGCTGAAATTCAAGCATCTTAATGCCAGAATAATTAAGACTTCTCTATTGATATGACGTGATTGATCTTGGGGTTTTTTATGGATTATCTTCCAATGTTTGGTGCATAAACACAGACTAAGATACAGCTATTGACTTAATTCAGATTTTGTTTTGAAATGTGTTTTGTTGTGTTTTGTTCACAGATCCTTCTGTTCTAAGAGGTGCTTTTGTAGGCCATACTGATGCAGTGTGGGGTCTGGTTTACAGTGGAGCACACCAGCGTTTGCTGTCGTGTTCAGCAGACGGCACTATACGCTTATGGAAAGCTACAGAAATTGCTCCGGCTCTCAATGTATTTAATGATAATCAAGGTACAGAAAATCGCCCTACCCTAAAGTTCACGAGCATCACTGTTCAGACTGACATAATTTTGGGTACTGAATAGAAATACTTCTTGCGCTTTTTTCTGAGTTTCTTATCTTTATGAGTGTTTTTGGGAAGAGCAAATTTTGTGACCCTTCTTTGACATTAGCTGAATATATACCTGTGTGCAGGGGGACAGTCAGATGCAGCTAAAAGCCAACTGCTGCAGATGATCTGCTGATGTTACTAGCACCATGGAGAATAATGTATTAACTCAGTAATTCAGATTCAAACTTGAGTTTCCACTAGGCCCTTGCTTTTGGTTTGTCCAGAGTGAAAAGCCTTTTCTTCCCCCAGTGGATGTTTGGAGTAGCCAGTGTTTCATCTCAGTGTCATTGGACCTTCCAGATTTGTTCCTTGTGCCTCTAACACAGAGATTCCAATTGAATTTCTGAGTTTGCACATTTACTAAATAACAATAACCTAGTGATCCTAAACACTGGTAATTGAAAAAAATTACTCCTTTGCAGTTAGTTACTGAAATTTCATTCACAAATGAACATCCCACTGTTTAGAATCTAATTTCTGGAAGTTTCTGTCTGAGTCAAAGTGCTCCAGAACAAGCCCATTGACATTGCCAAACTCCTAGAGCTGACAGTAATTAAAGGCAGCCCATGAGCTGAGACAGTTCCTTATCTCTTTAGAAAAACTTTGAGGCAAAATAAACTTTGTCATAACTGAACAGACTTGTCGAATTATGGTGTAAATCTGGTCAGATATGCCATTGCTTGTTAGTTAAGACAGACTGAGCAAAATAGAAACATTCCATGTATTTTTGTTTTTGCAGAACTATGTTTCTAAAGGTATGCAGATTTGTTATTGCCAGGTTGCCTATCTGCCTGCTTTGAAAACTTCCTGGTAGAGTTTTGGGGTTTGTTGTGAGTTATTTTGGTTTTAATTATTAAACTAAGGTGGAAGGGGGAGTAGTCTTGCCTCACAGAGCTAATATTAGGGCTTTTTTGTATTCTAAACTGGAATGAAGCCCAGTTGTGAAATCCAAAGACTGAAAACTCAGTTTTCCTATGGCTTATTGATAACCTTGAACAAACTCCCTAAAGTATCTTTCACTCATTGTTCAAGTCCTTTAGATTAACCAGTGTAGGCTTACCAGGAAGCTGCAGATAAGTATGCATGGCAGTGGTAGAAAGGGTCACTTGAGAAACATTGTGTTTTCTTCTCACACCAATCCTTTTTGGCTTTTTTTCAAGTACTTGTAGATAAGTACCACCATTCCTGAGAAATATTCTTGAGGTCCTGTGTCTCAGAAAGATATTTCTCCCATGAATCTTTAGAGAGTTTGCAGAGATGTGATGATATTCCTGTGTTATCTGAATCTATGATCCAACATTAGGTTGCTTAAAATTCAGTTTCTTACTTTCTATCTTTTCCTCCTCCTCCTGGCATCTGTTGCAGCTGGTGGTGTTCTTTCACACAGCAGGTGGTGAACAGGACATTTGAGGAGAAAAATCCTAAGGGATAGATCCTATGCCCAAGCTTTGCTGATTTGACCTTCTGTCCTGTAGTGTGCAGATAGCTACAGTATAAGGAGATCAAATATATACTGCAAAAGTCAGGATGGACAAAGCTTTGAAATACAAGTTTATAATGTATTTGTATAACTTTGCGTGATGACCGTTCCAGTGTATAAAATTTGCACCTGGAGAACTCTGGTGGTTTTTTAAGCTCTGATTTTGTCCAGGTTAATTATAACAACGTTAATCATCTGTCATGTCAGTTGTTGTACCACTTCAACTTCATGTCCCTTTACTTGAAGCAAAGGAGTTTGGTGGAGATTTTTTGAGAATCGCTGTTACAATTAAAGGAAGGAACAGTGGCCAGGGAGTTCTTACTTTCTGGATTTCAAAGTAGATTTCTGCCCAGCTGCAGTTCCAGATACAGCATCTTAGTAAAGAATGTTGTTGATACATGTGTCAAAAAAAAAAATAGGATTAAAATAGTGATCATTACAGGGCAAGCTATTTAGATTGGCATAATTTATATTTTAGAATGCAACATTCCCTTTCATAATAGTGGTCCTTTTGATGTTATAGTGCTTACTGGTTGGATTTTTTTGTTGAATTTTTTTTATTTTCTTTACACCAACTACATCTTCTCTACATTGCTTTCTAGAAATGGGAATCCCTTCATCAGTAGATCTTGTGAGCAGTGACCCAAGCCTCATGGTAGCATCATTTAACAGTGGACACACTAGCATTTTTAACATGGAGACACGGCAACGAATTCTTACCCTGGAGTCCAGTGTGGATACGAGTATGTATCAGAAGCCCCAAACCAACCAAAGGAAAAAAATTGCTTGTTTAAGATCAATACCGTTGATAATCTTTTCAGTGTTTCCAAAGAACTGGGCAGTGTCATGAGAAATTTTAACATGAATTATGTTACAGGCTGTATTCTGAGATAGAACAGTGAATTGTTACTACTACAACAGACCTCAGGGGTGTTTCAGTAGCAGAAGAGTGCACATACTTTTAAAATAAGGTAGAAGGAACAAGCTCGCACTCTGAATTCCTCCTCAAGGGGTAGTAGCACAAGAAAAAGCATGGGTTTCTTTAATACAGCTTTGTGATCTTTGGTGATTCAAAATATCCATTTTCTCTTCTGTCCAAAATTGCAAAATAGAGGCAATATCAGGAAAATTCAAAGTTGAATTTATTAAAAAATTGTGAGTGTATGTCAATTCTTTTTTTATTTTTCCTCAGAGGTATCCATCTTCTAAGCTTTATTACATTCTTGGCTCATTTGGATTTGGGCTTTAGTTGAAATTTTCACCGTAGGAGGAAAGCAAAGCTCCGGTGAAAGAGTATTCATTCACAAGGTCCCATATAATGCCTTGGATCATGGCAGTGACCAATACTAGAAGTTTTGGAAGATACTGTGAAGAGGCTGCTATCAGTAAATTATTTTACCCTGGTTTTACAAAAGACACCAGAACGAGCTGAAGCATAAGGTTTCATATTCAGGCCACAGTGGTAAAACATTGAGTCATTTAAAATTTTGATATTTCTTCCCCTGCCCTCAGGGGTTTTAGGTCACTGACTTCTGCTATTTAATTATATATTTTTAAAAGGACTAAGCCATTCTTGTTGGCTTTGCTTGTGTGTTTTAAAATATTTAAATGACTGTCATTTTATAAGAGGAAATGGAAAGTGCCATCTGTCTTCTTTATGTTATTCCTTACTGTGCTGGATTTCTTCTTTTAACCCACATCTTTGTTCCTGTCTGAAAAAACAGTTCTAAATTAGTTAATGCTGTTCAGTGGGAGCCACCTTTCTTCTTCACTTCCCTTCTCCCTTCTATTTTTTTCACCTCTTCCTTGCTGTAATTCCATCATATTCCTTTAGGAAAACGAGACCCTGGTATGGCAACCAGCAGTCCCTGTTTAGTATCTTCAGTTATGTAACAGTGTTATAAAGCTTACATGTATTTTAAAGAAATAAATTGTTATTTCTACAAGAACTAGACAAGAGTAAAATGTCACCTGAAGTGCCCTACCACTATTTAGGGGCTCTGCTGTTCAGTATAAGCCTCACTCTGCTTGGCATTTTCAAACTATGAGGATGGCTGGCTGTGATGAAGGTTCTTGTGCTTTTAGTAATTTTAGGGGAGTTTATTAGTATGGATGTGGGGTTTTTTCCTTAATTTATACTTTCATAATTTGTAAGTTTCTTGTGGATGCTGACACTGCTTTATGGTTCAGATTTTTATAGAAAGGTGTAAAGTGAAATCTTTACCATTTTAATAGGAGGTGAACCTTTAGTACTATTCTATTTCATTTATTTTAGTAAGAATTTTGATTAAATGATGTGAATGTTCTTTGGAAGCAATTTAGCTAAATACAGTCAACATGAAAGACAGTATCTGTACTTTGAGGTTCTGCGTAATGACTGTTTGTGGGTTTTGTCATAATCTATGCCTCTTAAGACCCCTCTTGCATTAACCTGTGCATCACAGCAATGCCTAGATTTCTAATCAGAAAATTCCAGTACTTTTTTTCCTCTGTATGTGTATCGGTATCTATATATATGCATGCTATTTCAGAAGTATTGAAGGCTAGGAAATTGGCTCTCCTATGAGTAGTCTAGCATCCTTTTTTTAAATAATAATTTCAGTCCATGTATGTCAGATAATATTAGATGGATTTTGTTTGCTTGAAACATACTGCCTGCAGTGTTTTATTTTACTGTCCTGTGTGTTATGAAGAAAGTTTGACTTGGCAAGAGGAGGAATGTGTGTGAATGAGGTGTTTTCACTCAATTTTTGGTTTCACATTTTTGCCTGGTGTGCCTATCTAAAACCATGCCCAAAAGCTGGACCTTATTTGGCATACATACGGTTTGTGTATCTCTCTATCCTGTGTAGTTTGGAAAGTATTTTAGAGTAAAGTGCGTAACATAAGGTGCTAGCTGAGAGTTTGCAGGATATATATGTAAGAAGTATTTTGCAAATAAGATTGATTACATACTTATTTCTTAGTAACAGCCTTTCAAAGAATTTAGCAATTTACATGTACTGATATGTGTGGTTTTTTTCTTAGCAGTTGGTTCTTCCTGTCAGATAAACAGAGTCATCAGCCATCCAACTCTTCCAATTAGTATCACTGCTCATGAAGACAGACACATCAAATTCTACGACAACAATACAGGTATGCATCATTTCAGCTGGTCTTAGCCATAGCCATTACATAGTATAAAGTAAATTATAGTCAGAATTTCATTATTATCAATATTATTCACATAAATGCTGAGGGATGTCAAGAATTGGATAGCCTCTGAAGTGGAAATCTCTCATCACCAGTAGAGTCCAAAGATTACCAGCCCACTTAAAGCTTTGTTGGCAGATTGATAAGGAACCTGCTTCTCTCTGTCCATTCTTTTAGAATGCCCTAGTATGGGGTTTATAAATGTTTACCATAAAAGGCATCTTTTTTCAAAATCTTCATGTTCTTATGTTTATGTTTCTTCTATTGGTTGTCTGTATTATTTTGATCTTGAGAGCAGGAACCTCTGGCACTCCTCCAGTGCTTCCTAGACCTCTGCCACATTTGACCCATAATTTCTAATTTTTACCATGAAATCATTGCTGTAATTATAACAAGCTGTAATAGAACGTTAATTCTCTCTGAGACAACTAACATCCCCTATTCCTGTGTAGTTTATATTCATTGCTTTTAGGATACTCAGCCCCTGCCTTCCTTCCCATTCAGGATCTTACCTGAGAACTCACTTAATTGTCTTAAGGGGCAGATTTTTATAATGCGCAGTGTTTGCAGTGTCAGGGTGGCTTAAAGTAAAGGTCTCACAAACGTTGATGATACTGCAACTGTGGTTCTTGGGAACTGTGAACATTAGAAGAATGACTTCTTGTATAATTTTCATGATTCAGTCATGGGACAAGATCTTCTTGTATTTATAATATCAGCTATGGTAGCGTCATAAGTAGTGACTACAGATAACAAAGTTACTTGCAGAAAATAACCTAAATAAATCTTTTCTTTCAAAGGAAAACTGATCCACTCCATGGTGGCTCACTTAGATGCAGTTACAAGTTTAGCTGTTGATCCTAATGGCTTGTATTTGATGTCTGGCAGTGAGTACATTCAGATTTCATTTTCTTTTTCTCATAATGGTGGCAGGCATGCAAATTATAAACAAAACTGTTTCCCCTTTCTTTAGGTCATGACTGCTCGATTCGCTTGTGGAATCTTGAAAGCAAGACTTGCATCCAAGAATTTACTGCTCATCGCAAAAAATTTGATGAGTCCATTCATGATGTGGCATTCCACCCATCCAAATGTTATATTGCCAGTGCAGGAGCAGATGCCCTGGCTAAAGTGTTTGTATGACGGAGTGCTTCCCATTCAACTTTAGCTTTGTATATATTTAACCAGCTGCACAAAAGAGAAGAGGAGGGCATGAGTTGTTTTATCTTGCCCTATAATTCAGAGAATGTTTGTAAGTGTTTAGTTTTGCCGGGTGCTGTTTTCTAAATTGACGTTTGTTCTGGTTTCTGTGAGCTCAGCTGGTGCTGAGAGCTTGGAATCTCTCAGTTTCAAATAGTTTAAAAAAAAAAAAAAAAGCTTTTATTTAGAGGGTGTGAATTTTCGTCCAGGCAGGCCTTGGGTGAAACTAGGTCTACGTATTCTCTATTAATAAAATGGAGTACTGGAAAGAAGATGTCTAATTGCATCAGGGAGTAGGAAAAGAGGGAAACTTCCTAGGATGCTTCTCATTGAGGAATCTTAATGTACTCAAATCACCTGGAAAAAGTGATTCAAAGTCAGTTCACATGCTCATTACTGTATCATGTGAGAGGCTCTTTGTCATCCCTTTGGTATGAATAAAGTAGATCTTGTTCAGAGAGCAGTAGTGGATAGTTAATCTCAGCCACCTGGCTGCTAGCCTAAGATAAATGCAGTTAAAGGAAGGCAAATTACTAACATAAATTAAAATGCAGTAAAGTTTCTGTTACACCTTCTGTGTTTCTCAGTAAATATCTAGTTTGCAAAAAAATTTATATAATTTTTTTAAGACTATTAGTGTCTTATGGCTGGAAGCTGAGCCTTTAGTCTGAATCCCAATTAACAACAGACTGACACAGTCTGTGTATACTATAGTAGCAAATTTAACTTATTCAGATTTTAATGCTGTTTATTCTTGGAGATCTGGCACAAGAAATTATCACAAAGCTTTCCAAAGAAGCTGTCCAGCAATTTTAGCTATACAACATTCATCAGTTTAATCTGTTCCTGCTAAAAAGGGTATCATTCTGGGCATTAAGGATAACAGTGAAATACTTCATCTGAAGATTTAAATCTTTGTATGAGTCCTTCTAGTGGAACAGATGGGAAGTGTACAAAGCTCCATCAGTCTGAGAGATTCTGCTACAGCTAGAGATATTTCCCAGCTGCACCATTTGTGGGACTCTTTACCTTGTCCGCTTCACTGGGTGCCATTGATGGGGTTACCTGAAGAATGAGTGCTTCTCGTAATTACTCAGTAGGTGTCCTTTGTTTGTCTATTCAGAGCTTCTCTGTTGATTTGACAAATAACTTTGAATCCGATCTTTAGTCTTTTTATCCCTTCTTAAAGGAAGGTGAGTGGATTCTTTTCTATTATGTGTCATCATCAGAGTTATTATTTGTAAGCATGAAGTTGGTGTTCTTTTCTGATGGGATTGGGAAGCAGAATTTCTGCTGGAGTTGATTTCTGGTGCTGATATGAGTAGGAAAGAACCCAGTACAACTCCTCAAGTACCAGCGTGAGGTTGAGACTGGAAACTGATAAATAAATCTTTACCTTTAAACTGACACTTCGTAAGCAGGAGTCATTGAAAGATATCAACATAAGGTTTGACTGTGTTGTTTTTAGAGTGGCATTTGGGGATGGGACCACATTTGAAGTTGATCTCAGAGTCTAAACCAAGTATATTATTAGAATAAAAGGTTGACCTGTGCTGTTTGAGCCTGCAACACATTATATGTACTGCTAAAATATCCTGGAATACCTTTTATTGCTCAGAATATTCAGCTATATCACTTCATGATATTGATATGCAATGTATTTCCTTAGATAGGGTTAGAACTTTTACCATGAAACAGATTACTACAATAATAGTACAGATTATTTAGTTTTTATAAAATGTTTTGGTTGTGATGAAAAGGAGGAAACTCGGCTGCAAAACTGAGCATTCAACTTTGTGAGAGTTCTGTGTACTTGACTCATATTCTTTCAGTGTCATTATTTTATTTCTTTTTGAAGAGAAAATTACAAAGATTTATTTGAAAAATTCTAAAAGTTATGTATATTATATATGTGTATATATATTGTAAACATGTATTAAATGTGTCTAGTAAGGGAAGACTCCATGGGTGCATTTTAATGTTTTGGTATTAAGAGTTCTCTTGAGTTTGTGTACACAAAGGATAATGGTGTGAGTATGAAATGAATGTTGTGCTTTTGCTTACACAATATAATATGTAGTTACAGTTGTTTAAATTGCTGTACATAAAAACTAATAGGCCAGCATGCTTGTTTTTAAAGACTGTCATTCTAATTACAATTGGAATGTAAGAGGTGGCTGTTCAAATGTGAATTGAAAGATATTTCCTTCTCACTATTGAGCTCTTGCTCAAAATGAAAAGTGATTTTTTTAAAAGCTGGCAATTAGCTAGAGGATGAGGTGCCTTTAAAAAACAAAACAAAACAAATGTAGCCTTACAAAGAGGTTGTGGAGTATATATATTTTTGTGCTTGTCTTCATAATTGATGTCAATGTCTTTTTACTGTACTTGCTCACGTACTTGTAGGACTGCAGGGTATTGTGCATGAGCCTGTCAGATCTTCTGAACATCATCATAGGAGATAGGGTTGAAAAAATTATTTAGGTTATCTAGTCCATCTGCTTGCTAAAGCAGGGTTGTAGACTTGTGCATTCTAATATTGTCTTGGACAGTGAGATTTTATATGTTCTAAACAATTAGGCTTCCTTTTAAAGATTATTTCAATGATTACATCTCACTGGCAGGAGGATATACGTGATATTTAGTCGCTCTTTTTTGTAACTTCATGCCAGTATTCCAAGCCATGTTGTGTGCCATTTTACATATTCTTAATAATCTTTGTAATTCGGAACCTGCGTGCACACACTGGTTCCATCTGTATATTTTAATTCCTTTCTGCTTTCTTCAAGTTGTTTTTTACTCTGCTTTTTTTGCACAACATTTTCTTGTTTTCATCCTTTAAGCTCAATTCTCCAAATCTTGGTGTCCGTATCACCATTCCACATGCATGATTTGTTGGACTTAGTCTGAGGGTTATCTGTTTAGTGTGGTTGTTATTTGGTTGGGTTTATCCTCTGTAATATGATGTTTTTATGTAGGAAGACCAGGCTTTTGTTATCTGACAAACTCAAATTGTATTTCTTTGCTTATGACAGCTCCTCTAAATAACATTTGAGCGTTGCTACTTTTCAAGTTTCTTCTTTACTTTCAGTATATTATGATTCTTTGGTAGTTAAAGACTTAATTCCTGTTTCATGACCATCCTGGGTGTTACAAGCTTTGAACTTCTGACCTCTGAGGGCACTAAATTATTTTTGTTTATTCCCCTTTTATGTGCAGTTTTCCCTGGTTCAGTGTAATTGGTAACTTTTATTAGTGTGATACATATGTTTATTGAAAGTGTAAACAAAACTGGACCCAAGGCTTATTCTTGAAAAAACCATTTTTCTGCAATATCAGTATATAGCATTCTACCATTACTATTTCTCCCTTACCTAATTTACGTGGTAATTTTTTAATGGTTAACTCATATAATTTTTTGTGTATGTTAGCCTGTGCTAATGATTATGGTTTTACTAACTAATTTAATGGCAGAATTTTTGAGTCCTTCTGTATGTTGAAAGTTGGTCCGCTAGGTTTCAATACTCTCACTTTTAATTTACTTCACTGGGCTGTTTGCTTTCACATATTTCATTCAGTTACCAAAACGTACAGAATGATTTGGAGTAGGTTGAAAGAACTTCTAGATATATTGTGTCACTCTTACAAAATCCTAGTGTCTGCATTTATTTTTGGGCCTCAAAGAGAAAACTTCCACATAAAAGATTTACTACTTTTATCTCATTCATCTTTATTTTGATCAAATATGTTCTTTAGCAAGAAGCCTGTAGAACTATATGCCATATACTGTAGGCTATTTTTTTAGGACATGCATTTTCAAATAATATTACATTAAAGTGGTCCCATGTAATTTGGTTGAGTAAGTGTGTGGTGTTCACCATACAGCTTTGTGATTAGGTCATACAACACTGTTTTTCAGTTGTGAGTTTAAAGTAACCAGAAACTTGTCCATTTGAATAAATGTGTGAGATAAAGGTCTTAGTTACACCACCTTTTCAGCACATTTGTTGGATCACAGATGTGACCTCTTTCCCTGCCTCCCTAGGTTTCAACAGTGTAATTTTGGGGAGCAGGAATTTCTGTAAACTCATGTGTTCTTTGAGCAGTGTTTGATGGGCAGAAGTGTGGAAACAAACAATTGAAAAGCAGGCATAACCATCGGATAATTAAGTTTCAGTTTTATTAATGCCTTTCGAGATGTGTATCTGGAAACATTTGCAGGTTGTGGCTTGGCAGTGTGTTTGCAGACTGTCCCAGGTATCCAAGAGCCTACTTGATGCCTGTGTGAAGTACCTAGTCAACCTGAGAAGCATTAAGGAAGAAAATACAGCCATTGTCATTGTCCTATGCTGAAATTTGTGGCTGTTTAGTGGAAGTTGGGTTTGGACTACACTGTTAGAAATGAAGAAATCAGAATATGATAGTTAACCTCTTCCACGTGGTGAATTGGTTTGTATAAAATGTGGCAATCTTTGACATGGCAATATGAGTTTTCTTGGGCAGCTGCTGTTCATGAGCATCGTAGAGATGCTTAGCATAGTTGTTACTACTGAGTGACAGAGAGAATGAAAAGATTTCCCTGAAAAAAATTCTCAGATTTCAGGAAGCTCCTTTATTCCATAAAGATGCGAAGGTGTTGAGAATATTTTATCTGAATCTGATAATGTGTTTAGTTGAAGAGAGTTACAATAGGTGAACAGTCTTGACTCTTTCATCATCAGTGTCTTTAAGCTTAGAGACAAACACAGTTATGGAAATGATTCTCCTGTAACCTGTCAGTGAAAGCCTCTGCCATATTCCTGCTGAGCAGCAGAGAAACTGATGGACAGCAGTGTTCATCCATCCGGTTATGTCAGGGGTGTTTTACAAAAAATAACCCTTCTGGTAAAAGATAGTGTTATGTACAACAGAGCAAATGAACTCCTGGGGAGGGTGGGGAAGGACTAGGATGAGTCTTGTGTAAATAGTCCTTGTTCAGGCAAACGTCCTTGTTCAGCTGGTGGGAATGTTCCCAGGAGGGAGGATGGTTGGAAATGTGACCTTTAAAAAAAAGTCTCTGCCTGTGCTAATGAACATACCTGTGCAGGTTATCTATCCTTTTGATATCTGCTTTTTATCTTCCCACTTTAGTCTTCCTTTAGGTTACATTTTCTGAGAATCTTAAAATCTCATCTGCAGTGAGCTTTTATTGCAGGGTGCATTTCATAAAGGGCTATTGATTTTTCTCTTGGAGTGCTTTTTTGAAGGGTGGTAGGGTTTCAGCTTCAGCCCTACCCCTCTCACCACCAAAAAGCTGATTTGTACCTCCTTACCCCCAGTTCATTTAATTCTAGTTGGTTAACTCTTACCCTGCCTTCTGACTTAGTTTTGCTGCTCTGTAGTCAGTTGTGAAAGCTTATGAATTGCTTTATCGTTTAAGATGTTTTTGAGAATCTGGATTCCACTGCAGAAGGCATAAATCCAGTTGAATAGTACAACCTGTGGGTCTCATCTGGTTTGCTGTCAGGAGAGACTTGTTAGATTACAAAATCCAAGCTATGGCTGAGCTAAAAAGGCCTTTAATAATAATATAGTCTTCTTAGCCCAACTTTTTCCTGCTTAAGCATAGATTGTGGTATTGTGTGTTAAACTGGTTTTGCCCTGCTCACGCTGCCAAGCCATGCTGTGGTCCTGGGAGATCACACCAGTGTTTAAACCATGCCCCGTGCATGTGTTTTTAAGCTTCTCAAAGCCCTGTGTTGACATGATCTTCAAGGCCAGTCTTCTTCCATTCCCTCAAGTTTGCATTGCAGGCTCCCAAAATTACTTCCTGGCTATTTTGAGAAACGCTTGGTCCTCACACCAGAGTATTGGACTAGGGTGTTGAGAAAAGATTTGTGCAGCTGGATTTGTACTATTCTGAAAGGGAAAGGATAACTTGTTGCCAAGCCAAATATTGTCATTATTTTTGGATTTCTTGTGAAAAGCAGCCAAAAACGTTGTATAAGGGATAAATTATGGACTTCAAGCTAATATTTTTCCATTAAGAATTTATTTTTTTATGCTTCCTGTCATCAAGATACAGTGCTTTTGAATGTAGCTTGTTTTCAGGTGTATGGCTCCTCGAATTGTTTCCTTGCAATCAGACATTTGCAAATGTGCATCACTTTTGAAAAGTGTCTCATATGTGTTTGCACTTCTTTTGGAAATGAAAACTGAGCATGTTAGCTAATGATTTCTTGTACCTTTATAGTCCAAGCAGACTGAAAAGCAGTCTTGTACTATGTTTTCCTTGAATAGTGCATCTGAAAAGACTTGTAGAAGGAACTCCATGATGAGATGGCTTTTCTTGCTGTAAGGTTCTCTGTTGACATTTGTCAGCTTTGCATTAGATTTTGCGTAATTATCTTCAATTGACTGTCAGGTTAAAAAAGACAAATTTCTTTGTCATATGGACTGTAGCTTGGATTTTTTTTGTTGTTGTTGCTTGTATTAATATAATTTTTTCTTTTCTACTAGAACTTAGAGATACCTGACTGCTCTCTTTAGTAAGGAGAAGTTACTACAGGTGATAACCACTAACACGATAGTAATACGGTGGCTCCCCTTCTGTTTTGGGTCACTTCCATTGCAGACAGTTGATATGAAAAGGCTACTGTGGCTGATATATAAACAGCTAAAGGAAATTAAGATTCCCCTTCAGAACTTTGCTGAGGTTATGATTTTATATGTACCAGTTTTGAATGACTACTTTGAAACAATGTTGGGCTTCAAGTGTCTTGTAGAATTTTGGATCCAAATGAGAAATACCTACTTGTTGAGTAATAGTCTTCGTGTCTAAAAAATAGTTTTTTGTGTACGGCTCAGTACAAGGCTGTGTCAGAATTGCAGTACCACCAAAATTACCTTGTTTAAATGCAACTGTTGTACAAAAGTGAATGTTATTTTGAGTGAGAAATTCTGTTTTCTTATTTATGAAGGAAATAGTTTTCTTGGGAGTAAGCATCCATAAATGTAATATATTTCATGATTTTGAAAAGACTTATTAATCATGGGACATGAGAAAAATGGAAATGTTTCATTCTCCAAAGATTTGTTAGCATTTATTATTACAAGTATAAATTTTTGCTTTAAATGGAAATGCTTCTTCAAAAACTTAGTATTAAACTTCTTACTAAAACTCAGTAGTTTGAAATGCTGGAAAAATACCTAAAATGGCAAAGATAGAAAATTCAGAGGGAGATTATTTTGAAATACGCCAGTGTAATTTTAAGCTTCTCAAGTGCAGCCCTGAATTTTCTCTTTTTCACTGCAATTCATATTTTGTGAAACTTCTTGGATAGGTTATATTTAAAGCTACATTCACTTGCCTGAATAAGTCAAATAAATATTTTGTCATTTAAAATTATATAGATCTGCTTATGTTAGTGTGCCATTTGAAATGAGACCCCATTGAGGTAACCATGCAGGTATTTGTGCTGGTATGACAGTAGTGAAGTGGGGTATCTGTGTACTGTACCCGCATTCTGTGCTGAGCAAAATCACACGGACTTCCAGAAATAAGCAATGGTTTTTAAGAGCAGCTTTATTTAATGTTGCAGCAGCAAGTGTCATTTGTACCATATAATTATGTAAATTGGGTGCTAATAAATACTATTTTTCAACATTTTGTATTGTATTCATAATTCTGCATTTTATCACAAGATACGTGTGGTTTTGGAGTGAGTGCTAGGAGGGGGAAGTGCATTAAGACTAAGACAAATACACTTGTTTGGAGGGGCTTGAGGTGACTCCATGCGAAATTCCTGTTGAACTGTGCAGCATGTCACTGTTCACAGGAGTGCCTTGGTTTTTCTGTTCTCTGTGTCTTGGTTTCGTGCTGCTCCAGAGCTTGGCTCTGTTGACAACCCACATGTCTCCATGTGCTGAGGCACGTTAAACCAAGTATATTATGAATGTGGGGTGAGCAGACATGCGGAGTGGCTGCGGTTGTGCAGGAGCTGGTCTGTCAGCGGGCGTTGTTCGCAGCCAGACACGTGGCTCTTCCCGAGGACAGCGTTCATTCAGCATAAAAATAGATGTGTGGTTCTGCCCTTGGGGAGAGGATGAGGGAGAGCAAACCACACATCACAGATGGCGGCTGCGTTGCTACAGGAAGATGCTCAGAACAGCACTGTGAAGGGGTGGCAGGAGAATCTACACAGAACTGAGCAGAACAAGTTGTTGTCAGTGAGTCCATCCTGTTTTTTATGAGCTTGTAGGTGGGATAAGTGAAGTTCTCATCCTGGTAGGTGTAAAATAGCCTGATTTGGTCCTGGTAATCTTCCTGCCTCATAGGAAAGGAGGAATCGCTTTATGAATTGACAGTACAATCTCATTCATCCCAGTGTGAATGCCTCTAGAAGATTCCTGAGGTAGGGGAAAAGAAGATTTAGTGAATAATGTACAAGTGACCCTCACATGTTGGAGGCCCTCCTAACGTGCTTGTGGGTTTGCCTATGAACAAGACATGGCCCCATGATGATTTGCATGTGAGAAAGGTGAGTATACTTGGTGATACAGTGGAATTTCTACAATTTCTTGTGCTTAAAAAGAAGTAATTCCTATGACTGCTGGAATTCTTGAACGGCATTGTGAGAGTTCTCATTAGAAATCTGAGAGGGGGTTAAACTGGTGTTAAGAAAAATAACACGTTTCTTGCCATTCAGTAAGACTGACACAGTTGATCGTGAGCAGTGTTGCTGATGCAGTGCTAAAACCCTCACCCCCCTTCCTCCCCCAGTTTGAAAAGGAAAAAAGATTATTTTGAGCAATTTGAAGCATTCAGCTACATAGATGTACATTCATAATGTTTTCAATATGTAGGTGACTTAGCAGATGTAAATGGCCTGGTACTGTCTAAGATGTCTCAAAATGAGATGGAAATGGATAAGAAAAGGGATCAAGTTGTTTCCATAATGTTGCTCACGGACAGAGAAAAATAGGTAGCAGAAGGATAGTGACTTTGTTCAACCATGAAGTAATTTAAGGTATGCACACCAGAGAAAAGTGACTTAAATTTGGTGTCTGGGTAGTATTTCTGATACTGCTTACTGCTTGCTTTGACTTTCTAAGTAGATAACATGGAAAATTTTCTGTGGGGTTGTAGGTAGGGTGTTAGATCACTAAATATGTTTAGATTGGGTTGATCCTGGCTGGATGCTTAACTCCAGAGCTTTTCCTGGTTGCTGGTATGGTTCTCCCTGTGTGCTGGAGAGCCATGGGGGAAGGAGCACGAGGAAGAATGGGAATCTTTTCTGCCCAGCTGTCAGCAGCAGCCATGGAGAAACTCTCCTCTTGCTGAACCAGCAAAGCAGCAGCAGCTGAGGAGCAGGAGGTGCACACTGCAGGTGATGCCTTCTGTGCAGGGCGGCACAGTGACAGTAGAAATGCTGAGTGTCCCGCTCTGGGGAAACAGGACTTTGAGTTACCTCTCTCTGAAGAGATGGCTGAACTCTTAATTGAATTTGGTGGCTCACTGAAAATGTGAGTGGCTAATGCTGGAGTTGGAAGAGATGCTGAAACTAAGCTCTTCCAAGGCTTCCAGAGCATGGGCATCGGTAGGTATGTCCAGGTGGGTGTTCTGCATTGTGATTGCTGAGCACTGATAAGCCACCAGCCCAACTCTGAGTGCAAAGATGCTTATTTCTTAGGGAGAAGGTGGTCAGACAACACCCTCTAGAGTGTGTGTGCAGTGACTAGTTCAGACAGCTCCCATCTCTTCAGGATGCCTTTGCCAGACAAGAGATTCTGCTACACTGGTCAGACATCTGAAGCTAAGTGGCCCAGCATCAAGTGACGGGACATCTACATCCTCTTTTGATTCAGTCCCACATCTAGAGAGTGTGTAGAGCCTGTGGTATTTTTTTTCAGCTTCCAAGGGAAGTCTGGTTCCAAAAAGGACATGATCTTGCAGACTTTGGAAAGTACATATGATTTTGATGCCCTTCAGTCATTAGACTCTGCTTCAGTGACTGATTCCTGACAGGTAATTTTGTGGCAGCTCACTCTAAGGATCTTTTTCATCTGAGCATGTAAAAGGACAACATTGAAGCACCCGGGACTTTGCCAGCCTTGCTAGGTCTTCCATAATGAATAGTGTTTCAGAAACTAAAATGGCATGGGGTGTATTTGCTGTTTATTTTTTAACCTCATATGAGATGACATGCACTGCATGTGCCTTTAGGACAATTTTATTGCAAAAGATACAGAAACTTACATTGATGAGCTCAAAATAGCTTGTATATGTTACAGAAGGAGTTCTGCTGCTTTCTTTAAACAAATACGCCTCTTTGAATATTTATCTATATATGTAAATTATCGTGGTTTTTTTAATAAAACAGTATTTAGAGACTTTAGTAGGCAGCAAGTAATTTGGTTGTTATGAAAGGTAAAGGTTAAGAGGAGTGTGTTCTGTGATCGCTTTTCTTAATTGAAGGGTGTATTCTTAAAAGTTTTGAGGCTTCCGCTTAATTTTACAGTGTTTATGAATAGAACATCTAAGTTTAGATGAAAGTTGGATTAAACCACTTCCATACTTTGAGTTTTGACAATTTCAGGATCGTCCCAAGAAGTAAATAAAAATGCACATTGAGAAAGGAGCACCATAGTTCTTCTGTAAACTTAAGATAAACCATTTGAGCAACAACAAACCCTGAAGTGCCCTTTATAAATGCTTGACTAAAGATAGCTGTGCAACCTTCCTGTGACAGAGCATTTGAAAGCTTAATGTCATTGCTTGAAGTTTAAGCTTTAGAAAAAATTACATCCCATATGCATATATCCCTTATGCACATCCTAAAGTACTGTGTGCTCTAGCTGTTCCTAATGTCTCGGCCATCACTGCTGTGCTTTTGGCAGAGCACAAGTGAAACATTGGGGAGTCTCTGCAGGGTACCAATCTTTGGTGCTGCAAAAGTACATTCAGTGTGGAGAACAATATGTGGTGGTGAGCTGCTGCATTAAAAATTAAACCACGGTATTAAGAGTAACTGGAAGATTTAGGCCTTTTTCTTAGGTAGCCCCAAATCAAGCCCCAAACAAACAGGTTTTCAGACAATAAATCTGGTGTCTGAATTGAAGTCCCCAGTAAATTCAGTGTATGGGTTTGAGTTTTGTCCAGCCCGCGTAATGTCCCTCGTTGACAGAGAAAGGTGTATTCAACAGAATGGTAGTGAGGAGCTGGGTCAGGAGATGGGGGATATCCGCAGTTGCTCTGCTGATACTTAACTCTCTCTATCCTTAATCATTTTTTCAAGCCAAGAAGCTATTGCTGTGAAGTGCAGCAGCACAGATTAGTGGTAAAAACTCTGCATACAAATATATTTATGGAAGCTGACAGTGTCCTGTGCTTTTGGTCTGGGTAGAGTGGTTGAATTGATGATACTCAGTTAAAACTGGAACTTAATGTTTCTTCTAAGGGGAAGCGATGAACTTTCACTGTGTAAAACCACTGATTCATCCAGAATTGGTTTTGATAACCTCTTGAGTGGACCCCAGCCTGGCTTATGTTACCACACCAGGGGGATCATGCAGAATGTGTTGTTTTTATTAAATTTGCATTATGCTTACTTAGTTGACAGATTTTGAGCTATTTCAGTCATATTTCCAAACATAATTTAAAAAATCGTGTTACTTTTGCTGATAAAACGAGTTTCCCTTATGGCAATTCAATTAAAATTTATGTGGTTAATAAATATCTTGGCTCATGGTTATTAAAACTATAAATGCTGTTAAAAGCCTGATTTGCAAGTAATATTGCAAATTTGAGTTTTAATTTCTTTCCATTTTCTGTTAGTTCCACGAGCCTGGCACAGCATGGCTTTGATTGCTGTAAGGGGTGGGAACACTCATGTTTTTATTGACTCCTTTGATAACTCTGCTTAATGAACGTATTTTCTTAAATGATACTGGATGGAACATAACCAGCAACTGCTGCTTCCAAAATAAAGTGCAGTTCTTTTGGTCCTCCTAGTGTGTCACTCCTTCCCCACTGACTAGTGACATGGGTGGTTCTCCACTTAAGAAACCACTATTTGTTCTGACTGATCCAGGGCTGTAGTAGGTGCATTTTGAAACCAATTCATAAAAGAGAAGTCAATACTAAAGTTGAGGGAGAGTGTTTCCCAGCGTATAATACAGAACTTCAGATAATTCCCTCTTAAATCCTGTTAATGGCTCTTGAATAGCTCTCCTCACACTAGAGACTGCTCTTCCAAGTGGTGGTTTAATGACAGACTGGTGGGTCTTAAATGCCTTTCTGATTGTGAGCAGCTTAAACCCACAGTTTTTCTCGAAGAGTCTCCTCTGTCCTGGCACCACTCATGTGGTCCTGCAGGCCTTCAACCACCCAAGAGTGAAGGATGAAGCTGAGGGGGAAAGACACTTCTCAAGATCAAGCATTAATGCAGTGTTGTAGGAGACTAGATTCCGGTTCCTACATGTTGGCTGCCATGTGGATTTGAGGCTTTACTGGGGTTGGCAAAGGATTATGGGGTCCTGGGGCTTGACCCTTTCTGCTCACTTGCTTTCCAGTTTCTCAAGGTTTGGATAAATCCCAGTGCTTGAGTTTACACTATCTGAAGCTTAACTTACTGACAAGACAGCAGTATGGAGAGAGTACCTGCTTTTAAGGTACTCAAATTGAGCTGTGTTCCCCCTCCAAAAGAAGCATCTGGTATTTGAGCCCTGATCTGTGTGTCATGTGGTGGGCAGTGCCACATGAGGTGTTTCTACCACAGCAGCTCAGCAGCCTGGCCACTCCCTGAAGGGACCTGGCCGCTCCAGGTGGAGTGGAGCAGGTGGCACATTTTAAGGAGCTTGCGTGTGTCCAAAGGTGAGAATTGGGCAAGCTGGGGCTCTATGTTGGGAACAGCTCTTCAAACTGCTGCAGTTATTCCCTCCTTGTTTACTGCCTCCTTTTCTATCCAGCCAAATCAGAGTTTCTGATGCCTGCAAGGAAAAAAATAAAAATCAACAGTCTACACAGAGCATTATCATGCATAGGGACAGAGCTGCAATCAACCTTGCTGACTGGAAAGTGCCAGAGGGAAACACCTCCAGTGTTTCTTGAACTGAGGGCTGGCATTATTCCTGTGGCACTTGGTGTGCCTTCAGCACAGCGCCCAAGGGTCCTGCCTTGCTTGAGTCCATCAGTTCCGTGGCTGGGAATTGAACTCTGTGCAAATGTTTTGGATGAGCTGATTAACATAGCGGTAGAGGTTGTCAAATTCATCCACAAAGAAGGAATGCTCCTTAGCAGGGTCTGATGCAATGGCTTCCAGTTCATCTGGGGCTGCCCAAGCAACTCCAATGGAATAAGCAATGACTCCTGGAAAGAAACCCAAAGTTTAGAATAAGCATAGAACTTTTCATTGCATTAAATCTTATTTAAGACCAATACTGCAAATGTAATTCCCAGGCCACAAAAAAATGGGCATTGAGCTGCAGTGCTGTCTCTATAAAATAGGTATTTTCAAATTGGAGGAAAGCTCTAGCTTGTGCTTTGGAAGTACCTTTTGCCAACAGCAAAAAGGTTTAAACAATAGTGAAACTTTTGCTCTGGGTCTAAACAACAGGCTCCTGAACAACAGGATCTTGTTCTGGTGCAAACGTGTTGGAAGATATATGCCTATCTTCACTAGGAAGCCGAAGGAGTCCTGTGTTGCTAAGACAGCAAAAATCCCTTGAGATCTCCTAGACACAGCTGCATTTGTGATGATTTATAAGTCTTTTTTCTGAAGTTCCTTATTCAGCTATTAAACAGATGCTGATCTTGTTGGAGCTCAGTGGGACCCCAGGGACAAGTACTACTCTTCCTTCATAAGGTTTCATCCAGTGCCTTCGAATCACAGGAAACTGCATTTATCTGACCTGGATGAGTGCTGAGGCATGAGGGGAGAGCAGGCAGTGATAGAAGACCTTACCATTTTGGTGAGCTGCCATGGCTGGCATGCTGACATCATCGTAAGACCTGCCATCTGTGATGAGAATCATGATCTTTCTTTTGTTGGGTTTGGACTTGCTGAACAGCTGCTCTGAGGCGTAGCTAATGGCTGCTCCCGTGCTGGTGCCCCCACTCCAGTAACTGATCCTTTTGATAGCGTTCAGCACGTCCTGCTTCGTGCTGTGCTTGTCAAAGCTGAACTCCAGCCTCTGCTCGTAGGTGTACTGCACCGCTCCGATGCGCGTGTCCGTGTCCGAAATCTCAAACTCCTTGCTGATGTTGGCTACAAACTGGAGGACCGTGCGGAAGTTGCCGGTGCCGACGCTGCTGGAGCCATCAATCACGAAGCCGATGTCGGCGGAATTGAGGCACGTCTTGCTGCAAGCCAGCCGGTCGGTGTCGCACACCCGCTTCACCAAGGGCTGCACCACCTTGTGGAGACTGAACCAGCTGGGCACGTTGATGGAATAAAAACCACTTGTCCTGCACACTGCCTGCAAGGCAACACAAGGATAAATGCAATGGAAATTCAGTCCGCCTGTTTCTGCTGCGGTATGTAGCTAAATTGTAAATATAGGCTCCTGGAAAGAGCAGTGCTAGAGTCTGAAATGTCCTCTCCTGAAATCACCATCTGCATCCCTGGGAAATGATGTCAGTGTAACATCACAGATACTTGTGTAATGTGACAGTTTTTCCTGCCTTTTTTTTAGAGCTGTGGGATGGAGCTGATATTATAGTAGTGAGAGATCTGTAATAAGCAAGTTTACCACCTGTCAAGGTTTTTTACGTGAGTTACATTGTTCACTGGAAAAGCATCCAAATTACAGAGCTGCTCTTAGTGTGGCTCCCATGGACATTGCAGGAGCCTGTGGGTTTGCCAGGTGGCAACTTCAGCTCCCGTCATTCAGAACAACAAGGAAAGTTTTGCCTGCTGACAAACCCTACTACCTTGAAGTGAAACCTGGGGCTTAAGCTGAGGATAACTTGGTTCATACCCTTCTAAGCAGAAAAACCCGGCTCATTGTGTTTGCTCTGCCAAATAGTAAAAAAAAAAAATATACATATATATATATATATATAATTAATATTTATAAGT
>VZTI01004018.1:545115-567899 GCA_013397865.1 Struthidea cinerea | reverse complement strand
GATGACAAGAGGACATAGGAGAAGTCACGGGGTGGAGGAGGGGAGTGATGCAAACAGGCTGGATCAAATTGTCTTTGGCTTTAGTGCCTTTTAAATGCCAATTCCTCAGTTCTGTGGGTGGGAATATTTTGTTAAGCCAGGCTTTATCTATCAGCTTTGTGATGGTGTGTGTATCTGACTGTTTTAAAAGACCAAGGCACTGGTCTTGACTTGCATAAAGCCTAACAGCTCCAAGGGAGTTACAGTTCCCTCCAGTCTGGGCTCCTCAGTGTCCTGCTCTCATTTTTTCTTCTTACTGTCTCACTTCTATTTTAGTGTTATGATGCAGCAATTTCAAGTCACCATTCCCTCCTTACCCTCCTGTTCTGAGCCCACTCTACACTCACTTCTGGTGTGTCCCTGGCAGGTTTGCAGAGACTCACTGTAGCTTTGCTCTTTTAAAAACACTGAATGCAAATGAGACTACAATCCAATTACATGCTGACCACAGACAGCACAGCTCTTTGGAGCAGCTCTGAAACTCATGGGACATTATTTCATGGCAGAGCTCAGATGGAAATCTGTTTTCTGAAAATACCAGATAATTCAACCCTGTTTCCTAAGCCCAGCCTGGTTTGCCACTTGGTATATCTCCTGCCCTAACTGGGTGCCAGCTTGTCCTGAAGCACTGTTGGTCAGCTACTGTTGGTGCCAAATACAAATCAATCAAGGCTCGCATTCTCTTTTTTTTTGCTGTACATGGCAGGGATTTACCCTTTTTCCAAGAGCTACCATGAAGTCCATAGCAGCAGAAACAAATAACTGAAAAATAACCTTCATCCACAGTGGAAAGAGAATGTTTGAGTTATCCAGTATAGCTGAAAAACTAGGCTGTGCCTATGTTGGGAGCGTGCCAACCTTTGCTTGTGTGGGACCTGTTTGTAAATGCAACACTGACATTAGGTTGACAGGGCTCCTCATCCTTTCCCTAGTGGGAGATGCACAGCAGGAGGTTCGTGGAAAAAACAATTCCAAATTGCTCAGGCTGCAATTGTACTTTGTCACGCTGCTGTGTATTTGGAAAACCACTCGTCTCAGTACAACCGCAGGTGTGTGCCAAGGTTTAGTCAGTCAAAAGCCATTTGCTTGATGATGTACCTCAAACCAGAACTTTACTGACTTCATCCCCTTTCTGAGCTCAGCATGACTGCCTGGTTTTTGTACAGAAAAACTCAAGACAGTATGTACAAGAAGGAAAAGAAATAACCATAAGTGGTAAGAAGGAAAGGGAAATGGCCTGAATGAAATAGGTTGGAAAATTTAGTCAGAGCCAAGCTCCTGGTCACACTCAGCCCACTAAGTACCTTGTCCACAAAGTTCGGTTCAATAACATTCTGCTTTTCACTTTGAGCAGCTGCTTCAACAGTGACAAAGAAAATGTTGATCCCTGATTCTCTGGCCAGCCTGGAGGCCTCTTCCACTCGGTCGGTTGGCCACCCATCCACCATCACTACAACCACATTGGGTGCTCCACCTCGGTTTCCATTAGCATCCAAAAAGAAGTTTTTGTTAACAAATGAAAGTGCCTTCCCTGTAATAGAAGAGGAATTGAGGAGTTATGGATGTGCAAGCACTCTGTCTGATAATATCCCATGAAATAGTAGGCAGAGAGCTGACTCAGGTGTTGGAGGCTGCCGAGAGCTGGGGAAAGCAGTTTCTGTGGCTGCAAGAGCAGGAGGGGAGGCCATTGCTACTGGTGCCAGTGCTTCCTGAGCCCTCCTGCACTGAACCCCCTCCCTATGCCCCAGAGAGGTTGGGGGTGATGAGCTGGGTTAGCAAGTATCCCCAAAGTGTTGATGGGAGCTGCCCACAAGGAGACAGCTATGTCCTGTCAACTTGCAATGGATTTGCAGTGCCCTTGATCAACACACGCAGGTCACGGTGGGAGCAGTTCTCTCTCACCAGCCCTGCCATAGCACTAAGCACTGTTTGATCACAGCCTCTGTGTCCTGTGAGGAGGTGTGGGTTTGCTATAGCCCAGGCTCCGAAGCCCTCCTTGAGCTGAGAATGTGCAAGCAGCCCCATCACCTACCAACATTGGAAAGTCCCCCTTTTTGTTGAATTTTCTCAATGGCGTTCCTTAGATCCTTGGAGTTGGCATAAGTTTTTAAGTTAAATTCTGTGGAAGGGTCATCACTAAAAGGAGAAATTAGAGCAAATGTCAGTGTTTTGCTTCACATACAACACAAAAGCCGTAGGACTGGTCTGTGCTACCTCGCTCCTGAGTGCAAGCTGGAGTGAGGCCTTTAGCACGTATCAGCCGTAGAGCTACAGCTGCCAGAGTGAACAGTCATGCTCTGCGGCGCTGGGAACGTCTGGGAAACTCTCACCCGTACTGAACAATGCCCATCAGAGGACCAGCGCTGCCAATGCCGAGGGCTTGAGCCACGTTACCAAGGAACCGCTTCTGGAGCTGAAAGCGGCGTTTGCCGATGCTCCAGCTCCCATCCATTAAGAAGGACAAATCAACCTTGCAATCTGAGGGGAGATAAAGAAACACAGAAGATATTTTTAGTCCTTTCTGATTGCTGTGCTTCTTGCAAGCAGCAAAGGCCTCAAAAGTCTGCATCCAGTGACTTGTCCTGCTGTGTAAGCTCTACAAAAAAGCCTTTGACAAGGACAAGTCACAGCTGGGGGCTCAAGTCTGTCCTGCTCATTGGTAAACACTGTCCTTGGCATGATTTTGTCCCATACAACATCTGAGCTTGGCTGTGTGACAAAAGGGCAAGAATCTTTTCACAGGGGTCAGTCTGGGAGCACTGCATTTTGGGAGCCAGGGAAGTCAGCCCCACAGGAGCAAGCTGGCTTGTATATCCTGTGCCCTCAGAGCCATGGCTTGGGCTCAGCGTGCTTTATTTGCAGCCCAGAGGTGATGGGAGTTTGTAAAACCAGCCATGGTGCTTGGATTTTGTGGTCTGACCACCTGCAGAGCCAGACCACCAGGATTTCCTTGGTCACACTTTTGTGGGCTTAATTGATATAACAGACATAACAGGAAGAGTTACTGTGTTAATGTTGCTCGGAAGGGAGGGAAGTTCCTGAAATGTGTGATGCCTGTGATGTGCCTCAGGGGAAGGACACCATGGGGTCTCTTCAAGGCGACTGCAGTCCAGGATTACTGACAACAATCCTGGCAACTCTGTACTTCTGAATGAGAATTGTTCATCAGTTTCAATCTGGGCTGGAGCTAACATCAAGGATGATGATTTTGCTTGGGATGTTCAGACTGAGTGGGGGCTGTTCTTTTGCATGTTGTAGCCTTGTACCCGTGTGTGCACCAGCAGCAGCGTGCTGTTGTGTGTTTCCTCTCTGGGCTGAAAGCAATGTTCTACAAAACGTATGCCTGTACCCAAACAAACTCTTCACTTTAATTACACAGATGAACCTCATCTTTGTGCTTCTGCAAATGCTGTCTTCATCACTGCCAGCCTGCTTTCAGGTTCCTGCAAGTTAGTGGTGAAACATTCATCTTTGGTCTGCGACTGGGTGTGGGATCAAAATTTGGCTTAACTAGAGCGCTAATTAACATTTTCCCCCTCTGGCATCTGGGTCATCCCCATCTCTCGATTTCCCTCTGATGATGCCTCCTACCAATCAGACTGTTCAAACTACTGTGTTTTAATCATTAGGTAGCCCGAAGGCTACAAAGCGCCAATTGTTCTTAGTGGCTTATGCAACTGCCTCCCATCTCATTACCTTCAATTTTTTCTTCCATAGCTGTCTCTTTTTTTCTAATTCTAATAATGCTGAATTACAGGAGCGTGACTGAGAACTGTGTCCGCCCAGAGCAGATCGTGAGGCAAGGTCGGGAACCCACAACAAATACCTCAATTAACAGCCAAGTTTTCCTGAATTTCTTGTCCTTCAAAGGGAACTACTTCATGAGATCTATATGTGGAAAGTGGGCAGTTTGTTAGTCAGAAGGGTCTGGGGAGGCAAAGATTTACATACACTTAATAGACAGACTTTGTTTCTGGGGCAGATTCAGATTCGGTGCCGGGACGTGAGAGGGACACCGCAAGAGCACAGACTAAAGGTGCTTTGTAGGGAGGTGAGCACTTTCTGATTTGCAGGGAGGCAAGATCTGAATTAAGGCTTTTATGGTCCTAGAGTTATCAATGGGATGAAAATTTTGTTTCTGGTATGACTTATTTCAGTTTAACTGCTGGAAACACAGCTGTCCTTTCTGGCGTCTCCACTGCAACGAGCCCTGCTTTCATGCAGTGCAATGGGGTCTGTAGGGCAGAGCCTTCTCTTTTTCTTCTTCCGTCCCTTATTTCAGTATCAATTTCAGGTGTATTTGACATCTTTGATAGGGAAAAGAATACTTTAAATATTGAGAGGAGTGCCTGGGAATACATAGACTTTTGGTTCAGTAGTTACTGTAAAGAGTCCAGACAGTGTTCAGCTGCCCAAGGATGGGCAAAAGAGGACCCAGGCACTGTTGGAAGGGTGAAGCCCCCTCTTTGGGGTGGCTTAGAATGAAGAGGTGGCAGGCGACCCCATCTCTCCACTCAGAACTTGCTTTCTCTTTCTTCTGCTACTTTGGGCCTCATCTAAAGGTGAGTTAATGGGTAAATCTGCCTTTATAAAGAGCTGTAGAAGATTTCCTTTTCAGAGTAGGGGAACCTACATTTTCCTCTCTGAACTTGAGGGGTCCTTGATGCTCCCTCTCTATCCTCTCTCTCCTGGCTGTGGCAGGTGTCAGGTCCCTTTCTCAGGTGGTTTCCTTCCTTGCCTCCCACCCACTGCTGTGGGAAGGGTGCCTGCACACAGCATCACCATGGGAGCCTGCTCTGGTCAGCAGAGCTCTCTCATCTAACCCTGGCTGCAGCACACTGGATTGCTGTCCTCTGCCACCAAAGTACTTGAGTGAAGAAGCTCTGCACCCTGGGAGCATGGAGCTGATACTGCCCAGGAAGAGGTGGTGGGGAGCAGCCACTATCTTCCTGCCCAGGTAAGCTAAATTTTGGCTGTTATTTCCTTCCCTGTAGAAGAAAAAAACAATTATGTGTATAAGAGGGGTCAGTGGAGAGTGCTCACTCTTTCTCTGCAAGAAAGAAAAATATGTTACTGGATTTTCTTAGCCTTTCTTGAAAACTTAACTTTGGCTGTTTAATTTGCATGCATTCTAGCAATATGTAATTAATAACGTCAATTATGGAGCTAATTCTGAAGTACGTACTCTGATTCCCCTGGGAGATGGGCTCCAGCGGCTTTGGATTAAATTCTTCCTTTGAACTGAAGCCTAAAGAGAGAAAAGAAAGGATCTATCAGTGTGTGCTTGGTGACTGCCCTTGCTCTGTAAGGAAACGGGCAACAGGGGCACTGCAGAGATCCCCTGGCCTGAGGATTGATGTGGGAGGGAAACGAAGATGGGGAGGACATCCTTGGAGCTTACCCTTTTTCATCTACAACATTTCTGGGGTAAAACAAGAGCAGAGACATTTATGGGAATGCCACCAAAAGCTGTGCTAGCACCAAATTTGAGGTGCTCCCCTTTGGGAGTCGGTCCCCTAACTGCAAGGGCTTGGGAGCATCATGCACATGTAGTGGGCTCCTCAGGAGCAGAGGCTGGTGGCCACGGTGCGGGATGGTGACTCCCAGCAGTTTTCCACTGAGAACCAGCACTGCCACCACGGTGGCTCACTGTGCTTTACAATGAGCTGCACAACATCTGAAGTGGACAAGCAACAGATTCATCATTTTGTTTTCTGTCTGGAGAGGAAGGCACAGGCAGCAACTCACTCCATCTCATTACAGCCAGGGAAGCAATGCAAGGCACAGCTCCTCAGGTGCCCCCAGAGGTCTGGGTTATTTTGCAAAGCACAAAAGAGACAGGGTAGCAGAGAGCTATAGTTAAGTCAAGGGAAAGCCTCATGGGTCACTAGTGGATTCTAGCGCAGGACCCAAGTGAAGTATTTGGGTGGTAGCAGCCTTGAAAACATGAGTTGATGTCCTTGTGAAAGGCACTGACTCATAGAGCACCATCATGCTGGCGTCAGAAGGTCTGAAAATGCTGAACTTCACTCATGACTTGAATGTCTGGCAAGACTCTCCTACAGTCCAGCATCTCCCTTCCAAGCAAGGGCTAAGAGCTGTTTCTTTTCAGTACAGCATGACAAGATTGAGGGGATTTAGCTGGGATAATCCTCAGAAGAGACAGCAGTGATCAGACAAGCTGCAAACTGAACAGTCACCAAGAAAACTGTTGGTCTAAAGAACAGCAGATCAGCTTATTATTTTTGTAAATTGCATGTTAGATTTTTTAAGAAAAGTAGGAGGAAGACTTCCTTAAATCTGCATCACCAAATAAGTCGAGGGTATTACTCCAGACTTCCGAGGATACTCCAGACTTCAGATAAACAGTGAAAAGGTAACTTTAGAAAGTTTGAGCTTTATAAAGAAAAGTATGAGAAATTACTAGGTACCACAGAGTTTGTCTCTCCACAGCAGCCAGCCATGAGCAAGCCAAGCATGAGAGAGTATCAGTTGCATGTGTAAAGGGACATCAGGGAAGGTCACCACCTAAATATGATGGGAGGTGTAACAGCCTAAGCTGGTTGCCGAAGGTATTAAGGACGAAGCCATAATAATGCAGAGTACTGTGAAGAAAATGGAGGCAAGTGCCATCCCCCTCTGTAACTCCTGTTTCTATTCCAGTTGAGTCTAAAATCCACCTCTCGTAATTGTCAAATACAACCTTTTTGAGTCCTTCTAGCTGCATGCTGAAAGCTGCACATAGTTTTGGGTCAGGGGCCATGTTTGTATTAAGTCTGAGTATGCAGTACCTGGTGTAAAGCTGACCTGATTGGTACCTGATCCCCTCTGGGAGGCTTCAGCACACAGCAGCATCCGTACTGGACAGGGGTGCTTTGGCTTCTCAGTTTGAAATTCAGCTGCCAGTGAAGAAAGTCTCTACTGCAGGGACTAAACAGACCTGCTAACAGGTCAAATCAAGGCAGTGATTTCGCTCTGCTGTGCTTGTCCCCAGGCATCTGCTGTTGCCTGTTGCTAGAGCCAGGACATGGAGCTACCTGGAGCACTGGGCTTGGCCTTGTATGGGAGCCCATGGGGCCACCTCTGCATGAAGTAGGCAAAGGGCACAAAGAGTTGCCCTACTTTTTTATGGCAAGAGTTGGTGATTGCTTTGTGTGTTTTGTTTGAGAATTTCCCTGCTATGTCTGGCCAGGTTAGGAGAGCCCCAGGGCTGGTGTTTTTTTGTCACTGTGTATGTGGTGCCTGCGGTGCCCGCAGACCTGCATGCAGCCCCTCTGTGCTACTGCCCAAACTTTGGACAGGATACTTTCTGGACTGGGAGTAGGAGCTTTCCAGCCATTCTTGCACTGGCTCTTGTGACAGAAATGCCTCTCTCCCACAGTTAGTGGAGCTGGCCCTCTTGTGCCAGAGCAGGCTGGATGCGTTCAAAAGCGGGCTGGCAAGCCAAGCGCTGACTGGCTTCCTCTCTTATGGCTGGAGCTGTTGTCCAGCACATTGCTGGCTTGTGCCTCTTGTCTTGCCCACTGGGGATGAGCTGCCGGGCAAGGAACAGGGAAGAGTGCACCTGGTGTTGTGTATTTGCCCATGGGAGCCCATTTGGATGGGGGAAATGCCACGAGAGAGAGGCAGAGTGGTGGTGCTGGGGCAGCACTGCCTGAGGCTCGCCACTTGTTCCTGACTGAGGAAAAATTATGTGAAACAGGGGTGACACCAAACAGTTCTGTCCAGTGATATCTGCTGCAGGAAATATTTCTGACCTCTCTCAGGCCTGAAAGTCTTGCTGACAGGGACCAAACCTGCCTTTGAAGGAAGGTAAAACTTGTGCAGGTTTATGGTTAGTTTATCTGATACGGAAGTTGAAGGCAACATGACTTGGCCATGCATAGCCTCTCTTTGTCAACCACATGGATGACAATGATTGGGTTTTTTTTCTTTAAAACCTGAAATAGTCATCAGCCTGCCTTCCTGGCTGTGTATATTCCAGTACAGGCTTTAATTACATGGGCACATAATAGTTCCTCAGCAACAGACCAAAGCCACGCTTCATCCTGCAGCCTGCACATTGCATACCTCACATGTGCCAGCTTAGTGTCCCATATGTGCAGTTCCCCCCCACGTTGCCTTATTTGCAGAGCAGAAAGTAGGTGGATTTAACACAGTAGTGAAATTAGAAATTAACATGTGCCATCCATTTTAGCAACTAAATTATATATGAAAGGTTAGCTATTTGCCTCATGCATTTATCTGCATCCTATAAAATCCATATTCTTTTCACAGGCATGCAGCTGACATTAGCTTTGTCACTGTGGTAAAAACACAAGTGTAGGCAGTGCAGCATTTCTCATTTTTATTTGCCAGTGCAATTATCAGTTCTTGAAGGTTGTGGGTCAGCTGGCTGATTTGTGCTTAGTAGAACAATAAGGTCGCCCACCAAATACTCTTCCCCAACTAATTGGGGAGGTGGTCAGTCTCTATGGGCCTCCCTGTTCTGCCAGTCCAATTTAATGTTGGTATTGCCATGGGAATTTCAACTCGCTGCATGGGCAGTCTACGCTGTGCTAATTAAAGTTCCCTTCACTGATTGTTACAGCTGTCCATACTGATTAAACTTCCCATTCATTTAAGTAAGACAGCAGCGACTACATCCACGCCAGAAACCACTCCTTTGAAGTGACAATCTGAATTCATCAGACTTTATCACACTAGTCTCTGCTGGCCCTTCAGTTGCTGAGAAACTATTAATACAACATCCCTTCCCCCACGCCCAATCTTTCATTGCATTTAATGTAATCTGTCATTTTCTGCCTCAAAATATCCCTCTGCACCCTGGCCCTCATGCTGTAGCTTTTCCTGAATAAGCACACTAATGGCTTTGAAGTAAGAAGAGTGTACAAGGGAATAGCCTTTACAAGGGCCACCAGCACAGCCTTCTCCAGCAACAAAACCGGTGGTGGGAAAGACCTCTTACATTGGATGGTCAGGCCACTTGTAAGAGGGAGAGTACCCCGTCATGAATTGGTCTGTATCTTGTGTAGTCCGCTTTTAATGTTCCCAAAGAAGGGGAGCTGTTAAACATGTAGAATCTGCAGCTGGGAATCGCTCCTGAATAAGGGTTGCACAAGTCTTGGTCTTGTAGGTTACTAGAGCCTGTTACAAATGTAGGGGTTTTTTCCTTCACAGTACTCATAAAAATATTCTTATCTCCATATTGTCAGTTTTTAAGGCTAAAATGTCAGAAAATTTCAATGATGTTAATTATTCTTTGCGTTTGACTTAAACCCTCCTTTTCTTATCTCAATGTCTTCCCTAAGTACAGTGACATCAGAATAATCTGTCATGTTCTTCACTGACTACAGCTCTAAACTGTGATCTCAGCTGTGGCATTCCCAAAATACCTTCTCATTTACAAATGGATTTCAGTAGCTAGAACCCCTTTCCTGTAGTGTAGCTGCCAACTCTTTCCAGAGCTCATGTCTTCTGCTCCTGCTTTAAGCAGGAACTCAAGACTGACAAAAGCACAGAATAATCTACTAAAATGTAAACAACATACCTTATTTATAATTTTAAATGGTGGACTTACTTCTTAAAAGGAGATTGTTATCACCAGTGTCATGGGCCTGATGAATAAATAGATTTAGCTTTTCCTGCGTGTGATGGAAACCACTTATTCCCAGACTAGTTACTAGATGCTTTAAATATTTACCTGTGTCAAAAAGGCTCAGTCCAGTTTTCCATGAGTCTGTTTCCATTGCTTTCACACATGAAAGAGAAAAAGAACTATTACTGATAATAGTGAAAATACTAGAGATTACAAAGTTCTGACTCAATTTAGAAAGGTCAGCTCAGACAATAACTTACATGGACAACTTAGGAGCTGAGGAAATCAGTAAACCTGGGAACCTTTATGTGCATATTTCAAGCCATAATTAAGAGCCTTGTATCACTGCCCTCAGAGCACTAACCTTTTTAAGGTTTTAAATACACCTCTGTAGATTTGTTTTGGCCTTGTTCCTCTAAATTGCATTGATACTGAGGCACTGACCTCAATATACTTTTGTTTGGTTCAGGTTGTTTTTTGCTGAGAAGCTGCAAGTACCACTCACCTACAGAATTCTCTATCCTCTCAGCCTGTCCAAACACAAAGAAGTTGTCTAAAAATTGTTTGCCACTTATTAGGCATGGATAACTTCATCAAAATTGCTGCCTTTATAAACAAACCCCAAAATGTCTTTGTTGTTGTAACTTGCTGAAAGATGTTCCCAAAAAGTGATGTTTTGCTCTGGGTTGCAGCCAGATGAATGCCCTTGCAGCTGACCGGGACAGAAACAGTTCCTGGGAATCCCAGGAATAGCATATTTAGCTCTATTGAAGACCCAACAGGCTGCACAGAGCTGGTGGGCTCTTGACTAGAGCCAGTGGGTGAACTATAACGTAGGCTTGGAAAAAGTTATGCATGGGCTTGCCAGTGTCCTCCAGCCTAGAGAGTGCGCTGACCTTGTCCTTAGGTTGCCTTTCCCATGAGGAGCTATCAGCTTCTCTTTGGGAGGGAGACTTGTTGGATGAGACTGATCGCTGAATAAGGTGTGTGGTCTCCCTTCGGGTAGGAGGAACCCTGCCATGTTTTGTTGCTGAAGTGATTTCCCTCCTCATGCTGAGCACTTCCTAAACACCCTATGAAGGATCTAAAAACTGAGGAAAGTAAAGGGCTAATTCAGTCATGATGCACACAGAAGCTTTTTTGTGATTTTGCTTAGGAGGAGAAGTAGGGTAAAGGAAGGGCAGGCCTGGGTAATGGGAAAAGAAACAAGAGGAAAACCAGGAGGAATATTCCTATATTCTGGTAGTGTTGTTTGCCAGTTTTATACATCCTTCAGCAGAGTCATGAGGAAACAGCAGTGACTGGAGCTAGGGGTGGTGGTTGCAGAGCAGGGGGACCCTACACATAGAGAAGAGCTGGTGCTCATTTGTTGCCAGAGTGGCCAACATGTCTCCTGAATGCTGTCACTGAGAAGAACAAATTTCAGTGAAACCAGTTTGTGAGTAGATAATTTCCAAAGGTGTGCCTCCCCCTCCCAGGGTCGAGGAGCATCCAGTGACTGTGAAAAAATAAGATGCATGTGAAGCTGCTTTTCATCCTGACCAGCTGAAAACCAAAACAAACAGCCAAAGAGCAAATTATGAAGAAGACCCTGCACTTATTGAGTCTTCTGTACAAAAATGCTGCTGTGTGAGTTGCAGTGGTAAACGTGTTCAAAGCAGTAGGAACTGTATGGCATGTGGAACCAGCTGAGGAGCTGCATAAAGATTTGCCCATCTTTTCTCTTCTTCATATGTAGGGATGTGAGCGTACCCATCTCATGTGTCACAGCTTTGTTTCTGCTGCCACCTCATTGTCTAGGAGCACCCTCAGAAACCAGGCTTCTTTAACATCTGACTGTTAAAGCTCAAAAAAGACAGGGAGATGCTGAAAAAGACTGGTTTTTGTCAGTAGGAGCAATACTGAAGTTTCTCTAGATTAACAATTAACAACTTCTTCAGCTCAGATGTCCACAGGTACTCTAGTGTGTCCAAATCCCTATGGGTAGGAGCTGTCTATTGCTTCTTCAACCAGTCTTCTCAGCGCACCCATTTAGAACTTTCTGTGGTGACTAACTATTTTAATGAAATAAAACCCAAGACAAGTACCAAGGATTTGGGGTATCTGGCTGCAAATATGCAAAATGTACAGCTTTTTGAGTGACCTGTTAGTCAAGGCAAAAGCTCTATTTTTTGCATGTAGTCCTAGATATATAATGAAGAAAGCTGTCCATGAAATGCATATCTGAAAGTGAAATTACTATTTTTATAGCTAGGGCTTTTTTTTTCCTCACTTGTAGATGCCCATAGAAAAAAAGGGTTGATTTTTAAAATACTCCAACACTGGTCTCTTTAAAAAAAGAAAGACACCACCACCAAAACTCTTCAGTATAATTGCCTTGAAAAACATGCTTGAAAACTCATGGCTAAGTGAGTATGGGATTTCAAGAGAGTTAATGTGCATTGCACAAGTAACTGGTGTGTTGGGGAAGGTGTTTTCCCAGCACACCCTTTTGGTAACCGGAGCCAATGAGAGGAAGTTCCTCGACATCACGGCCAAACCCTCAGAACTGATCGCTGCTGTTTGCACACACTTGGTGGGATCAAGAAGAATAACCTGCCTTTCCAAGAAAGCAAGGACTTGCTCAGGAATTTTCCTTTGATTGTTAGAAAAATTTGCTGCTTGAAAGCAACACATCTGAGCTGCCACGTTCTGGACTGAAAAAAGGATCAGGACTTATTAGGAATACAGCAACTCTGCGTTTGTATTTCTTTTCCTTCTTGTTCTGTGATGAAGAAAAGAGAAAAATTTATGATGGGGAATTTGTGCTTTGTAATCACTTTAGGGTGACCCTGAGGTGCCTAAGCAATTAGGTGGGGGTCAAACACTGACTTTGATTTAACTAAGACTCAGCAGTATTCTCCTGTTTTTCTGGCAAAGATCTGGCTAGCCTGAGAATTAGCCAGCACATCCTGTGGTATGGACAAAAAAAGTATGAGAAAGACAAACATAGATGGAAAACAGAAGGAAGAGAAGGAGATTGAAATGAGGAGGAGTAGAAAAGTGAGGGAATGGAGTATGTCTTCGGACAAGTGCATTTTAAATATGCTGCAACTAGATCAGCTATAAATTGTCATTTTGACCAGGAGATTGCTCGGTTAAATTACTTGGCTGGAATTATCTGGAAATACCTACTGCATAATAACATCCTCTAACCTCAACGTGAATGACCTTGGCTCTTCCTGCCACAATACTCCTCCTGTGATTCCCGGATCTCACCAAAGCCCTCAAGGCCCAGGGACACCTTCATCTGCTGGAGTCTCTCCCTCGCTGGTGGGTTTGGTTGCCCATGCCAGAGGTCAGCACTAGTACAGCACAGCACTTGCCTTGGCCAGGGCTGTGTCTGAGAAAGGGCTGTGGGAAGCATCCGTGGGACAGCACGGAGGTGCACACCCTCGCCTTTGCTCCTCGTACCTGGGCCTAGTCCTGTGCCTTGCTATCCTGACCCAGACCTTGCCTCGCTTACCTCGTGCCCTGCCTCAGCTGGTCAGACCTGCCTCATTGCTGGGGACTTGCCTGGCAGCCTGGGCTGCCAGGTCATCCTGGGAACCACCGCTGGACCTGCTCTGCTGCTGCTGTTGGGGCTTTGTGGGCCTGCAGCCTCCGTGCAGCCCTGCATGCCTCGCTGCCAGCCCGGCTCCCATCCCTCACCCTGCCCTGGGTGCCCTCAGACAGAATCTGTCTCTGAGAAACTCTGCTGTCCATCAAGGGAGAGTCAGTGTTTGGTATGTGTGCCGAGAGCTCTGGAGCCCCTGGGAAGTTGTTGGAGGCCTTGCAAAGTGCCTGCTGACTGGGCTGCTTGCTGGGGAAGGATCAATTGCACTTCCAGGAAGAGGCAACAGTACAGGTGATGTTTCTACCCTGAGTATCAAAAGCAACCTCTCACTGTCAGCCTAGAGGTTTCTGGGAACCACAGGAGCAGAAGATTTAGCTCTATCAAAGACCTGATAGGCTGCAAGAGCTGGCTGTTTGTTTCTTGTAAAGTGGTTTTAAAGAAAAATTGTAAACACTTTGTAGATGTTGATTCCCACGGCCTGAAACAACTGGTCGCCAGTGACTGAGCTTTTCTTTCCCTTTCCCTTTCAGGAGGCTGCTAGTTGGCCTTATGTGCATGAGTCTTGCCCTGGTCCTCCTCCAGGATGCAGGAAAACAATGTGCAGTACAAGGGCTAGTTTGGGGTTGCTAAAACTATGAAAGAGAGTGGAAAATCTGCTGCTAGCAGTCTTGCTCACCCAGGTGGGCTGGAGAGCCGGCAGCCCTCTGGAAGGTGGCAACAGGCTCTTGGCGCTGAACACCTGCATGATCCAACAAAGAAGCAAGAGGTTAAGTAGATGCCAGTGGATGCCAGTGGGCAAGAAGAGAGAAACGTCATCACAAGGGATGCAGTGGTCCCAAATTGTCTTTCTGCACATTTTCAAACCACACAGAAAAGGAAGATGGAAACTATGAATTAATAATAGAAGAAAAAGGACTGAAAGAGGCTGGCAAAAGAGTTTAAAAGTTAGTAGGTGCTGCACAGGGCAGCTATTAGCTGGGGCACTGGAACAACTGGTACTGGGTCCTGGGATGCTGACCATGCTTAGGGCCTGTGAACTGGGTCAGGCCTTAGTCCCACAAACTTCCGCAGACACAACATTCGCCTCTCATTTTACAACAGCAAATGTTATAAAAGACCTCTATAAATGATTTTTGACTACTGTTTTGAGAACAATTCCATGTTTAATCAATCTTGTTTACTTTTTTCCTTAAAAGTTACACTATTGTCACGCAATGACCACTGTGATACCTTCTCTCACTGCATCCTGCTATGAACATGGTTAGGAGGGAAAAACAGTGCATTACTGCATGACTTGGTAGATGTAAGTGGTAGAAATATCTGTGGGGAGGAAATAAAGGAGGATTGTAATGCCTTTACCTGTATTGTGTAGTAGAATATTCCTGTTACTTGCAGAGGTGGAAGTGCCCCTGAATGCTTTGAAAATATTGTATTGGTTAGCACATGGAACTTAAACACAAGATTTTCTAGTATTTGAGCAGTACGAATCTACTGGTTGTTGTTAATTTAAAACATACCTGTATTCTGTCCTCTTCCTTGTGCGGCCTGAACCTGTCCTAAGTAGACATCAAAATGGAAAAGTGTGGTTTGTACCATGATTGGTTCAGGAGTGCTGCTACCTAGCTTTTTCACCTAGTCTCACTTTAGCTGTCAGAGTTAATGGTTTGTATACAGAGCTGTCATTAACAGACTTTCTCAGATGTTAACTGCATATTTTGAGCCTGCCTAAAAAAGGATTGTCTTGCCCTGTCATACAGATTAGCCTTGTTAATGTTCCTTTCAGCTATGGATATTACTTATTATACAGGTCTCTGGTCTGCTTTTGAAAGATCTGCAGTTACTTCTGTGGTTTGCTTTCCCTTGTAATTTTCTTTCTCTCACTCACACTGATGATCTGTGTTTATTTCAGTACCATCTAGTTGTCCTGGTTGTGTGAGGAAGGTTTTAACCCCAACCCCAAAACAATCCCCCAGACCAGACACTACCCTTTCTGCAGAGATTAAGTGTATATGAGCAAGCAGGCAGACTGTAGGTAATGAGACAATGGAAAAATAATGTGGGAGAATTCACGTGTCTGACATGTCTTCCACACAAAAGGCCTTTTTTAAGGTGATTGGGATATTAAATTCCCATTGTTCAAAAATACTAAAGGCTCAAAGCATTTGCAGATGAAAACCATGTCTTTAATCATGCCTTTCATTTCATTAATTATTCTTAAGAAGCCTGTTAACAAACTTATCCTATAACAAGCCTTTATTCATTAGTGTTCCCAGAAACATTAATTCAAAAGCCCGGTGAAATCAGTGGGAATGTTCTAGCTGACTCTGTGAACACTGGACAGGGGCCCGGGAGGTTATTTTATCAATAGATGTCATCAATGAGACCATTTTGAAGGGTTGTCTCAGAAAACAGGAATGGCTGCTCCTTGGGAATTTGACGTTGCAAAATTAGGTGACAGTAAGTAGCTTGTGTTTGACCCAAACTTGAACCTTCCAGGCCACTAGAGGCCCTTTGATGGGATCTCTAGGAGCTGCTCTGAGAGATCTTGTAAACTCCAGATGCCAAAGAGATCCTGTTTATGGGAGTAACAGGCTCATCTGCCAAAACTGGCAAGGCTTTTAAGCTCTAAGCTTGTAAGGCTCCAGATGGACCACAGCTATACCAGGCTGAGTATTCAGATTTCAGAGGGAAAAATCTGTGTGTGCAGCAGTCAGTGTTGTATGGGATTCTGCAGGGCAGGCTTTACACACAGGAGATCAGTATGTGCCAAAGTGGTGGTAAAAATTAACTCTTGAGTCTCAGAGCTCCCCTTGTTTCAGGTTTGCCATGACTGAGCCCCAATGTATATCTAACACTCTTTACAAGGTCAGTAGAAACAGAGTACAAGAGGGTAAAAGAGAGTATCCAAGTATTTTATGCCACTCTTAAATTTTGATTGAATGTTAGCAATGTGGATTTCTCTTTATGCACCTGTTGACTGTGCTGGGCTGTGGGGCTGCTCCCTCCTGCTGTACCTCCCAAAGGCACGTTACCCCTATCCCTGCAATGAGCTGGTTTCTGCCATGCTTTTGTTGGCTGGGACAAACATGGTGGTGGTAGAGGAAGAAAAGTTGGAATTTCTCTTCCAGGTTGCAAGGCTTGTTCTTCCTTCAAGTCTGAGATGCCAGGGAGGCTGTGACGTTAATATGTGCTCATTAGAACAGAGCTCTGTGCAAGCTGGAGGCCAGCCAGACTAGGATAAGTCTGTAACAAACTGGAGATGGACAGTCACCAGGCAAATCTCAAGAACCAGGTCAAAAATCAAAGGAGTGGAGCAGAGAAATCTTGGTTGGGAGCAAGTGCTGCGGTGAGCAGGGAGGCGCGAAGGCAGGAAAGGATGGGAACAGCAGTTTACACGCAGTTTAGAGTTAACCTTGTAAATAACGAGAACTGATTTGAGGAGAAAAGCAGCTACTCTGTGCACAAAACATGCCTGGCCATCTGCAACTTGGCCAGCACCCTTGATGGGTTAAGTAGTCAGGGATAACTTGGGGAGAAAGGCAGCATCCAAAAACAAACACCAGCTGTTCTCCCTGGTGCCAGGATGGAATGTTTGTCCAGTGCTTCCTGAAGACATGAGCCCTACTGGTCTTCCTGCTGGAGAAGAGCTTTCAATGCCCTCTCTAGCACTTACACTACCATTGTCTCATGTCTTTTCAATACTTTTCTGTTTACTACCCTATTAAGTCACAGCTGGGGATGAAAGCTGTGTAGTGCAGTGGTAGGCAGTGCCGACCTTGGAGTCCCTGTCTGAAAAAATATGCAACCATTGAACCCATCTGGACACAGAGGGCAGGAAAGCACCTCACCTGAGGATGCCCAGGCAATCGCTGCCCGATGCTTGGTTGCCAGATCAGTGCTTCAACATGGCACCAAGGATCATGACACGACTTACGACTGCAGTGTTCACAGAAGCACTGGATTTGGTCCCAGTCCTCATCTAGGGTCCAAGCTGCTGGGCAAGAAAGGATTGCTTGAAGAGCTGGGATGGGAGACAACAAGTGAGTTTGTGGCCCTTGGGAGTGTGCTGGGCTAACTACTGTTGGACAGAGGCAGAAGCCCTAGTGGGGCAGGTAGGAACCAGTTGCCATATAGCACACTAGTCACATCAGTGTTTTTTCATTTAGCAGTTTTGCCACATCAAGTCTTTGAAGCAGGGGTCCTGCAATGGAGCAGAGTCGCCATTATTTTTCTTGTTACTCTGTCTTTGACAAACAGAAGATAAAGGGGAAAGAATAGCAAGAACTAGGTCAGGAGTTTTGCCCCTGCTCTCATGCTCTAAATCTGCAAGTCTTGCTTTCCTTATGCTCCTGTGAACTAGTCCCAGTACCAGTGGCTGGAAACAGAAACGGCATGTTCATTCTGACTGTGCTGTTTCATAGTTTTGAGGTGTCTTCTGCAGGCAAACTACCAATGCACAGTGAGAGGTAGATCTGTGAGTCTCTGTGAGCCAAGATGGAGAGGAGAACATTTGATTCTGTTCAATCAAGCCAAACTCTGGTTAAGACCAATGACATCATCAGAAACTCTGGCATGAATAATAGCAGGGGTCCTAAAGGCTCCTCAGGCAGAGAAAACTGATAAACTATTTATGTATGATCATCACATCAAATCTATATTTGTACTTTCTGTATTTATTTCTTTATCCGCTCTTTCAGAATCAAGAAGAGGTCAGGAGAATTCAGGAAGCTAGATATCAGGTACAGACATGCTGGACATAGTCCTAGAAATGAAGTCTGTGAAATCAGAAGTGGGTCTCCACCACTCCAGCTCAAAACAACTTGTTCTTAGCTCTAATCACTTTAATATTTTGGGAATTAATTTATCCTTAGAACTTCAATAAAGAAAGTTGTGAAGAAAGATGGATCCAAATTACAATTAAGTGACCACTGAAAGCATTGGAAAACTTGAGAGATTTTTGTTTGGTTTGGGGTCATTGGTTGGTTTTTGGTTTTGTTTTGTTTGGGGTTTTTTTTCAATTTTTTGACTAAATGATTTGTCTTATTAAAGACAAATACAACCTTCCCACTGATTTCAGTGTTGCCAAAACTTTACTCTCCACATGCATCTCCTCCTGGCTGGAGAAACTCAAACAAGTTTTCTTAATTGCTAGTAAAGACAGTAAAGGCCTCCTCTGTGCTCAGCCTGTGGGAATAGGAAATAGGAAAGAAAGCAACAAGCAGAACCAAGTTTACAGGCACATTAGGTACTGAATGATGCAGATTCCCACAGAATTTAAACCCCTTTGAATTGTGTGGTCACTTCTGTAAATGCTACCATGCACATACCTACCTGCACATTTGACTTGATAAGATTAAACCCTCCAGCCTCTGCCTTTATTCTGCACTCACAACTAAATTATGCTTCCCCTCAAGACCTGAATTACCCAAAAGATACTTGCCCTGCCATGTTCTTGGCTCTGAATCACTTGGCAGTGGGGATGACTGCAGTAATGTGTGTGAGAGCAAAGCTGAATTGAAAGCACTCAGAAATAGCTATGGAGCTTGAATCCTAATGATGGCCCAGCTCCCTTTTCACTCAAAAGCAATCATATCCCAATGCTCAGAACCTTTTAAACAGTTGAAAATATTCTCCTTTTCTTGACTGCACAGATGAGCAATTGCACACTGTATGTGAAAACACCTCAATATACTTGCATTGCAGGCTGTGGGCTGGATTGGGAGCAGACTCCTGGAGTGAGATACAGAGCTCTGAGCAGCCGCCATTCTGCTGTCAATAACAAGTGGCAAGCCAGGAATAACATCACATGTATGCCAGGCTCAGAACCACAGCCTGAGGTTTTTGAGAGAAGAGTGGTTTAATGTATGTCAGCATTTCAGAGCTTTCAGCCCTAAGCTTAGATGGCTATGCAGCCCTCTGCATTGTGTATTTCACAACTAAATCAAGCCTCCCTTTGAAAGAGTATGACAGAAAGAAGTAATAGGAAAACGTGATTCAAACAGCAAAATCTTTGTCTCAAGTTTTGCAAAACCCAGCTTTTGTCATTGCTGAAATGGGCAGATACTCACTAGTACTCTAGGCTTCCTCAGAACTGTGGGTGATCAGCATCTTTGACATTCAGGCCAAGCGTCTGGTTTTCAGTTTAAATCCAGACTTGGATTCAGTCATTGAGTTTGCTGAAGCTTGAAAGGTTATTGAATCATTTCTGCCCTAAAATATACTGTGCTGCATGCCTTGTGGCATACTTACTTCACCATACTTACTTGCTGCTGCAGCTACCACAGATGCATATGCTGGGTGGACACTGCTAGAACCTAAAAATAAGAGATTTTAATTTTCAGCTATTGAAGCAAAGCCCCACAATGCTAATGCCTAATAATAAATGAAGAAGGAAAGATTAAGGAAAATCAAGTGTACAAAAAATATATGAGAATTTAATCTTTAAAATTCAAAAGCTGTTACAAAAAATATATTACAACTTTAATCTATTGAAAGTTATCACAAAAGTAATCTAAAATGATTACTAATCTGTGCTGAACTCTCAGTCTAGACATGAGAATCAAAGAACTATTTATTGACTGCTATACCTGAAAATCATCACAGCATTTGGGGATGGAGAGCTTACTCTCACATGAATTGGTCTGCTGGACTTATATATTTTTCCACTCCTAGTATTTCTATATTGAACTACTGAACTCGTGATCCTCTAAGTCATGGTATATCCAGCTGTATGTCTTGTTCCTTAAATTTTAGGAAAGCTGTCAATCCGGAGGAAAGCAATGCAAACATCCACACTACTGACCCATATCTCTGACCCTGTGCAGTCCAGGTCTAGTCTTGGCTGCAGCTGCTGTGGTTCTGGTTGCTGCAGGTGTTGTGGTTGGCTGTGGCACTGTGGTGGAAGGATCCATCGTCGTGGTCGTTGGCGTGGGGGTTGTGGTGGCCATTTGGGTGGCTGGAGTCGGCACTGGAGTTGTCTGATGCTCTTTGCAGACTGCATCCCCTGTAGGAACATTGACACTGTCACTGTGGCTGGATGTGTGACAGGTATGGAAGCAGCAGCAGCAGCAGTACTCAGTGTTTAAGGCAACCCAGAAATTGGCATTCTCTTCAGGATACCTACAAGCATCCTCATTTGTGGAGCCATTAGTGCCTTCATTGCTGTGTGGGTGTGTAGTGCAGGTGCCTGTGTGATGCTCTGCTCTCAGAGGGTGCTGACAACAGCCTGTTGCAGCATTAATGTTCGCCCTATGCTTTTCTGCTTTGGTCAGGAACACTCATCAAACTGACAGATGTCTCAGACCAATGAAATGGTTCAACAAGTCAGTTGCAATTTCTGTTTTGGCCTCATCTTTTCGCAGTGTAATTAAGCACTTAGAAGGTCCATATAAATGGAAATCAGCTGGCATCTGGTAGTAAAGATGGCCAATCTGAGTCATAGACCAGAATAAAATTGTAGCAATGAAATGTTTTTTGACAGAAAGACAGCTTTCAGATAAAGGTGATTTGGGGGAGTGGGTCAGAGCCAGAGCAGGGAGCGTCAGGGCTTTGGCTGAGGGGAGTGGGGGAGAGCACCACCTGGAAGGTGCCAATCTCATCTAAGTTTGACTCATCTCACAGTTGCTACTACTTTTAAAATGTATCATCTGTTGTGAGAACAGTGACAATTCTAGTTGCAAAGTATGCATTCTAAATATCCTTACAAAGAATTGTCAACATGCTTAGGTTCTTCCAAGTCATTGTCTCAAAAAAGGTTCTTCACTGTTATCTTCTCTATCTAGCTACAAAAAACTGCCCTAAAATATCTTCCATGTTAACCTCGGTCTTGTTCCTTTCCTCCCTGCCCATAGCCCTGGGGATGGCCTGACGCACTGTCTACATTGAAAGGGAATGGTGTGCACTCTATTCACTGCTGCACAACACAAACTTGTATTTTATTGCTATTTCTGGATGTTCTCCTTTTGGAAGGCATCATTGTGAAACTGTCTGGTGGATTAATTATCACCTAATGCTAGGCAGTGAAAAACTCAGATCTCAGACAGTTTTAATGGAATAATGCTGATGTTTGGCTCAGAAGAAAAACAAAACAACTCAGCTGAAAAAATCAGCATGAATGGCTCTTTTTGGGCTGAACAATGCCCTCTCCATGAAACTCTGCTAAAAGAAAGAAAAGAGAGGGCACAGTGAGTCTTCCCCTGTGATCCTGTGCTGCTGGAGTAGGGAACAGGCACATTGGCCAGCTTTATAACACATTCTGTGAGGAGCAAGGAAGCTGGAAACTAACAGTATTGGCAGAAAACCTGTGGAAGCAGCATAGTAAGAGCACAGAAAAGCTGTTGCCTTGGTGCATACTGGCTGGGTTTCTCGTGGATTCTTTAACACAAGACAAGGGCTCTCGAGGGGTAGCTGTTCCCAGTGCTCCTGTGGGCAGGGTACCCATCTCTTTCACAGTATCTTCAAAGCGTTTGCAGGGCACGTGCCCTGCATAGGAGATTGCCAAAAACCATAATGCAAGATTTTCAAGTTCACAAAACCTGAACTCACCCAAAGCACAAGCAGAGATTAAACTCTGAGGGTTTAATCTCTTCTCTGCTAATTCAGAGAAGAGATTAAGCTCTCTTCTCTGAATTAGCAGAAGTCCTTCAAACACCGTTGCAGGTTGGTTTGGTGGGAAAGGGGCTGTGGGGAGGAGGTTGGATGGAGGAGGTAAGGCTGTCTGTGTAACCAGTGTCAAAATGCTTCATATAAGCACCTGCAGGCAGATTAGGTGGGTTGGATCCTGTAAAGAGCATCAAGATCTCCAACCCTTACCTTGTTCCGATGCTTTTTCTGATGTGTTAGCAGTGTCTGCACTCTTCATACCTTTTAGGTCTTGCTCTGGCTTTCTAGGCTCTGAAGCAAAATTGAGCACATTAGAAAAGGCAGCTCTGTAAGAAAATAGTTTCAAGTCTCCCATTTAGAGATTATCAGTCCCCAAGGGAAGGCATCCCATCACATGCCATTAGGTGGGTCAGTCAGTCCAATCAGAGCTTTATCACCTACTGAGAAAAAGCGACGACTAGAAAGTAGTAACCGCCTATCTTTTGTGCCAAATTTAGGCATTTTTACAGCCCAAAAGCTCCTGCCAGTACCAATAGAATTTCTGAATTGAGCTAGAAGTATGGGGGTTTGCCACTAATAAGCCAATACTCATAAGATTTAATGCATCATATTTTTTCCTCTGAGTAGTAGCATGTTCTGAGAACCAGGGTCATGATGTGTGTATGTTGTTTGGGAAATACTAGCTAGTGTGCAATATTTCAGTCACTAATTCATGTTCAGACGTATTTCTTTCTTGCCTGACATTTTGAGATCATTATGGGGCCAAATCCTGAATGCTATAGACCAGCTTAGAAGGAAAAGGGAGATTTTTTGTTTCTTTTTTTTTTTATTTCTAAGACCCAGAGACATCAACATACTTGGAATACTTATTACTTATATTATTTACTGCTACCTCACAGAATAACCTGCTTTTGCTTTTTTATCTGGCTGCGTACTGGATGATTTTTGTCT
>VZTI01004018.1:422316-545081 GCA_013397865.1 Struthidea cinerea | reverse complement strand
TTTTTTTTTTTTTTTTTTTAATTCTCTAGCTCTTTTGGCAGCATTGAACTATTTGAGAATTTACTCCAGTGTTAATGTTTTCCTAAAAATTTGTACTGTTTTTTCTAAACATCTTTTAATTGTTTTGAGCAGTTGTGAAGAGTTACAATTTTGGGAAGGCTTTTCTTGCTGTGCCCAGCATTTGAGAAGCACTGTAACCACCAGGAGCATTTAAAGAAATGTCAGGCACTATGAATCTCTGGCATCTCTGGGATGAGGACTAAAAATTGCATCTCTGACAACTGATCAGGTACGAAGCAGGATTTTTTGTTAATCTGACAGCAGTGAATGTAATACTCAAAGGACTGCCTTTGCCTCCTACAGATAATGGATTTAAGTACCAAAGTGAACAGTGTGGTCTCTGTAATTTAAATCAGAAGAAAAAAGTTGTTTTTTTTTTATTTTAAAAAGTAAGTAAGAAATTCTCTTTCACAAGATGGCCCTGGCAGTGTATTACAGAGATTTTTATCTTAAAGATAAAAGTTTCTAACAGAGAACAGCTGAGATGGCTGAGCTGAGGTGGCAGATCTAAGGAGGGCTGATAGGGCCAAGTGGGGCTTGGGGAAGATAGATTGTGACCATCAGATCTCTTTGCTACCTGTGGGACAGGGCTGGGCAAAATCAGGCAGTGGCATTGGGTTTGATATAATAGTTGCTTGCTCCTCTGATAATCCTGGGCTTTTCCTGCATGAATGCACAGTCTTTCTTGTTAGGATCTTGGCATTTTCATTCACACTATTGGATTCAAGAACAAAGTGAAGACTTGTGTCTTTGGTTTGCTGCAGGAACAGGCTCCTGGTATTTTGTTTGTGTGACAGAACCCTGACTTGATGATGCTCCCCATTTCTACACTGATTCTTGTATTACGTGGCTTTTAGCAATGGTGGAAGACATCATTGCTTACAGCCTGCTGAGCTCAGTCCGGGCTGTGATTGTCTCTGGTCTGCTGTGAAATGTTTGGGCTGATATTTTAGGTGTGGCTACACTTGGGAATGATGAGTTGTGATTTTAGTAAACATTTCTCAGAAAAAGTCAAGATTCCTAAGGTATTGCCCTCCCTTGTAGCTGTGCATAATATTTGGGTCAAGTAATTTCTGCATATGTAGCCAAGAAATACACAAATCTGTACCTCTCTGATTGTAAATGCAAAGGTATTACAAACTAAAGGCATGGAATTGAGCGACGCATGTTCAGTCTGAACAGCTACAGCTTTGAGATTTAAATTTGCCTTTGTTCAAGTGAAAATATAAAGATGAAGGGCAGTGAAGCTGGTGAAGGGGTTGGAGCACAAGTCTTACGAAGAGCAGCTGAAGGAACTGAGGTGTTTTAGCCTGGAGAAAACCCCCAAGGCTCAGAGGGGACTTAATGGCTCTCTACAAGTACCTGAAAGGAGGTTGCAATGAGGTGGGGGTCAGTCAAGAGGAAATGGCCTCTGAGGAAATTGCTCCAAGGGAGGTTTAGATTGGATATTAGGAAGAATTTCTTCATGGAAAGTGTTGTCAAGCATTGGAACAGGCTGCCTAGGGAAGCGATGGTGTCACTGTCCCTGGAAATATTTGAAAGACGTGTAGATGTGGCACTTAAGGACATGGTTATGAAGGAAGGCTCAGGCTCAGCAATCAGCAAAAGGACTGTGTAAGGGAAGTGCACTGTAGTATGAAACATTGATTTTCTTTTTGTTTGCACCCCCAGGGAAGAGTCTGAACCTTACAGAGCTGTAACAGGGAGCAAAAACAAGTGTCATTTCAGTGACAAAGGCAATCCCTGTGCACTTGAATATCAACTACCCAACAGTGTGAAACTTGGTCAAAGGCCTCTGAAAACAACTAAATTATTTAAACTGAGTCTTATAGAGTAGGATGCTGACTAAAATGGCTAACAGAGTAGTTCTTTATTGTGGCATTCTTAGTTAAGTTGCTGTGCATTACCATCTCTGTCATTTGTATTATATTACTATTTAATATGATACTCTCAGCACTGAATATCCCAAGAGATAACATGAGTAACATTAGGAGGAAGCCAACATGTATAACCTCAAATGCTTTCATATAACCAGTACAACATCATATTCAATAACAGATCTAAAGAACAGGGGAAAACTATTTGGAAACGGAAGTCTGCAAAACATGGTATGATCAAAAAATAAAAATTGTCTGAGATGGTTTCCATATGCTTAAGATAAAAAAATACCATGAGTGATTTGGATGACATACTAACGGATGCATGAACATCTGCCTCTGAATAGTTATATCTTTGTATTATACAACTGAGAAGCTTCGACAGAGAGTTGTGAATGGATGTAAGGGAAAGTCTGTCACAAGTACTTGCCTGATTTAACTGCTGTACTTTTTGATGAAGAATATTCAAGAGTTGTTGGATATGTCACGCCTTTTCTTGGCTTGCCCTCTACAAAAAAAAATGTATTAGAAGGCATCACAAAATATTCGAAGTTTTCTTGATAAAATTCTCATCTAACATAGGCATTCAGAATTAGATCCCTCTTCTTTACTGCCCAACTCATTTTCATGAAAATTTCTTTCATCTGATGGCAGAATCTCAAAACCATACCACTAAAAATACCAGTGCCTGAATCCAGCATAATAAAAAAAGAGTTAGAAAGCATGAAAACACAGTACTGGGGAGGATTTGCAGAGGTCAGTTAGTTCATTCTTTTGCTCTCAAATGATATTAAGCACAGGGGGACCATTCCTGAAAGACATCTGTATAACTTCTGATTAAACCCACTGCTTCCCTAGGCAGCCTTCTCCAGTGCCTGACCATGCAGTTGACTTGGAAAGCATGTTTGATGTGGGATTCATTTCATCACGCACACAGCATTCTTCTCTGACCTCACTTCTGCAAGATGCCATTTCTGGCAACAGTCTTTTGCAGTAATAACAGTGAGAGAAGGCTGTGCTTGTGTGTGGGAACATATGGTACCTATATTTAGATCTAAAATGAGAGTGCTGTCTTGAAACAATGAGATATGTTTCCCAGTTAAGCTTTAAACCACAAATCTTTTTAGTGCCAGAGCAGATGCTACCTCTGTTGGTACATGTGGCCATGCAATTCCATCTCTTGGGACAGTTTTTGTACTCACATACATCACTGAATTAAAAGTGTTGCAGAGAAGCCCAGCAGGGAAGACTGCTTTGGCCTCTAGGAGTTGATGGATCTAGGTCTTCCGTACCCTAGTGACTGTGTCTGTGAGATGCTGTGCTGTGTCATGTATCACCTCTGGTGAGACCTACCTCTGCCTCCTGCAAAACCTGAGTCATGATGATTTCTCTTCTATTCCCTTGGGGGATTCTTTAAGGAGGCACATATGGCTCTACAAGCATGTCAGTGGTCATCCTGTGTGATTAATCCAGAGACCAACAGCACTGAACAGAATGAATTCCTACAGATGGAGCCACTCCTGGGAACTGGGGGCTGTTTCCCCATGATGGCACACAAAGAAAGGTGCATGCTAGAGGAACTCTAATGAGCAGAGATGTCCATGGAGCTGGAGAGTCCACCTTTTGTCCCTTTTCATGTCTCTATCTCCTTTGTTTTGCTCCTCTCTAAAATTCTAGATGTCATTACAAAACCATAGATAAAGAAGTTAGAGTTACTAATGAGTCATGATGTAAGAAATTATTCCATTTCTCATTTACAGTGATATAAACTGAGAGCAGCTCTACTAATGTCAACACCGATCCACCAAAGACCAGAGCTGGCAAGTTAGCAAGCATGGGCAAACTGGAAGGAGCTTCCTTCTTGCCCTCTGGGCTTCTCTCATGGAAGCTGGTCTAAGTGAATGGCAGCACGTTTTTATATTCACTACCCCCTGAGCTAAAACTGGGATCAGGAGCCAAGAAGGACTAGGGAGATCTGCTAATTCAGTAGAAAGACAGAAAAGTTACAGGATCACAGATGATTTCTAAATGCTTTCCTTTATCCCCAACAGAGGATGAGTTGTCAGTATCGAACAGTCGATACATGGATGCAGCAATAGCATAATAACCTGACCTTAATTTGGAATATTTCTGTGCTAATCTGATTTCTAATGCAAACCTGTAGCCTGCTTCTGTGAAAATACACCTGCTAGGGTGGGGAGGCTGGACTCTGGGTTTTTTATGAACAGCAATTTGCATCCCATATGTGACCAAGAGGTAGGCCTGGGGCCTGACCTGAATGTGGCCCTGCTCCCTGGGGCAATGGTAATATGTCTTTTTCACTACTGGAAAAAAATTACATCTGGGTTGGAGTTTGCTTAACATACTTAAAAATGTGTTTTCACGTGGGCTGAAAACATCAGCTTTGGCCATTGAAATACAAGCTATGGCATGGTGGCTGCTGCAGTGCAGTGGCTGCTCACCCTCTCACTTATCTGTGACTAGCAAACCCAGAAGTTCAGGACTATTTTCTTAACCCACTAGCTGCAAAACTCCCACTAAACTGAATGGAGTCATTCAGCTGAGTGCAAAGGCATCTCAGTGCTTGAAAGTGAAAACCAAGGCATTTGCATACCTCCTAGTGTGCTGGCTGCTTTAATCCCAGAGGACAGACTTCCTTCTCCACTGCCCCTAAATCATGCCACTTTATTCCCTGGGTCCCCCAAGGATTCCTCTTCTGTGCTCTTTTGTGTGCATGTTCATTCACAATTTAAACATCACAAATTTGGTGACGACATCCTAACTAGGAATAAACTGTTGGCACATCTCCAGGGTACAATATTGCATACAGGTCTGGTCTGCTGAAAGAGAATTCAGCTGGAGAATAGGGGACTCAGTTCTAAAGTTGTCCTGAAATTAATGCCTTAGGTGACTGTATTTTTATTGGGGAATGCTTTATGCAGCTCTGGCTTTTTATGACTCATAATCGTAAAAAATCCATCCCCAACTCTTCTCTTTCTGAGAAGGAGATCTGTATGCATTCAGCCTCAGGCTGCTGAGATGAGTAGCACAGCCTTCCTGGGTTTTAGTCTTCTAAATTTCTTTAAAATTCTAAATTTTTCACATTTTCAGTAGGTATAGTGAAAGTTTTCTTCCTATTCACATATAAAATATATGATAGACTAAATTTACATTTGAGCTGTTTGTAAACTAAGAGTTCTACTGTCATCAGTGAGAGCACTCAGTGTGCATAGAATTAAGTGCATGGGGGACAAATTTCATCATGCCTACACATACCCAGGTTTCTCATCATCTCCTTTTATATGCTCCTGCAAATTTCTCTTGTACCTTCTTTGATAGTATCTCATTAATTAAGAATAATGATTTATTATCATAAATCAAAAATTCCTACAGTTTCATGGAAGAATTTCTACAGTTTTATGGGATAACAACTGAGCAGTTGCTGAGGTATAAAAAAAAATCCTGTTTCCCATTTATGTACCAGAATTACAATGTGCTTTTTGTTGGAGAAAAAAACTGCAACAAATGCAAGTAGGAACTCAGCTATTCCAGGAAGTTTCCACTCATCCAAAGTAAATCCTTCTCATAATATGGTGTACCCATGGCAGACTACTGTAAAAAAGTGCATCCAAATACATGAGTGCAAAATCAAGAGGACAGTTTGTTTTGGTCAGTTTCTGAGACCTCCTTTGCTGTCCACAAATTTTCACATGAAAAGCACATTATTTTTAGAAGCTATTCAGTTGCTCGAGCTGTTGATTTTTCCAGGAATGATATAGTTAACTAACATCAATTTGTTGTACCTATCTTAAACCTCCAAAAGTGCAGACCAGCAAGAGCTGGCCCAATGTTAGATTTAGAATTTTAATGTAAAGCAAGGTCAAGCAAACCCTCTTTCACACAGGTGGAACGAGTGCAAGTAGGTTTAAGATAATCTGAAGCTGGTGTAAAGGGAATCTAATTTGCAAAAAAAAATTTTTTAATCTGTAGATTTTGTTGGTAAATGCAAGTGAGTTCCTATATATACTATGGGGACAAAAAAGGAATGCATTAAATTAAGATGGATTTACCTGCACTGATTAGATATCAAAACTGTTTGGCTAACAGAGAGTTCCTGATGTACTTGGGATGCATCAATCAAATTGCTTAATACAGGGTTAGCATACATGCAGTAGGGCTATATGGGGTTTGACATTGAGTCTGAAGCCACTTCAGGAGATGCAAACTCAGTTGCAGGCTGAGGATGCTTCAAACGGCCAAAAGGCCTTTCAGGTCCCTCAACAGCACTGCTTACCAGGGTGGACTTTATACATCAATAGCTGGAGTTAAGGTGCCTTCCAAGGCTCATTCCAGAGCAGCCTTGGCTCCTGCAGTGGGCTCAGACCTGCACTGGGCTGAGCTGAGCCCACCGCTGGCAGGGTGCGTGTCTCTTTGCAGGCTATATGGGAAGCCCAGAACAAGAAGTGTCTCAAATGCACTATTCCTGCCAAAGCTAGGTGGGGTGGGCCTGTGGTGTCTAACGAGGTCTGTAAAATGAGAGGCTGCTCCCCCCTCTGCCCATTGCTGCCCAGCCATCAGTGGTGGAGAGCAGGTGAGGGGGCAGGCGGCTCCAGTGCCCCACCCCAGAATGGTACCTGACACGAGGAAGGACTCCCTCCAGCGTGGCAGTGACAGGGACCGGACACCATTGGAGAAGCTCCCGCGGTAACCAGAGTGCCCGGCGACTTTCTGGACAAGGATCTTCCCACCTGTGTTGTCAATTATACCACTGCAAGGAGGAAATACAGTGTCTCAAGGCAGAAATTCCACAAAAAACTTCAAAATTGTTCTACAATGCAAGAGGTATGATGCGTTTCCTTTTACCTTTAAACCAGGTGTGGTGGTGGGGCTGTGATGCTACTACTAAGTCTGCTGCTAAGAAATATTTGTGCTCTCCCCACACAGAGAGGAGCAGTTTGTTGCAAAGAGCTGTCAGGATCTGTTTGCTCTTCCCACTGATCTACTGGTCCTCTGTTTAAGCTTGACCTAGTTGCACACAAGAAAAAGCCACTGCCTTCGTTAAAATTCCTGCAAGTTGATTGAATGACTGAAGATACAGGCAGAGGTACTCAGAGGAGGTTTCAGGCCAGCCATGTGACATAATGCGTTTTCTTTGAGTTTCAGTATGTGTTGTCTGCGAAAACCCAAGCCTGTTTCTGACCTCAGCCTGGAGTAAACCGGACACAATATTGCTGGAAGCTGTAGGAGACCTGGCAGACTCCAGGTGTGGTGCACATCCAGTGGTGCTTGCCACAGGCTGTAACATGTACCTCAAGACAAATGGAAAATCTTCAGTGTATGCAATCTGCTCTGGCATCACTAGGAGAGGAGGTCAACCTGGAAGCAACTGTGACTGTAGCGGGGTTATAGGGCTGGCAGCAGGAAAATAAGCACTGGGCAACAAAGAGGGTTGAAGAGTATGTTAGAGGTGTAGTTTTCTCTGATAATTGTGAGAAGCTGCTGTTAAAATAAATGTCTGGAGAATAAATTCACTGTCTGTGGAACAGTAACATGTAAGTTAACAAAGCCAAAACCAGCTGGCAAATGAGAAAAACTGAAACCCTCACTGTAACAATACAGCCAGCCAGGCTATAGGGAGATTGCAGTTGCTACCAGTATTTTTTATTTTCCCTTTGGGACTAATTCTGCATCCGAGACAATTTCTGTTGCGCACTAGTATCTGACGGAGGAGTTTGCTTAGAAAGCCGGTCACCTGCCAGACATCTCCTCAGCGAGGGCTGAGCAGGCAGAGCTGCAGACAGGAGGTGGCAGCCCTGTGCACACACAAGCACCTCAGCCTAAGCGCTGAGCAGTGCAGAGGCAAGGTACAAAGTCCCAAAGCCTTAACTATCCCACTTTACCCGAGATCCCAGGTACTTCACAGAACTGGAAGCACAGCAGTAACTCAAGTAACTCTGAACTAAGTCAACTTGTCAATCAGGCTTTATAACTTCTTGTTGCATTTTTAGCTGAATGCATCCTGCCTCTGCATCCCGCCTCCGACTGCGGTGTGTTTTGATTGTGCAGTTGTTCTCCATTAGAATTTTATGCATATTTTTGCATGGCTAATAAAACTCTGAAAAACTTGTGCTACAAACTTTATGTTACTCATTTCTTTGTGCATTGTCCTTTTATGTGGCAGGAGAGCACATTACTCAGTCTTTGATGTCAAGGACAGTTAAATTCAAACCCAGAGAACCAAACCAATCCCAGAAATATGAGTGTTATATGTATTCATCACTGGTGATACGCCTATTTTTTCTGAAGATTTATTACTAGAAGCAGCTCCATCTCTTCTCCCACTTGAATAATAATAGCACAATAGTAATTTGTTATGCATGAATGAGAGATCTGGAAATCTCAAGACATTTCTCCAAAGGTGAGGAACTTCTTCAAATACAACTATTTTCTGTAGTAATGTAGGATTGACAGCACTTTTTAAGAATAGATCCATTTCATCACACATGGTCTTTCTCTCAGGTTTTCTACAGCAGCCTACAATCAAACCTACAAGGAAGTGGGAGCTGTAAAGAATTTGAAAAGTCAAAAGCACCCTACACTGAGATGACAGTTTTGTCTGAGTGCCTCGCTCATTTCAACTCACTCACCTGTGAATTGCAGCGTTGCAGACACTGGAAAAAGAAGCATAAATGTCTGTGCCATAAACACGGTATTTTACATCTTGACATCCAGGAGGGCATTTTGCAATGAATTCTGGATTGATTATCTTCCCCGCCTTGACATCACAATCAATCTGGGGTACATCTGTGAATGCAAAATCTTGGTAAAGTCAGATTGAATGCTTTCATAGCTGGGTGATCTTGTCATGAAACAGTGAGTAACTGAGTGACAGGTATGCTCTCCTCTTAAGCCTTCATAGCAATGGTTTTGGGATACAAGACATCTGTGTCTTCTGCATCTACAACATAACACATAATAACCCCTATACCAAGGGATGTGGCAGTAACTAAGGATGGAATAAGGAAGCCTGCGGATATTTCTGACCTTCAGTGTCTGCTTCTCTGAAGGAAATATCTGTTATGACACTTTGTTGGAGAGAGAAAGAAGTATAGTCACCCAGCCTGTGGTTAACACGTGGGAAGGAGAGGGTAGGGATGCTTCCCAAGCCTCCTGCTGTGCTCATGTAGCTCTGTGCCATCTGTAATGTCAGGCTGCAGTCACAGCCCATTATCTTGCCCTTAATTTTTAAAACTTTTTTTCTGGGTACAATTTGCTTTAACAAGGGGTTTACGTGTGCATTTACAACCTTGCAGCAGGCTTGTTTGTCGGCTACATGAGCAAAATAATCTGCGGACAGAAATGGTGCTGCAGTAGTATAGCTGAAATTTAAACATCCTAGTGCACAGACATGCACCACTTGTCTCACACTAATCAGCTACATATGCTTCGTGTTACAGCTGTTCATTTAATGTATTTATCTCTCTCTCTCTCTCTCTCTGTGAAAACCTTAGTTCTTGCTTTGATCCTTGTGTGGCACCTAATGACCTATGAAGATACATTTTAGTAGGAAATTCCAAAATTTGCCCTTTATATCTGTTAAGTGGCACACACTTTACTTAGTGATTTGTTTTCAATGAAAGAATCTTTTAGCTAAAATAGAATGCCATTGACTCCAGACAATTGTGAAGAGTTACCAGAATATAATCTCACTGTGCACCTTTCTCATGCATTGCACATGTCTGCTGTAAAACAGCCAAAAATTCTACTGAGACCACTTACATAGCTTAGCCTTTTTTGTCTTCTTTGTGGCTTCCTTGGCTGTATATGTACATGTAAGAAACACACCTAAAACAAATAAACATGGTATCAGGAAAAAGGAGGACTATCAATATCAGTCACCACAAGTTCCTGTGCATGAGATTTCTCAAATTTGAATCAACAGGTTGAAAACCTGAAACAGGAATATTCTCAGCCACATCTAGGTCTCTACTTGGTGGTTAACTTTGCAGTTATGATGGCATCTACTGTCGGGAAGTTCTTTGAAGGGGATTAAAGATCAGTTCAGTTCACATAGTCATCTGTGGAACTCACTGTCTAAAGATGCCATGGAGTCCTTGTGGCCCAGAAAACCACAAAAGTATTTCCGCAAGCAGTGGGAACTCTTTGTAATTGGTGTGATAGGAATGTTAATGAAACAATGTGCTCTGTGCATAAAGCAGTCGGGAAGTTCGGGAGTGAAAAATTCTTAATAACCCTTTGGGAAAGTTATCCTGTATTTTTGTGTTGTGATGGTTCACTCACGGGTGGCAGCAGGTATGGGATACTGGGCAGCATTACAGACCATATGACCTTCTAGGGTGGCATGTCCCTGTGTCCTGTCACAGCAAGGGCACTCGTTTTCTTCAGTAAGCAGGATTATGATTTGAAAAGTGTTGTAGTAAAAGAGACATATGCTGTTACATTGAAAGAGACATCCCTATATATGCATGTAGCTTACCTTGTTATGTTTACTTGCTAAGTGATGACGTACAAAACCTCCTTATTCTCTGTGCTTATTTTATAAGCACTGTATTATGGATAATTGATAACTTCATTACAAATATCTTGACTTTCCTATTCACCTTTCTCTTCTCTGAGCTTTCAAAGTGAATTGAAACTCTCTATGATGTGATCTAAGCTGATCCTTTTATCATTTGTTAAGCTAATCTTACTAGAATATGCAACAGAAGTAATTCCTTTCTTTTATGCTCTTCTCCCCCTAGACTGATTGCAGTTTGTAGACTTAATCACACCTAGAACTTGCTCAAAAGTAAAAGCAGTCTCACACTGTCTGAAGTGACAGTGCATAGATGCAGTATTTGGGCCTTTTGTCACTGGTGTGGTTGGGGCAAAATTGTAGTTAGATAAAAAAGAAGAAATGCATGAGTGGAAAATAAAGTGCAATATCTCAACTACTCGGAATGTTACACCATAATCTAATGTGGAGAAAGTAATCTGGTAATTTATGTAGAAGAACTACATATATTGCTATGAATTTGAACTAAGAACAACTCTCCTGACAGACTTGAGGATAACAGCTAGAGGGAATATTGTCTGGGAATGTCACAACCAGAGTGTTCATGTAAGATGAATTGCAAGTTCTGGAGTTTCTACATGTTCCCAAAAAGTGAGATCCTGTCTGACTGCCAGGGGAAAGAAAATAAGACACATTTATAAACTTTTGGTACTATCTTGTTCATGGAAAGAGCAAGAACAGGGATAATTTAAACACCTGATTTTTCTTTAGAGGGGATCTTCACATTACAGACATTTTTCAGGCCCACCTGGTATGGACTGCATGCAACTGGTCATATACTTAGAGATGTCTGCAAGTAATTAATATTTTTTCTATGCCGAAGTCAGGAATTTTGTGTAGCCCATTTCTGAAAAGCTGTGCCGAGGCTTACACGTGCCACTGAGAATTTAATCAGCTGTGGAGTCCAAAGGGAACAGAATAAATCAGCAGCCACTGGGCATCCAGGACAGGAGAGTACAAACCCATAAACTACTGATTGCAGCACATCAACTGTACTTACCAAAGAAGGTTGCAATGACTGTGGCCTTCATGGTGAGTACAGCAAAATCTGGAAGCGTTGCTAAGGAGCACTGAAAAGGAAAAGAAGAGTACATGAGGCTGCATTTGGAGGTATTGCAGATGACACTGGAACGGTGGGGGAAGAGGGACTGTGTGCTCTTCTTCAACCTTTCACAGTCCTCACATGCTGCATCCTCTCATCACGCTTTGTAGAACAGCTGATATCCCCAGAGGAGATAGTGTTTGGGCTGTCACACTCCCATGGACTAATTTTTTACTTCTCTCCAAAATTTGTCTTTTGCTCCAGGAAACCAAGAATTCATTGACATACTTACTTCAGAATCCAGTGTCAGGAGAGGGCATGATGGGCACGGACATGCTCTGACATCTATTCAAATCTGTTCACTGCTCTTCTAAGAAGTAATCACAGAATCGTATTTTCTGCACATCAAACCCCACCAGGTACTCTCATATAGATATGGGGAACATAAATAAATCCATTTACTCCTGACAGATGTTGCATACAGTATTTTGCAATTGTTCCATCTTTTGTGAGCCAAATTACTGGTTTCTTTCCTTTTCTGAGGGTGTGTGTATGTACGTGAGAACCTGAGATTAAGAGGATTCTGTCAGAACATCTGGAAAACATTTTTTTCTGGGTCTGCATCCATGACCCCTGCCATCCCTGAAGCTGTTGGCCAGGATACAAGAATTCAAACTTAGCAGAGATAACCCCTCTCTGCTCCTCTTGGGCATCACCTGCTGCTTTTGCTGTTATTTCATGATGGTTGAGGGAATCCTGTGTTGGGCACTCATAATTAATCATAGTCATTAAAGTACTACAAAATGCTTGACAAATAGAGTAAAAAGTCTGAAAGGGAGAATATATTTGTCTGTTGTACAGGGAGAATGTCAAGGATCAAAATAAACTTGATCTTCAGAGAAATTTATTACACGCTTACAAGTGGAAAGATTTGTACTAAAATAAAATGAGCTAGCTATTAAGAAAGAAAATATGAATGTTAAATAAGAATGTTAAAGCTGCATATGACCAGGAAAAACAAGATATCTGCCTCCTGGAAAAATGGCAGATTTCATCAGATTTCACATAGCCGTATACTCAGAAACAGGGCTTTGGTCACCCCAGAAATTTAGACTAACAAGGCAGGTACAGGAGAGAAAGAAAAAATCTGCATTCTGTCTTCCTATAAAATGTTTCCATATTTTTACTTTAATTGCTCTTCTTTTTCAAGTAAGCCGCATGCTATGAGTGAGGATGACTAAAATGGTATGCTAATCTAAACTGTGTTTAGTCAGTAATAGTTCTATATCATTTATAACTCTTTTTACATAGAGCAGATGCACCTCTGATTTTTGTTTCTGTGCCACAGTTTGAGAACTTCAAATACCAGGACACACTAACCGTGTCACTTCCTAATAGCACAATATCTTTCCTTGGTGATCTCCCTGAAAATGTTTTCCTGCTAGGCTGCTAAAGCTGAAAGCAGCAGAGGTTTCTCAGAAGCCATTGAATTGAATCCAGGGGCTATGGAAAGTGGCTCAGCATGGTGACTGTGTCCTTCTGAAAAATGATGGGCAGTGCAGTGGGGGTGACCCCACACTGTACAAGCCACAGCAGCAAGAGCAGTTATGTGGTGATATTCTGATGTCATGGTTAGTTTCTTTTAAAAAGCGTTGCCCATCTTTAGGAACAAAAATCCATTTTAAGCATTTACTGCAGTGTATTTCCACTGTGAAGCTGTTAAAAGAAGTAGCAATGAGATGTAGAAGAGTGCTCTACGAAACTTAGCTCAGATGCTTTTCTCCTCCCTTTTATGTTTCAACCTATTAACACATCAGAGGTATCAAACAATTGCTCCCCTTCAATGAATTCTCACTTTAGGTCAATCACAGAAAAAGAAGAGGCAGAATAAGAGCTGCAATTCATTTGCAGAACTACCATGCACCATTAAAGATTATACTGACACTGGCTTAGACTTTGCAAAAGGCATCTTAATATGAGCATTCCCAAAATTTGCAGTGAATAAACTCAGCAGTGGCATCTTTATTTAAAGTCAAAGAGATTTGTGTGAATTTGTCCTGACAGTATTTGGCTTAGTGCTGAGATGTTTTCATCACCAGTTTAATTAGAGTAAAAGAGGTCTGAGATGGTAAAGCATCCATGTAAAATCTGGCTTCATGGGTGCACTGCTGTGTGTTCTGTGGAGAGAGTCCAATACTACCTAACTTTTCCTGTCTCACAAAACGTGTAACCACCGGTATCACCAGTGCTGCGCAAGACTTCCCACTGCTTCCTGAAGGTCCTGCTGTCCCCCAGCCCTGCTGTCCCCAGGGCATGGCCAGCCACCCCCAGAGCCATCCCAGTCTTCTTGGGTGGCAGTACCGTAGGCTTGGCTGCAATTGCATTCTCTACCTAGTCTGTTGGTGGGCATTGCTCTTCAAGGCAACAGAAAGTGGGCTTTTGTTCTTAAATTGTTATTAATTTTCTGCAGAAAGAAGCCAATAAATCTAAAAGGATTTAATATGTAAAGCCTGTCAGGGGCTCAGCAGAACCCTCAGCCTGCAATAACAGATGTTTATCAATAAGAAAGACACCAGAAGTGTTTTGACAAGGCTGTTAGACTTACTTAACAGTTTTGTTGTCATAGCTAAACAGAAAATCATCTTATTGTGGATTCAGTACCTTTGCTGGTGCAGTTTATCCTAGTATCTTCATGGAAATAAATTATAATAGTAAAGAAACTTATTTTTGCCACTATAGTAATTTCTGCCACGTTAGGCAGTGGCATATCAGGAGAAATGCACAGACATCCTGTGACACAGCTCTGGTGACAGTACTCCAAGGGGTGGTCCTGGCCTTCAGACCTTGGGCTGTCACATGGGGAAATGCACAGGAGGATTTACACTGCTGACTATTAAGCATCAGGCATAGAAGCTCCAGGCTTTCTGTTGTGGGAGGTCTGTGTGCATTCATTGTATTTGGGGCCTAGGGTGTCACCTGATTTAAGCCATGTGAGATCTCCTATACTGTGCACTAGCATGGCATCTGCTCCTTCAGGCTGGTAAAGGGAGCAACAGCTTGGAATAAAGCAGTGGGTTGTTTTTTTGCTCTGGGAAGGAAAGGGAAAGCAGGGCTCCAATCCATGCTTACAACAGACTTTTTATCTGTGTAGGTCCACTGAGAGGTTTGGAGATGTTTTATCTGTAGATCAAGAACAATACTTTGCTATTAAATACAAAGCTCTACTTCCTTTGTTCCTTTACAAAATGAATAGATCCCATTAAAACAAACTGAAAAGTTTCTTCTTTGGATTAGTCTGGAGCATGAGTTTTGTTGAGATTTCTCCTAGTAAGATTTCTATTAAGGCAGTATTTACAGTCCCAATCAGAACTGGGAAGTAGTGACTATTCACTATTAAATCTCCTAAACTGTATGCTGGATCTCATCAGAGCACGTTTTCCCATCTGAATCCTTCAGAATGTCATTATAGAAGTGACTCTTATGCCTAGAAAAGCTGTTAAGTATATGCATTACGTTAACATGTGCTTCAATCCCAGCTAAGTACAAAGGTAGTAAGAAGCATCTCCTTCGGTGTTTCCCAGTGCTGCTGCTATTTTACCTTTTAAAATCAAAGGTCTGTTTGAAAGACTATTTTGTTGATTACTTTTTCCTGACCACAAACACTTGAAAAAGCTTGAATGTTAGTGGAGAAATAGAGTTAGCAAACTGTTCTTTCTGTGTATGAAGTAAGATTTTTATACTGACCTTTTATTAGCAACTTGACTTCCATAAAGATCTGAGAGAGCTGCTACATACTACAAAAAAACAGATGGTTTAAATGCACATAAATTGTCACAGTATGGCAAACTGTAACATTTTCTGGAGGAAGTGTAGATTTTTAAATCCTTGATTTTTGGTGTCAGGCACTGCTGTCCGTTCCACGTGCAAGCTGAAATTCTTTGCTAGGGCCATGTGCTTTGCCTCTGCAGGAGTAAGCACTTTATCTCCTGTAATCTCCTGTGCCACAGAAATTAATTTGTATACTCTCTTTGTACCACAATAGCGTGTGTTATTGTTCTCCTTTTCAAGGGGTTCTAATATCTCAGCAACACTGGCACCATAAAGAAAAACAGAAATGGACTTTGTTTGAAAGCTATTTGAGCAAGTGGCATGGAGTTAACAGCACGATCTCCAAGTACTGTGGGTTGAGTTAAATATGTGCCCTTTACGGGAAAATCGAGTGGGCTTGGCGTAGGTGTGAGTAAACTGGTTTGGATAAATAACAACTGATCGCCATCTTCTAGAGAAAAGCATTTTATATTTCTTTTTTCTTTTGTTGTTTTGTTGGGTTTTTTTTTAATTTGTTTAACTCTTTCTTTGTTTCATGTTCATGCTCTGTACCCATAGTATTGTACCTTGCTTAGCAGTACAAGAACTGTTCATTTTGGTGCACACTAGATAATATGACTGGCACTTGTCACAAGTGATATAGTTTCACCCCCTTTCTTGTCAGAGGGAAGAAGTTATGTACCCTCGGTGCACTGCGTTGCTCTGGAAGTCTCTACATAAAAAGAATATCTAAGTGGCTGTCTTCTGGAAAAATGGAGGTACTGAGTTTTGCTGAGAAAGTTTGAATTGATAGCTATAATTCATTTCGGAGGCTTAGATTAGCCTGTAGGTGTTCCAGGCCCGGTCACAAAATGTAAGATCCAAGGTGCTGTTTTGTGAGGTGAGCTTGTCTGCATGGGAGGATAGACTTAACTCTTTGTGTGGTCTGAAATAGAGTATATGCATCCAAGAATTTAAAAATGTCATAGACTTTATCACCTGCTGCTATAAGAAAAGGTGAGTGAATGCTCACCTGTTTTCTTTCATAGATGAAAGAACACAAAAATGCTTCTTGGAAGCACTGCTGAGCTTCAGAGCACTGTTGTAACACTTCACTTAATTACCCAGTGTCTCAGAAAGCCAACAAGGCTTCAATGGCTGCAGGTCTTTCCCTTGTGGTGGAGGGGTTATAAGAAGTATCGTATATCACACCTTCAGCAGTTGTGTGTTTAGTAAAATGCATAACGAAACCACTGTTAAAGGAGTCTCTGAGCCTGGGGATAGCTCGTGCTCTTCCCCTAAAGAGTCTTTGCATTTACATGCTCCTTCTCCTCCTCAGACAGTGCAGCCACAACCTGTTTGCCAGATGCTTTCCGTGGCCATGTGAATCCCACACCTGGGCAGGGGTGGTCCCCCACATTCGGGGCAGCCACTTCGTGCTGCAGCTCCGTGATTTGCACGCTCAGATGGGGAAGAGGAAGCAGGGAGACTCTGGCTCTCCTCCTCTCCCAGGCAAGTGGCAAGTCAGTCCCCTCCTCACTTGCTTTCTTTCTGACCCCATGTTTGGCATTTCTGGTTGCACAGGGATCCTTCTTTGTCACAGAAAATTGGGATCTCCCAACCTTTTGTGCACTGGACTTTGATGATGGGGGACTTCTTTGGTGATGAAGAAAACTTGGGTTCAAACTTTCTGAGGCCGTGGAGAGCCCTGATACAGTTACCCCTGATTAAGTGTTGTCACCACTTGCTTTTTATTACAAGACTTTGACTGTTGTGGCTGCCATATAATGTTTTAAATGGTGCCTGCTCTGCTCCATGAGGTTCCTGGCTCACAAGAGGGCTGTGGGGACTGCGGTAGCCAGTACTTCTTGTGGAGTACCTGTCAAGTCACTCTCAAGTCATTGTAGTGAGGTATGGGTGGATTCAGAGATCTAAATTCTACCTAAGTTTCACTTGGGGCCCAGGAGTAACTTTTTTCTGAGCTGATTGAACAAATGTTTATATGCAGGTTGGCAAGAAAAATTTAGTCTGAAATAGCTCTCGTTCAGGTAGGTATAATGAAGAGATGCTATATCCAGCAATTTAGAGACAAAAAAATGCAAGCAGCCCTGCACTACTCATTTTGTGTTCATGCAATGCCCTGAAATTAAAACATAAGGTTGAAGTAACAGTGACGATGACTTCTCTACTTACCACAGAGCTCTTTCAGAAGAAAGTAATTTATTTAAGACTACAGTGTGATTTAACTTGCCAGACCTTTCTCAGAGCTTAAATAAAACTGCAATGATTATACATTTTCATCTGTCTCAGCAAGAAAACCATCAATTATGTTGGTCTGACCTGCCCCTTCCAGCAAAGGAAGGATACATTTAGAATATGTCACCGACCCACAGAGAAAAAATAATTTGGACTATCTGGATGATGATTTCTTTGGGGGCCATTACACTGTACTTTCCTGGTTTCTGCTAATGTGTTATGCATTAGTTTTTCATTTTGATGCACAGCTTTCGTACCTCATTGCGAATTGCTGTTAGCTTAAACCTGTGAATCCCTGTCCAGAAAACTTCCTCCCTCTGTTCTCCTCCCTACCATGGCTTTTGTCTGCTCACATATCTGACCCCCTCACTCTCAGGCAAACTTCTTGTGCTTCTCTAATTTGACTACTTTTGCTTAACATCATTCAGACCCCAGGTAGGTGCCATCAATCTCTGGCACTGCCATTTTCCCAAGAAATAGAGGGTAGAGGCAAGTACTTGCAATTCAGCAGTGCCACAGAGGGTTGTGCTAGCTTTGTAGCATGAGATTTGTGGCCACATTTCTTTCTTTTTGTTTTTTGGGGGTTTTTTTAGAAAATGTGCCATTTTCTATTTCCAACAAATAGTTTCAACAAGTCAAAGTGACTTTTTAAAGTGCAATACATGGTTTCTCAGATTGGATGCACAATAAAGAGCGCTGAGTAACCATGCTGTTGTGCTGCCTGCAAACTAAGAATTGGTGTCGTGTGTCAGAATTCCCCTGAAGGTACATATTTAGTCTGAAAGCGAAGAATTTCTGTTAAAGGCACTGAAAAAACTGCACATAACCCTGGGGATGGTTTTAGATTTTCTGCAACATGTTCAAACAAAACAACATTTTTTTTAGGTAGAAACTTAGAAGCAGAAATTTAGAGAAACTTTAGGATGTTTACTCTCTGCTTATTAAAGCTATACATAACCCTTTACTACAAAAGTGAATTATATGTCTAGATCGAAAGTCAAACTCATCCTCAAGCATGCTAGTGAATTTATACAACAGCTCACAGAAAACTTTTATTGATTCAGTGTCTCCTACAGTTTGTATGACTAGTGATGTCCCATGCCAAAGCCATGGACTGGTTGGATAAGGATTCAGAAGATATCTGTTATTAAAAAAAACAAAACAAAACAAAACTGGAACTATCCTGGCATGTGGCACTGGTTTGAAGTAAGGCAGTAAGTGGTGAAATTAATGTATGTCTAGTAATGACAACTTCATCAAGGAAGCACCTTTCACAAAAGGTCTTCAGCAAATCAGGAGGCATGGGAATGCTGTAGGAAGCATTTTGAAAACCTAAGCTGAAATCCACTTCTGTGGTGGAAACCAGAAAATTGAAGTTAAGAAATTAGTTTCAATTTTGCATCACAGATCTCTTAAAAATGATGGTCTCATGCTCCTTGCACAGTATAACATTTTCCCTTATATATTTTGTACTTTTCAAAAAATGTTATTTCTTCTTAACTGCCTTATTTCTATTTGAAAATGTTTCCTTCAAGCCTTCTCAGATAAATATCTTTCTGATACCTTTAGTTTAGAAAAAACTAACCTGTGCTACAAGGGAAGTCGCTACAAAAGGCAAACCACCTTATGCCCCTCAGTCATCTTATAGTGCTGCTTTGTTGGAACCTCCAAGTCACTTGCCTCCTTGCAGGGTCAGCTGCTGAGGGTCAGGATGTCCGACCCCACACCCCAGGACGTTCTGCATGGCCACCCTCCTGCATGCCCTGCCCATGACCCTCCCCAGCCAGTGGTCATTGATGCTTTGCCTTTGCTACAGACCGTTCCAGTTGTATCCCTCCCACCTGATGCTGGTCTGCAGCCCACCTGCAACCCAACAGGCACACTCGGGCTGAGGTCTCTCACCTGACGAGGCTCTTCTGGGTAACAGTTTGAAAACCATGGACCTGTGAGTAGTGTTTCCATTTTTTAATGACTGAAGAAGATGTCTCGGGGCTCCAGGCTTCTTTTGGGAGGAAAGTGAGCTATGGATTTGAATGAGTGCCAGCATTATAAATGAGGCTATTACGGCTAGTGCTGGTTTTCTGAAGGCATGCTGTTGGTGGAGGTGCTGGTGAGAGACATGGCACAGTGAGGGCCAAGCTGTGCAGCCTTATGGCATGTGTGTTGGCAGCCCTTGGCAACTGGCAGGAGTGGTCTCTCTAACATATGGGTCATGCAGACAACATGAGGAATAGCTAAGCTTCCAAAACTACATTTCTCAGTATCTGAGCGCCCTGGAGGGAAAATGAAGAGCTAGAAAACATGATGGCAGAGAAAGTGGCCTCCAGAACCCAGTGCTGGATACTGTGACAGTGTAGGTGCAGCCAGAAATTGCTGAGAAATGTGTCTCAGAACCAGGCTAACACTGTTTTACTAATTTTGTATATTAGAATATTTTTAAAACCTTCTGGTTTTGCATAGAGATGAATAACAGGGCTCTGTTTCTGAGAGACCAAGATCAAAAAAGGAAACCGCATGGACCGGGAGCAGGAACTTGTAATTTGTGGTCTTTTGTTTTTAAAACAAACCAAGCCTGCAGACCTCAGTATTGCATAATCTACTTCCATGCTCAGGAATTTTGTTCTGAACTTTGGCTTTAGGAGATTACCATATGAGCTTCTACTTCAAATCTAATTATTGCCTAACCGATGTATTTCTTTCTACACACAGATTTCACCAGTGAGAATAGAAGATGTAGACTACGGAAGACTGAGACTTTATGTCTCAAATGACCACATATTTTGAGATGCAGTTTGGTGGAAAGGCTGTCTCCAAAACAGGGTGAAAGTAGGCTTTTCTGACTTATGTGATGCCAGTATTTGCCCTTGTAATATTTGTACCAAATTGTTCCATTGGAACTACTCTATACTTCTCTAACCTCTCACTTCCCTCATCTGGACACTCTCCTTCCCATGTAGTCTCGTTTCCAAACAGCCTCTTTCTTCCTATACTTCATGTCCTAAAACTTCTTCAACCAAGCCCAGAAGAACAAAATTCTGAAGTGTTGAAGATGCAATGCAAGAGAGGTGAGAAGGATGGGCTCCCACCAAGGCGAGCAGGATGGACTCCCATCATCCTCAGCTGGCTGGCAGCTGTGAAAGTAGCCCTGTAGTCCGGGAGCCCTTACCCTTTTGTAGCTCTGACTCACTGAAGTTGTCCACAGCCAGAATACACAGCACTGCTGCCAGCTTTCCTCTATGTCTCACCCCCGTTCTATGGGCTGAAGGGTAAACGATGTATTTGGGGGAAACAAAAAAGAATGAAGCCTTCTGAGTCCCTAAAGGAACCTGGCAGGGAGATCGAGAGGCACAGACATGGCCGTGTCCAAACTTCCTTGTAAACGAGTGATTTTTGAGAGGTAAAAATTTCCACAGTTTTGTGTACAAGACTGAAGGTGTTGGAAATCCCCAGATCATCCTGGTGGGGACATTAAAGGACTGCATGAAGCTACACAAGAACATTCAGAATTTTCCCCGAAATTTTGGCGCATGTGTAACTGTCACTTGGCAATTATGCACTTCTTTCATATGAAACAAGCTGCCAGCTGAAGGACTGTTGGCTGCTGTGTTACATGTGTTACATTTACAAAGATATTTTATAAGGTGATAGGCTGAGTAACAGTTTGCAAATGCAAGTTGAATGTATTTTTTATATCTGTGTCTATGGGATGTTCTGTAGAATGAGACACATTAAGGATAACTGTAGGTGCTAAAAAGCTAGAAGCAGAGAAATTCTTCAGCCTTTTCTCAATATTCTGTGAGAAGACTCTTTCCTATGTAAACTATTTTAAACAAGGTCACAGTTTCATAAACTTCTTGCACTCGCAAGTTGTTTTGCAAGATTGTTATGGCTTTGACTTTGAAAATATTATGGAATAGGTCTCTTAAGACTTGGCCAATCCTCTCAAGGAGTGGATGGCCGAGGAACCAATTACCTATTGCCACTCAACACACTTTTTGCGATCTATCCTATATAGTAGTCAGAAAATTATTAAAGAAAAGCTTCGGCTTCCACTGTTCATGAGCCTGGACTCTGTGTCGTTTTCTTTATACGCCTCGGACGTAACAGCGACAGGTAACTGACTGTGTTCTTAATGTGCCACTGACCTCTTAATGCACTCTGAAGCTCTGGAGATAAAGCAAAGATGGGATGGACTTTAAGAGTGCTGGAAAGTCAGTTCAGCCACTACAGCAAGACTGGTGTTAAGAACTGCTTAAACCTAGATAATTTGAATGAACCAGAGATGGTTATAAATACTCTTCTGAATGTGAATGTGTTTCCAGTTCAGGATATGAGCTATAGATTTCAGCATTCTGCTTTAAAAGGGAAGGAAAAAGCTGCAGATGGTGTTATTTATTTTTTTAAATTAAAATGCATTTTCATGAGAAATATTGATGCTTCCAAGCCGTTGGGAAATTTTCTTTCTGTTCAACACTTTCTGGGTTTTTTTCCAGGCCTCAATCACTGAAAAATGAGCCCAAAGAGGAAAGGCAGCCCAAGGCAACCCAGACACGTCCTGCTGCAGAGGAGAACAGAAAAGATGGCAAGAGAGATGAGGGTGAGCTGGCTGCAGAAATAGGGAATGGGCTCTGCTCTCTGCTGGCAGGGCACCTGCAGAGGATGTGGTAGCAGCCCTCAGACACCACTAAATGTAGAGCTGCCCCAGCACAGAGTTAGGCACAGAATGTTTGCAGAGCCCAGAGCAAATACTTGGGCAGCTAGCCCATGAGTGCCATGTTGTCAGGACTGCCCAAACCTGGCACCTCCCGGTGTTTGCAAGGGGCAGCTATACCCACACAAGCTGCAATCGCAGCTGCTCAGTACAGCTACCCCATAGATGCCTTTGGAGCCTACAGAATTTCAGTAGACCCTGACTTGTCTATGGGCCACAGTGCTGGAAGAAAAGTTCGTCAGTAATACACGCTCCCATTTTATTTGCAACAAGTCCCTTCACATCCCTCTTTTTGCATCAGCTTGCTTTCCTCAGGGCATCGTCAGGAGTCAGCACAGGGCAGTTTTACTGCTACCCTGTGTCGTGCTCGCAGCGGTGCCTGCAGCCCCTTTGGGCTGGGGGCTTAGAGAGTTCATAAGGGCGATGCAGGCTCTGACAAGACAGACAGAGTTTTATTTAGTAACAGAGATACAATCTGAACAGCTACAGATTTTTCTGGGCATTTCTGTGCCTTTCTGAGCTTCTTGTGTGGCAGCGGGAAGCTGTGCTGCCTGCGCAGCATTTACTCAGGTTTTCCAAGGGGGAAATGTGCAGCAAATAAAGGAACTGGGATGCAAAAGAGTGGCAGCTGCTTTAGGACTGTTAGAGAGGCTCTTTTACAGACGAATGAACCGTCAATTTGTAGTAAGACATTGTTTTCTAAACATAGCATGAAAACTGTTATCTTGCCTGGCTGGTCATTAGAAGAGAGATAATTATAGTCTCTGTGCGACAGCCGGGCTCAGAACAGGGGCTGCATTGTCTCGGGTCCCAGCTGAGCTCCAGCGCAGGCTCCCCAGGCGGCGCTGGGACAAGGGGGCTCCTTGTGCCCCGGCAAGTTCAAAAGAGGAATTGAAGTGCTCTAAGTAGGTGTTAAGCATCTATTTCTCTCTCCGACTCTGAACTAAAAAATCTACTCCACAGGAGAAAGGTGCAGAGGGCAGACCCGTGACTACTGTAGCTGCATCCTCCCTGGCTTTTTGAACAATACGTGCTGTGATTATTATTTTTCTTTTATTTTGAAAAAATCAAATCCCAAACTGTCAGTTTTGCAGTTCTGTGTTTCTGTTTTTCAACACAGATCAGTGCGACCTGTATGATGGACAGGTTTTCGGAAGGAAGGACATACTGTATGTTCAGTGTCCACTTCCTGAGCCCTGAACGAGAAATCTAAACCTCAGCTGATGCTGCAGCAGGCTGGAGGAGTCCCGGTGTGTACCCAGAGCTTCCAGGGGGCCAGAACATCCCCCCAGGACTGCCAGGAAACTCCAGACTTTTGTTTTCAACTACCCATCCAGAAAAGACACTGCCACCCCAGCCAATTGCAATGGGCCAACACAGACCTCGTTGCTCTGGCACCTGCCCATGCCAGTCCCACTATAGGGGCAGTTCATGTCTACAAGTGCCACAGAACTTTTTCTCACGGATACAGTCATACTTGCAGGTACCAAACTGTCACTTTTTCTTCCTCATTTCATCCAGGTGCCTTAAATGACTTACCTACCGACACTTAAACTGAAAGAGAGTAGGTTTAGACTAGATATTAGGAAGAAATTTGTCACTGCAAGGGTGGTGAGGCACTGCCACAGGTTGCCCAGAGAAGTTGTGGATGTCACATGGAGTGTTCAAGGCCAGACTGGATGTGGCTTTGAGCAACCTGGTCTGGTGAAAGTTATCCCTACTCAGGGCATGGGGGTTGGAATGGTTAGATGGTCTTTCAGGTTCCTTCCAACCCAAACCAATCTATGGTTCTGCGATTTAGGAGACTTTTTGTAAACCAGGGGACTTGTACATGCATGATCTGAGCCTTAGGTTTGCAGTATTTTCTGACTAGAGCTTTATTTGTGGTTCAGAGGTGAAAAGGAAAAAATTCAAAATTCTCCAGGCAGACCAGATACAGTCAAATTTTTGATGCCATTGTTACATAAACTTCAGGTTTATTTTTAGCAATATTTTCTAAGAAACAATGGACAGAAATAATATATAATTCTGATGTTTAACTTGAAGTAATTAGCCTGTTTCCCCAGCTTCTGTGTTCATACTGTGGCTCAGGCAGTCCCCTTTTAGAAATACTCCTATTAATTTTGACAAAAAGGAGAGTAAAAATTAATTTCCTGCTACTTCTGTTCCCTGTGAAAAGGGAACACCTTGTTAATGCCTCCTCTAAAGGAAAGGCTTTTGTAGAATCTCATCCTTATTAGACAGAAGAGAATCCACATGGGGTATCTCTCTTGCATTCCAAGTGTGAGGAAACCTGGTGTAGATAGCAAAACTGCTTGCTTTAACCAGTCAGTGGTAAGTGCTGTAATTATACCACTAGGGAAAAAGTGTCTTACATAAAGTAAAGGTAGGAACAAGTTAAGAGCAAGTTAAGAACATAACATTACTACTACAGGTAGAAACACAGTATTAGCAATGCATTCAAAGTTTCTTCTTAAAAAATACTTTTAATGTCCTGAACATCTAAAAGACAGGAAGTCTTTTTTGTCATCCCAGTGAGAACAACCCCAGCAACTCAAAGGATTAATAAAACATGCAAGCAATATGTCTGTTTAATATAAGATACTAACTTAATACTTGAAAATTAATGTGTTTGTAATGCAGTTATTTTTGCTTGAGTTCTCTATACGTCTCTGAAAGAGATAAATCTTACAGCCATGACTGTCATTCAAGTGATGAACTGAGTAAAGTCTGAAAAAGATGATAATACAGATACAGAAAAACATATATTTTCTTTGAGTGTAGACAAATGCAAAGTGTTTTTAACTCCAGGATGTATATAGGAAAACACAAGCTATAAACATACACAACTCCGTGGCTTTTCTCAGTAAAATGTATTTTAAAAGCCATCTAAACAATTTTTTCCCTGTGTATGTTTTCTTGTTTTGGTGTTTTGTTTAAATTTTGGAGAGGTTAGAGAAAAAGCAGTATGCTCTAAGGAGGACTTACCTCTGTAATCTGTAATTTTGCTTTTTGCTCAGAATGTGATGTAGTTCCCATAAACTCTAGGAACAAAATATTGACTGGAGTTGATATTTAGCTTGGGGCATTTGGTTCATGTTTGTACTAGTTGGAGAGAAATCACATTTTAAAGAGACTTATCAAGACTCTAATCTCTCTGCAGAGAGCTGAGCAGCTGTGGCAGGCTTGACAATGCTATTCATTTTTGGAGCCTCACCACCAAAACAAGCACTCATCACAAAAGGCTGTATGGAGTCTAGGCTACTACTGTACTGTTCGTACATCTGTATCTATCCATTAGCAAGGGAGTTCACACCACAGAAACACACATCACTGGAATAATACCATCTTCCATTCTGTGCCTTGCAGATTAGTGCTCCCCAGTGTCAGGTAGTGTTAATTAATGATACAGGACACACCTTCCTATTGATCAAAAAGATTTTGTGAAAAAGTCTTGAAAGCAAAACAGTTTTAAACTTCGGAACAAGTTGCACTGTCTATCACACACTATTTGAACAGAAGGCTTGAATTAATATCTATTGGTGTGTGGCTTATATAAACCATTCTTTATCACATAGTTAAGCTCTTGCTGTTCAGGGAATGAGTATATGTGTCCACTTTAACAGTAGGGGCTTAATGCTTTCATAAATACTTCATGAAGTATATATGAATAAAGTACAATTTCATTCTACATTTATGTCTTCATCTTCTTAGGTCTTTGATCCTAAGCACACAGCTGGAATGCTAAATAAAACATTATGTCCCTACAGTTTCTCAGCAGTGAAAATATTTAACTATTATCAACAGGCAAAAATCACAACTTTCCCCGCTCCCCCCTAAATAAATATAGCAGAGAAACAACATCAGAATTACCTTGCTTGAGGTGTGCGCAACTTTTTATTCCTTTTCTCCACACAGTATGAGAGTGGGTTTTTTTCCAAGCTTTTCTGTACCCCAAACTCCAGACAACATTATTCTACAGAAACAGAGGCAGGCAGCAGAGGGAGGCCTGGACACCTTTTTTCTTTCAGAGAGGAGCTAATCAAACATTCCCATCAAGCTCCCAGCTCTGTGAAAGGCACATTGCTCTCTTTCTCCGCCCCCCCCCGCTCCTCTCTCCCTCTCTGTCTCTCTCTCTGTCTTTCCCTCTCCCTCCCGCACACACAGACGTACAGAGCTCCTTACACTGATTTAGCAGCCGAATTAGGCGGTCCTATTTTAAATATACGTTCCCTCCCACATATTTTTGGTAGGGATTTCTATGCTCCTTTTGCACTAGCCTGTCAGATTTGTCAAGTTTTTCTCTTTTGTGAAGCTTTACTCAACTGATGTTTTGGCTCATTTTTTTTCAGTCTCCCTGTGCAGTTCAGCAGTGTAGTGAAACAACTAGAACTAGTAGATGAGAGTAAACCACACAACTCTAAAAATTATAGCTACCAGGTTAGTTAGGTGCAGATTGGGTTTAGAGAGAAAAAATATCTTTTGAAGAGACAAACTGTGATGCCTTTACTTATGTGAATAGCATCATATTCCCCCAGCAGTTTCCCTGAAGTCAGAGGATTAATGGCAGAATAAACCTGCGAGTCTGGGCACAGAGAAGTAGAAGTATGGCATGAGGGTTCTTTCTGATGAAGTTGGATGTGAGAATTTAATAAAATGCTCTCAAAGGCTACTAAACTGGTACTCATTAAGTGTGATCTGGCCAAATGAGATATACTAAATGACTAATTTCTTTAAGTATCTGTATGAAGATCTCCTAAAATTCTTGGGTAACTTTAAGAAGAAAAATTTACTGAGATAATAAAGATCATAGCATTTACGAGATTATCACAGGAAGTGCTGGTATAATATTCCAGGATACTAGAACGTAAACTATAATTTGCAATTCCATCAAGGTATTCAGAAGTGTATAGACAATATCCATGGGTGAACATACACTGTTTTATCTAAGATCATTATTGATGAAAAAAATCTAGTATAAATACAGGAGATTGACTTCAAAAGACACATTAGAAAGACATGTAGTTCCTCATTTAACAATCCCCTAAATGTGTTTGGTTTAAAGAGAAAGTGGTTACCTGGTACTTGTAAATCTCTACTCCAGTACCTGCAGAAACTGTGTAACAGCTCCGCATATTAATAAACAGTACAATATCAAAAGTTTATCAACAAGTTCCGTCTGTGTTACTAAGATATAAAGATCCATAATTGATCTGATTCTCTAAATACAGGAGCTCTGGCTTGCCATGGTGAATCCATGCAAGGCAGGATACAGGGGACTGGCAGAAAGCCTCTTCAGACAGCAAATCTCTTAGCAGTTCTACCTAGAAGATCTACTGAAAAAACCCTGAACCACTCCCCCCCTCCACCTCAAGTCTTATTAATTCAAGTTAACGATTTCAGAATATCATCACCCTTTTCATAAGGCTTTGTGAGGTTTAATTATTCAAATAATGAGGACAAAAGGACCAAGACCTTAGGACTACAATTTTAGAGTTATATAGGTACTAGAAGACAAATATCTAAATACTGGGGTTTTGTAGAAGTGGCTATGTGTCATTTACCAGTGCTGATGAAAGGCTGAAGTCCCCATGACAACTCCTTACCTGCAGATGCTGATAGATAGACTCAAAAATCTTTGGGCACAGACCAGTCTTTAGCCACTTACTTTCCATCCAAGCAGCTTATTTGCAGAAATCCATGGCAATCTATGTAGATGTTGAGTTATCTGTATTGCTTTAAAGTCTCAGGTCAGTGGGTTACCAAAGAATCTTGTTCTCAAACCAGTGCAAGTGAGAGTACTGAAGACTGAGCCGCTGGCAAACCAAACCATGGCTGGGGGGCAAAGGCTCAGGCTGCACCCACAGAGCACACAACAGGACTGCATCAGACTGGCTGGACTGGTGTTGAGTGATGGAACAGCAAAGCCAGGCACAGCAGATGACTGGGATAACTGGTACAGGCAAAAAGTCCTCCTGAGGTTCAGCTTCTGGTACCCACGTCAGCTCACGGAGGGTGTAGCCGTTGGCATGTGGAACGTTGTCAACAAGGTGTCAAAGCAAGAGCAACAGTGCCTACACTGAGGTCATGCCTCATTGTTGTTGCTGCAGGGTGGCAGTTTTACAAAAGAAACAGCTGATAGATCCACTGTTCATTTTCCATGGATGAATTATCTTATTTGCAGGTAAATTGTACCACGGGCAAAGAGCCAGCATGGACCTGGCAGGACTTTGCTCAAAAGCAGGGGTGTGAGAACACAGCTTTGTTGCTTCCGGAAACACAGCAATGGTGCAGCCCTGTCCACTCGGCACCCACCTTATTCTCCCAGCCTTGCTGGGTCCACTCCTGGCTCAGGGTCAAGAATGCTGCCAGTTGGGTGGCACATTTCTGCATTGCTGCCTGAGAGCTAACCTGGCATCCTGGAAGTGAGCATCCCAGGAACTGTGGAGCAGAAACACTGAGTGGGCAGAAAAAGAAAACTATCTGGTTTGTTACTATTCAGGGTATTCAGCCTCTCATTATCATTTGTAATGGAGAACTGAAGAGTATCAAAACAAAACACTGAGAAGGGCGCTGACTGTCTCTTTTTATCACAACATTTCCGAGTGCCATTCCCTGTGCTCTTTCCTGACAGAGGCAATTTCCAGCCACCCAAGAGCTGGCAACACAAAGAGCAAGAACAAGAGGTAGACCACATTGAATGGCTCGGCTTTGGTGATGGGATTTGTCACAGGGAAAGATTTGTTTGCAAAAGAGATGGCTGTGCAGTCAGGAAGCCACTAATTTGAAGACAATAAGTATTGAACATGATTGTCTAGGGGGTGGACAAGTGCTCTGTATCCGTATGTGTTCATGTCTCCCACCATTGCCTCTAATCTGAGGCCTCCACCTGAGTTTTCTGCTAGCTCTTGGCGGTGTTTGTGGTAGTAGTTTTTAAGTTTTACTATTTTGTATTTTCATTTGCATGTTAGTTAAAGCAGGATTTAGCACAATCCATTGAGACAAAGCCTGAAAGCAAAATAATGTAGACCTCTAATCTGTCCCCTGAAGCAGCCAGTGAATAGGACCAAAGAGTCAAAGAGAGTTGAGAAGGTTTTTAACTTTTTGAAGAAAATTTAGTGACCTACTCAGATACCACCTTCACTCTGGAAGATAAAACAGCAGAAAGAGAGATATGATGTATGTAAGCAGTGTTAGCTCTGAAGAGGAGATAATCTGGCTAAGACTCAGTAAGGAAGTCTGGTGTTTTCAAACAGAGGTAGCAGCAACCCGGAAGACTAGACACTTGCTGATGGACCTTAGTCACAGACCCTTAAATAAATCTTCATTTTGAGATCATCTGTCATGCAGAATTTTCAAGGTACACAGTGTTGGTTTAAAAGAGGTTGCTTTGGGTAACACCTGGGTAAAGGCCATGGCGGGTAGCAGCTGAAAATCTGACTTCACTGAAGGGAAGCTCTCTGCACTTAATCTAATCCTCATTAAAATTTGACTTCAACAATTTTTAACAAAACATTTTTTAATAATATAACTAGTGGACTTAAATATTTAATCCAATACAAAAATGTAAGATTCCTCGTGCTTCCCTCTCTCTGCATGCAGTCATTCACAGGTAAATGATATAGGGGAAACCTCCCCTATTTCGAAATGCAAATAAATTCACGTGTTCTGGGTTTGATGCTCACCAGCTGGTACGGCCCCTGATCTGAGAAGAGGCTACTGTGAGGGAACCATCAGGGAAAGCTGTAGTTTTGCACTTTTTGCACTTACATGTCCAAATTCCGTCCAAGTTCATTACTGACTTGGTCCATAATCTTTTGATCATATCTGACCTTTCTGCAGTGATTTACATGAACAGGTCAAACTTCTTTTTGAAAGAGGAAGAGAGAAAGGTTTTACCGTGTAGTAGGTTCACAGAGTAGGTCAACATCTAAGTGAGAGCAGAGGATGGCGATTCCAAAGCCATAAATTGCTTCCAAGAGGTCTGTGCAAAGGGTTGACAGGCATACAGATCCTTTGGAGCAGGTGTGTGCTGCAGCCCAAGCCGTTCTGGTCCCCAACACTCAGGAGGAATTTCTGGCCCCGCTGCTGTAGGCATAGGCAAAGAAAATACTCTTCAGGTATGTTATAAAACAAGATATGCCTGCACAGTTTTTAGAGAAATCTAAACTTTGTCTGGGAAATTTTTCCCACTGGAAAGTAGAGAGTATCTCACATACCAGATCTCTGTCCCACTTGTGGGACCCAAGGTGCACACTGCTCTTCTGGCATGAGGCTGTGGCCACTCTTCTAAAACCACGAAACCATTTGCTCTCCAGGTTATGAGTAGGAAATATATAAGACACAAGACTGAACTAACTGGCTTGTGATCATTACACGGAAACTGCTGAGTGTGTCTTCTCAGCTGATCACTGTGGGCTTAGGAAGGTAGTCCTGACTCCTCATACAAGGTCAGAAAACAGAAAAAAAATAAATTTCTGCATGACAACATGTAGCTATGTCACATCTAATCCCATCCAGGTGTGTAAACGGAAAGGAACAAGTTTTCTGCTCTCAAGCAATTACCCTCAAGCCTTTTCAACCAAATACTACCACAGGAATCAGAGTCCAGAATCTTAAAACACCCCAAGAGGTCACGCACAGCCTGGCGGTGCTGGCTCTGTTCAAAGCAAGCATGGTTGCATATGTTAGAGTTAAATCCTAGCAACTGCCAGTGGAGTTCAAATTCTGCAGTTTTTCCACATTTCTCAAACTCTGTGAAGTAAAATCTTAACTTATGCATTACTACACTTAAGGCAAATTGTACTTGAAAACCATTTATACCTGAAAAGAACAAGTCACAGAGAGAACAGAGTGGGAACTTAAAAGTATAATTGGGATGGCAAGGCAACTAGGGGGTTAACATTGTTTGGCTTTAGCTCCTTAAAGAACTTATATTGAAATTGGCCTCAGGTAAATAAAATAACCAATGTCCTGTAAGGCTTGTATAAAATACACTGATGTGTTTGTCTAGTTTTTGAGAAAGGTAGGGAGGCTGAATTATGTGTGCTGTAGACCTTGCCAGCATCAGAAACTTCTTTAAATAATTAGAGCAATTGGGCAGCCAGGCCTCTGTTTTTGCTTTTTTATGAATGAGGAGACGTCATGGGCCAAATGAATACATAATGTTGGCATGCTTGGTTAAATGGATGTGTACCAAACTTTCACTGTGTAAATGTGAACCACTGTGTGTTTCTCAGAGAAGATGGCAAAGGCCATGGTTTCTGATACTGTAGAGAAGCTGGTCTCTGTCAGTAAGTCCCAAGTCCCCTGTTCATTTGTATGTCTCAGAGGGAAAAAAAAAGTGATAAAAGACGATAAAATCAGCCTTTTTAGGTTTGCCAGGGCAATGTTTAAAAGAGCTGATAAACCTCTTACCCTAGGTCTTCTGCAGCATATAGCAGGGGAATGGGGCCAACTGGGTAGGCTCACAGGCTCCAAGGATGAAGGTTCATAGTGGGGAATAGGAAAGGGACCCTTTTGCTGTGACTGATACAAGATGAGCTTGAGTCTTTCCAGTTGAACAGTGACCATTTCAACTGTCATGGATTTTAATTGTTGGGAGTTTTTTTAGAGCTCTGAGTGGTCACTTTTGGAAACTTCTGACCTTGCTAGCTTCTATAATTGTCAAAAGACATAAGGAAAAGTGAACTTGGGCTTGGAAGGAGAATCTAATAAGGCATTTGAGCAAACTCAGAAGTTACTACTCTCTGTTCAGTGTTTGTCCACTCTGAGAGCATTTTAACATGTACTGCATTAACTGTGGGCAGGCAGACAATACTAGTTAGGACCAACAAGTCTGGTGCATTTGCTTATAGATTTGGACTGTAGCAGAAAGAAGCAATGCTCAGATATTGTTTTCCTTTAATTATTTCGAGATATATCTCTATAGGAAAAAAGAAAACAGGTGGAGGATGCACTTGAAGTACAACACAGAGATACCATGTGCATCAAGAATTCTTCATTATTTTTGCCATGCAGCTGAATCTACCCATACCTCCTGTGCCCCATATCCCCAATGCCTGATTTAGAACAGAGGTTGCCACAAATGCTGTGTTGAAACATAAATAAAGTGAACAGTAAATGCAGGGGCTGGAAAAGCCTCCATCACGTTTGGGATCAGGAAAGGCCAAGGGTGATACTGAAGAGGAGTTTGCCTTGGTTGTGCCCGCAGACCTTTGGACCTGAAGAGGTGTAACCGGCTTTAAAAGCTGTGATATTATGGAGGTGGCCTCTGAAGTTTGTACCTCTCTAGTCTGCTATCAGAAACCAAGACGCAGACACAATGGAAATCAATTCTAGGTACCGTTTTTTGGGCAAAACTTGCAGTTATTGCAGACAGAAGTGTATCGTGACTGGACAGAACTGGGTCTGTAAGAAGTGCAGCATGTGGACTTTGTTCATCTAGAATCTAGTGTAGGTAGGGATTGAGTCTTCCCGGGTTAAGTGGGATATATTTCATTGCTCTACTACCTCATATAAAACCTAATTCATCACCATAAGACTTCTTTTATGAGGAGTAAAATCATCTGTTCAGGAGAGCGCTCTTTGCTAATCAAAAGTCTCAGCAGTGATGGATTCAGTGTTGAAATTTGCAGCTGAGGACCAGAGCCCTCAGAAAATACAAATGGCTTTTTCAGCACACTTTCCCTGTCTACCCACTTCCAGTGCAAGTCACATGCTATCATTGCCACTGTTAATTCAGTTGGCCAAGAATACCAGGTCCCACTCTGGATCCCAGTGCCCCTTACCTTGGCAGTAAAGCTCAACTATTCACGGCAAATCAGGCCTGGAAAATGTAAACTCAGTAACAGGGTTACTGTCTGTTTTCCTGACTCTTTTCCCAGTGTGTTTGCTGTTTATGCTCTGTAGGGCATCAGGTGTCAGAGCAAATAGGTGATGCCAATAAAAGCTACTTCACAGCAGAGAGCTTATGGCTGCCTCCCAGCAACTGAATGCATCCCCTCTGTGGTGCCCTTATCCTTGTCTCCTCCAGCTCTGGCTCTCGGCACTGAAGACTGTTCAAAATGCAGGCTGTTTCTGGAGGCAACATGCAGAAATTAGAGTGCTGCCCTGGCAAGCAGAAGTGTCCAAACATGCAGCAGGGCCAGAAATGCCAGTGTGTTTACCATGTGGATTAACGTATTTTCTTTACTGGTATTTGCCAGAGTTCCTGAAAATCCTTTCTGCATGTGACCCTGTGAACAGGCTCACCAAGTAAGGCTTAATACTCTTCTCTCCCAGTTGAATGGTGGTGGCTTGGCCCTCCTCTAGGGTCTCCTTGCCCACTCTTCTTGTAGAGACCTTTGCCTCCAGGGAGGAAAAATTTCTAAGAGGGATCCAGCTGGTGAAAGGGGAAACAGGGTTGGTTGCTCTTGTGCCAGTGTGGTAATGAGGGATCTCAGTATGGGGTGGGAATACACAGATTCCCTTAACTTCTGGATGGTGTTGCACCCATGTAAATCTCTTTTTGTGTGGATCCAGGTCCCAGCAACACCATCATTGGAAGATGATACACATTGTGGAGATAGAACGTCCCATATTTCAGCAAGGTTGAATCGAATTGGGAAGGAAAGGTGTGAGACCATACGGTCTTGGTGCTCGGGGCTGGCAGAGTGGGGGAGATAGGATGGGAAAATTGGGATCCTGATGGAGGGATGGGGCAGGAGAAACATGCTGAGGGTGCACCTGGGAACCTATGATCTAGGTACAAGGAGGATATAGAGTGATGCAAGGGCCTCCATGGGCATGCAGACCCCAGCGGACTGGCAGAAATGCCAGCAATTTTCCTTCTTGCCATCCCTGTCCTGTCCCTGTGCTCCTTTCACCTCCAGCAGGATGGGAGAGAGAGTGTTTCTGGTGTTTAACTGGTCACTGTCAAGGTGTTAATTGCTGTGAACAATACTGTAAGGGTATTGAAGCTCCAGACTGCTGTCAGTCACTAAAACCATTCAAAAAATTATCCTGCTGTTTGTGAACCAGCCTGATATTGGAAAGGCTTTTGTCTGCCCAGGGCAGCAGAGCAGGCAGGGCTGCGAGCAGGAAACTCACCTCCCTTCCTCCCCCTCAGGATATTTGTGACCAAGGTTTTATTGCCATATGTGTGCAGAGTGGTCAGGGTTGGGGAATGCGGGCTGTGCCCCTTCCTGCTGCTCATTTCCACCCTTTTACCCAGGCATCAATTTTCCAGCGCTACAGAGCAATACATTTCCTGTCATACAGAGGTATGAGGTGTACCCTAAGGGCCAGAAGATGTAGACACAAGTTTCTGCAGTGCAGTAGCCTATATCTGTGCTTTTTATAAGCCAGCTATTTTTCATGATCAATTTCCACTCAAAAAGCAGAAAACAGGCAGTCTGCATAAACATCACTCAATGCAGTAGCAATTCAATTAACTATAAACTCAGTAATGTAGAAATAGAGTAGCAAAGAGAGTGAACTTTCTTCTATGATGCCTTTGAGGGCCATACAAATTTCAAATGCAATTTTAAATCCTTCTCTGAAATCAAGCCTTGAGAAGAAATGCTGCTGTTTTGTTACTTGTAAAAGAAAGAAAAAAAGCTCTTCAAATCTTATTAGAAAAATAAATCTGTCTGAATAAGCTCTATTCTCCATTCCTTGCCTCCAGTGACACAACCATAAGGTAAGCTCTGTATTTTGATCCCCAAATTTAGTAAATTACTTCTAATAAATTGCTTAGTCACAAGCACAGTTTAGCTGGAAATACGATTTGCATTCTTATAATTGCCAGCATTAAATCTCCCAAAGAATTGTAAGAGGAAAGTCTCTACATTTTCTGCTTGCTAACTCCTCTGAGTGTTTTATACTGTGGAAAATGCTGTAAATGCTTTCCAACTATTTCAATAATTGACATTTTCCACATTAGGTTTTTCAAAGCTCTTTTCAAAGAAGGGCAAACAATGAAGGGAAGTGAGAAATAATTTTGGGAGAGAGAAAATTAAATCCCATGCATGCTCTTAAAAATTATCAGAGGAAAAGAAATGCAAGCAGCTTTTACAGAAAAGAAAGCTGAGAAGTGCAGAGCTTACAGAATCAAGTTTGAGAAGGTATTTTCGGTATTTTCAGTACTTTCAGTACTACAAGAAAGACAGGGACAGACTTTTTAGCAGGGCTTGTTGCAATAGGTCAAGGGCTAGTGGTTTTAAACTGAAGAAAGGTTGATTTACATTTAATAAAAGGAAGTTTTTAATAATGAAGGTGATAAAACACCAGAACAAGTTGCCCAAAGGGGTGGTGGATGCCCCAGCCCTGGAAACAATCAAAGTCAGTCTGGATGCTCCATCCCTGGAAACATTCAAGGTCAGGCTGGATGGGGCTCTAAGTAACCTGATTGTCCTGAAAATTTCCCTGCTATTGTAGAGGAGTTAGAGTAGTTGACCCTTAAACGTGCCTTCCATCCAAAACTATTCTATGATTCTATGCTAATTGCCTTTTTTTAATCCAGCAAAAAAAGAAAAGCATTTTGCAGATAGGTTCTGGGTTTGCCAGCCCTATGAGGGTTGCCCATGATCCCACAGACATTAATAGAATCACAGAATCAAAGAAGAGTCAATATTGAAAGAGACCTTTAAGGTCATCAAGTCCAGCTGCCCACCTGACACTACCACTGTAATCCTTAAACCACTAAACCATCACCCAGGGCCACCCAGGCCTCTAAAACACCTCCAGGCATGGTGACTCTGCCACCTCCCTGAGGAACTTATTCCAGTACCTGACCACCCTAAAAGTGAAAATATTTTTTTCTAATATCAGACCTGAATCTCTGCTGTGTCAGTTTAGGGCCATTTCCTCTGGACCTCTCCCTGCAGGCAAGGTAGAAGAAATCAGTCCCCACCTCAGTACAGCCTCCTTCCAGGTGGTTGTAGAGAGCGATGAGATCCCACCTGAGCCTCCTCTTGCTAAGACTAAGCAAACCCAGCTCCCTCAGGTGTTCCTCATAAGACATGTTTTCTAGTCCTTTCACAGGCCTTCTTGCTCTTTGCTGGACACATTCCAGCGCCTCAATGTCCTTTGTAAAATGAGGGGCCCAGAAATGAATGCAGTGTGGCCTCACTGATGCTGAGTACAGGGCAATGACCACTTTCCTGAACCTGCTGGCCTCACTATTCTTGAAACATGCCAGGATGCCACTGGCCTTCTTGGCCACCTGGGCACATGCTGGCTCACAGTCAGCTGTCAACCAGCATCCCCAAGTCCCTTTCTGCAGAACAGCCCCCAAGCCATTCTTCCCCCAGCCTGCAGTGCTGCAGGGGGTTGTTGTGACTAAAGTGCAGACCTGGCACGTCACCTTATTGAACCTCCTGAAGTTGTGCTCAGCCCATTGATGGAGTCTGTTCATTTCTCTGCAGAGCCTTCCTACCCTCAAGCAGGTCAATGTTCTCACCCAGCTTAGTGTCCTCTGGAAATTTACTGAAGGTGAACTCAATCCTCACATCCAGATCATCAGTGTAGATGTTAAATGGGACTGGCCCCAAAAACAGATTCCAGGGGAGCACCACTAGTGATTGGCTGTCACGTGGATTTGACCCCACTGACCAAAAATCTCCAGGCCTGGCCATCCAGCCAGTTTTTTAGCCATCTTTTTTACCCATCAAAGAGTCCACCTGTCCAAGACATGAGCAGCCAGTTTTTCCAGGAGGATGCTGTGGGAGATGGTGTCAAGCACTTTATTGAAGTCTGGAGAGACCATGCCCACAGTCCTTGCCTCATCCACCAGGCAGGTCACCTTGTACTAGAAGGGCTATGACAAGGTCACCTCATCAGTCAGGGTTCTGAAGACACATGCTGTGAAAATGCATGGGGGACAAGTGGCTCAGGACCAGGCAAAAGGGAAAGGTTTCCTGCTGCTTCACTCACAGCCCTGCAACACCCTGACGTGTGCTGGGATCGGTGCTTGGGCTTCGGTTTGCAAAATCTGATGTTTTTGTTGCATCCTGGTAGGGGTTGCGAGCCCCAGGCAGAAGGCCAGGGAAAAATAAGGTCAGAGGAAGGCTGAGTGAGGCCTCTGTTGTGTTAATTTTGGTGAGTTACAGCCATAACCACACCTTGGTTCAGATTCTGAACAGATTCTGGTTCAGCTCTTTTGTGTCTCCACTACTGAGAGCTCACCAAGGCACAGCAGCCCAAAGCTGCTTTGAACTCTGCATGGTGAATTTATCTTAGGCTGCTCAGTGCTAGTGATGGTTTCTGTGAGTCGCTTACCATAAAGTGAAAGACATTTATGGTCAGTGAGAAACATCTGCTGTGTTGTGCTTGTGCAACGCACTTGCAGGGGGAACAGAGGAGTCAATCCCCATTCACACCAGTATTAAGAGAAGGAGGTGTCAGGCCTGCAGAGACCCCTAAAATGGTGTGTTCCCCTCCTGAGCGAGGTAATAAAGTAGGAAACCAAGCTGTGCTAGCTGCAAGGTGAAATATTACATGCTAGCCTGTGTTACAGCTCCCTGGTGGCCTTGGCTGTTTGCTTCGGTGTGCTGGAGCAGGGGAGCTGCTGCTGCCAGCCCAGATGAGCTGTAAATAGCAGCTGCTGAGGCCTCTGGTGCAGTGGTTCTGCGTACAGCCCCCGCTGTGTTTGGTGAGCTCCCCTTGCACGTGTCCTTCTCACGGGCTTTCTGCCATCCAGCCGTCACTGCTGTGGATTAGGATTATCTATATATACTCTGAATCACTGCTTAGAGGAGTTACCTGACAGGAGACCATCAGAGGCTCACTTTGTCTCCTTTGTGGCAGTGCGTGAGAAAGCCTGTAAAGAACCTGCAAGTGCTAACTATAATTGTTTCCATCCAACTATTCTAGTCCAGCTAAGCAGACACTAATTTTTTTAGAAATTACTTTTTAAAGATTCTGCTGCTTTAAAGTGAATTTCTTTGGTCTGCAGAAAATTAGTGCTTTACAGCTTTCTTTTTTTTTTTTTTCCCCCCCAATGAATGAATATGTTTCATCATCTAGAAAATAGTCAATGTACAAGAATGAGTAAGAAAATTGAAAAAGTCCTGATTTGTATGTAATAAATAAATAGTGGAAATAATTTGTGGAAAGTAATTGTTTTTTTTTTTTAGCCTGTGGCTTCATTTGTTTCTTTTCACATGTAGGGGTGGGGAAAGGAATTAGTGTTACTGTGAGTGATGCATTTTGCCAAACAACTCTGGCTAGCTATGGGAAGTTCTGAGTAAACTCCCTGTTTCCAAGGCTGGGCTTTCTTCATGCCACAGAGTTGGGGCACAAAATCAGGCTGGTGTCTGCTAAGGATCCAAGAAATGAAAGCCAACAGATAAATTGAATTCAAAGGACATTTGCACAGCCATTTTTTCCATCATCACCTCTGCTCTTCTACAAGAGTGGTTCATGCAAATTAAGACATACAAACAAGAAGCGTTCAGAAAGTGAGTGATCAAGAGCTTGGCAGCACCTGTAGGAAACTGGTACAAATGCTAGTTTTCATTTATTTCTCTCTTTATTTTCCTATTTTTTGAAGAGTTTTTGAAAACATTCTGTTATGTCTTTGGTGTTTCTTCTGTAGGAAATCTTGACAGTGCAAGTGAACCTCCATGGAGTCAGTTGGTGTGAAGAAGATGGAACTTAGGAACTAGATGTTAGTACTTGGACGGGTATTCCAGAAGATGTTTGCGCCATCCTCACTTCTGCCATCAACTGTTTTGTAGAGTGGAAATCAACTGGTTGGACGAAGAGCTGTCTCAGGCACCCATCAGTGGGAGAGTGCAAGTGGTGTGTGCATGTTCTGTGCCATAAACAGTTGATGGACAGTGTGTAATTTACTGCTGTCAGTGTGGCTGTTGTTTCTAATCTACAAAACTTCAAAAAGCTTTGAAACAGTTTTATGCACAAGAATTTCAAAAAGAGAGACTAACCTTATCCTGCAGCACCCAAGCACTCAGCCTTGGTGTTCTCCTTTCTCAACATTTCACATCTTCTGTGACTTGGCCTCATCTTAAGACCCTGCAGATGAAATCTTTGCAAGTTGCAATTAATCATTTTGCCATTGCTTGCAAGGGAATAGGATTTCTGTCTCATATCTCTAGGATGAAGGGATGACCTTTCCTCCCCTTGCTCCAAGGGACAGAAGTAAACACATAAGCAAGGGCATGATGGAGAAGGGAGAGGGGATGTTTCCACTCTGATGCCCTCTGCTTCTCCTTCCTTCAGTACTGTGGGGAGAAGCTGTAAGGAGGCTGCAGGCATGATCCTGGCTGCTTGGGTGTGGCAGGATCAAATAGGGAAGACCAACAGCTTTTTCCTCAGTCCATCAACAACAAATCTTAAAGGCCTGGTCTTGTCCTGATATTACTGTGGCCTTAAACACCAATGTTGAGTTGTTACTTGGGGCCGGGAGGAATTTCATCCCGCATTTGCAAGGGTTAATATTTGTGGTGGGTCTTTCTGAAAAAGGGTATCCATGGTGGGGTTTGTCGTAGTCACACAGCTTCTTTATCACAAGGTTTTACCCAGTGAGGCTGAGGATTGGAGTAGTGGTACAAGCGGGCAGAGGAGTTCTCTCTCTCTCTGAATGATATTTAGGGATTTCTGCAGCTGAATGCCATTATCAAAGACAACATTTTGAATGAATAGCCCTACGCATTTTCTCCATGGCTGCCATATGACTAACTATGAACACTTCTCGATCTTCCTCTTCCCACTCCCCTCTCTGCTAAAGCACAAACACTCATTTCAGGGCTAAATATATACTCTTAAATAATTTCTGACATTTCTTTGTTGCTGCCTAATGAAGGCTGGGTTGATGAGCTAGAGAGAAGTTTTATATAAGCCCTTGCTGAGATGTCGTCGTAGGATCGGAAGTGGGCAGCACTGACAATTGTTCACATTTGTCTCTGGAGTTTATTTGACTGCAGGTCTGTAAGTCTGCATGTCTGCTCGGCATACAGGGCTTTGTTGTATTGGTTTTGAGCCTCAGTGATGTGTCATGGTCCTGAGGACTGCAGGGTTCAAAGAGCAAGCCACACTGCTGTCCCCGCTGTGCTAACGAGGGGTTTCTGTGTGCCCTTGTTTGGAAGGAGTTGTCCCACCAGGGACGTGCCAGCTGCTCCTCTTGTCTTTTCCAACCCTTTCAAAACACTTTTACACTCTGCTTCTTCCATTAATTGGATTATTTGTTTTTTAAGCTTGTTGCTGAGGAAGTCAAATTGACCATGCCTGGTTAACAAAGCCTGAAAAAATTTTGAGTAAGTAAAAGCAGTGCTGAAGGGGGAGGCCAGCCACACAGACCAGGCCAGTTTCCTGGCCCTGCTGAGAGTAGTTAATCCTTGCTGGGTTTATCCGGGTGTCATGGAAGGACACCTGGATGGCAGCCAGAGGCAGGAAGCACATCCCCTTGCTACCTAGTCTGGTCGTTCATCCTCTGTTTGTAACCTGGGCTAATACAGGGATTTACAGACAACAGGAATGAGTGGGTTTTCTTGTGGGGTTTCTGGAAAAGCTGTCTTTGCTGTGTTGACTTTAACCTAACAAATGAAAATGCTCAGTTCAAAATGAGGGCTTCCTACTGTTACCTGTAGGTAAGGGTGGCGAGACATTCTGCCCTTTGAAGTTCAGGTATCTCAGTGAGATGCCGTAAGTCTGCGAGGCCAGCAGATGAGGTAAACCTACTGTTGGGATTAAGCATAGAAAATAATTTAAACATCTTTAATGACTGCAACTGCCCAGACAATAGCTGGTTTTTACTTCACTTGCTATATTACAAAAATAAGCTGATTTTTTTTTTTTAATCACAGAAGATCTTTGGGTACATTCTGCTACTCAGAAAGCAATCAAATTCTTCAGGATTAGAGGCAGCTGAGGCATGTCATCTTCATCAAAACCTTTGGGATCTACAGCTGAGAGACCATATGTTTAGCATCCTTAGACCTGACTGTGCCCACTGAACTACAACTGAACTTGCTGGGTGAAGTACTATTCCAGATTTGGCAGATGGATGCATTAGGGAAAAGTCTTTAGGTTATTCAGCAGAATCACTGAGTGGGTCTTATTTGGAAATTATAATTTTATAAGGCCAGAAATAGCATTCCAGGTATAGATTGTGGCAATATAACTAATGTTGTTAGCTTCATTTCTATTGCATATGCTTGTAAAGGGGAGAAGGCCCCAAAATCCACGTCGTCCTTGCAGGAGAAGTCCAGGGAGATTACCCTCAGTAGTGGTTTTTTGATGCATATGCTAGACCTATTCTTTTCTGCTAGCATGATAAATGTTTAAAGGGCTCTTTTTGTGAGAACCAGGTAAGAGTTAACCTTGTGGGAACTCCCCATGTTTTGCTGTTCCATGGTGATGCTCCATTTTCATAGTAGGTTGGGTGAGAAAAAGCATTTGGCAACAATTGCCCTCTTCATGGTAAGAATTCTTATTGGAAAGTGTTTTGGTGGTGTATTCACCCCTGCTAACCTTCTGATTGTTGGCTGTACTCTTTGTCGTCTGTTGACAAAGCATCTGCCGAAAATGCATATTGGGTTATTATGGGACGTGCCAATAAAACAAGCTGAAAACGTGAAGCTTGAAACATGGGATTTCTGTTAGACTGGGAATGAGGAACGGCAATGCTGCTTCTCCTCGGGTCATGGTGACTCAACAGAGACATGGGTGGGCACCAGCCACCATTACAGAGAGACAGTGAGTGGGGCATAAGCAAACAGGACATCTAAACTAACCTGAGAAAGACTCAAGTGTGCTAAACACTGCTGCAGCCCAGGAGTTGGTAGAGCCTTCCTCCTATCTGTTCTAATGTCTGATGTCAAGATTTTTGGCTCCTTTATCAGCATATACACCTGTCTAATTATCCTAGTGCTAGTAAGGTCTTTTCTCACAGCCCCCTAAGAGTCATATTTTCCCACACTTCCCAAGTCCATGTTCTTCACCTCTTGTAAAAGCTCTGATTTCCTTCAGAAGTCAAACTACTTAAGACTTTCTTGTGAAGAATGTATAGCATCTTTCAAAGAACAAGGTATATCAGCTTCCCAAAGTGAATGTTTTCGCTTGCCATGACTCCAAGGATGTGGAATGGTCTGGTAATAGCTCCTCCAAACTGTGGGGAGATAAGGGTCTTATCTCTGGAGCTAAGAACTTAAACTTTCAAATTCTTGAATTGGTCATTTGCCTGGGATGATTTTTTCTGATAGGCCACACAATAATGTGTGTCAGCTGAGGTGCTCAACTGGCTTTCAGCAAAGGAAGCTGAGGGCTGGATTGTCGGGTAACATGGTATCAGTCAAGGATGAGCTAAAGCCCATTTCCTATTCCCTTTAAATCCCTGTATAGGCTACATGTCATGCCATGAGTGGATAGCTCGTTGTCAGAGATGTTAGTGTTGTTCATTTCACACAGCAGTTTACCAGTGGTGCAAAGCATGCCCTGAGTTCTCCCAGTTCACTGTACAAACATTAATGTGATATGAATCCATTAGAAGTTTGTCTTTGGCACATGATAAGGCTTTGCCAGGTCACATCACACAGAGATGCTCATGCTCTCATTTGTGCTGCCAGATATTATTCTTGACTTCACACTTTGTTTTGCAAACACTGTGGCAGATGTCACACATAGAGGTTCGTTGTGCTTGGGCAGCTTGCTGGGACCTTGTGCTGGACCCAGCAGATCTGCCTCTGGCCACACATGCACCCTCCAGAACCATCCCAGCTTTGCTCTAGCAGTGGTTCTTTCCAGCAGCCAGGCTGGCTGGTGTACAGTGTCAAAGGCTACTGAAGGCTGTCAAATATCAGTGAGGGAGGGCATTTACTGCAGTGATTTTTGTAAGTCCTTCCACTCTCCTTTTACTGGGTTACATCCTATTACATAATTAAATGCTGCATGTTTGTTATCCCCAGAGGCCTTTTCTCATTCACTGAGCATCAAAGAAGATGATTATTGGCACAGACAGCCAGTAGTACTTTTTTTATTTTTATTATTCAGTGTGGCCCTGTTTTTTCTATTACCAATGGGCTTATTACATTCCATTTAGTAATTTTCTTACTCTTCTGTGTTCCTACTGTAGTACTATTCGGACATCCTTTGAATCTTATATTTATTCTTGTGCTTCTCCTGCACATCAAGACGTTTTCAATCTTGCTTCCCTTTTATGATGATACAAAAATAATCCAACCTAGAAAAGAAAGTACTTTAAGGAGTATGTGTTAAATACATATGTGGGTACTCAAAGCTGTAGAGAAAAGCACAGGTCCAGATGACACTCCTGCAGTCAATGCAATTCACTTACCTCTTTTAATCTCAGTGTGGGTATATGAAGCTCTTTAAGAGTCTTCTAGGCACAAAGCTTCTTGCAGAATCTGTGGATATGACTATCCAGTAGCACCTTTATTCCATTCTTCTGGACAAGACCATGTTTTCAGTTTTAGCCTGCTTTATCTGGAATCACCTAATTGCCATCTCCCAGGAAGCAGGAATACATGGTGATCATGAGGACCTTAGAGGTATTTTTTCCCAATTGCACGAGATTGTAGCTTTTCATATTCCTTCGTCACCACTGCAGGAAGGGATTAAGGAGTCTTCGCTGCAGATGGGAATTAGGCACTTCAGACCAAAACTAACACAGAGCCATTTTACCCTGCAGGCACCTTCACTTTGGTCTGCAGAGTTCCTGAAGTGCTTGCAAAAATCCTTTGCATTTGTTGATTTACTGAGAAGGTTCGGACTCCACGCTTTCAGCAATTTGAGAGGTAGGCAGAGGCACACACAGCATTGCAAGAAAACTTGGTTTGCCAGGCTGGTTTGAAAACAGAGCCAAGGTAGTGTTACCAATCCTTTTCGTTATTGCCCAAGGTGAAACTATTCACCAGGGTAGCAGCAGAACAATGTTCTTGTTGAACCCTATCCTCAGGAAGGGGTTTTGCCTCCATCTGTCTTTCCTGAGGAAAGTGCTAAACCATCGGCCATGTTTGGATGGGCACACTCTAGATCTCTCTTATTGTGTCAGTCTGTGCAGCCAAGAATGAAGAACTTATGGGGTGAAGAGAGAGCCTGCAAGGGGGTGCAAGTCTGAGTGGTTCACTCTGTAATAAAATCACTGTCTTAAGGGGGGAAGAAGGGTTTCTTGTTTTCTGGTCTCTGCTACCAGAAATACTTTTACATGAGTCATTAGATAAAAATGCATAACAGCACTGAGAACAGGGACTGGACTGGAACAGGCTATCCCACTCCCTCCAACTACACACTCAAGTTATTCATGTTTGCATTAGAAATGTCAAAGCTATTAAGAAATGCTGTTGTGTATCTCAATGTGCCAACATGCTGAAGGGTTTTCAGCTTGGCAAAAATGCTAGCAGGGGAAAGGTGGGCCCAAATGGTTTTCTTGGCATAAATAAACCAAGGATTATGATAATTTTTTCCCTCTCCCCAATCCAGAAGAGGCTATTTTTAAATGTGGAAATTGAATAGAAGTAATCCTGAATTAACTTAATTGTTTGAACTCTGTAGTCCCGGTGAAAGGGTTGTGTCAGTGGCAGGGATGTTGGAAATCCACTTGCAAGGCCAGGTTGTGCATGTGAGTATTAATAACTGCACTTCACGATTAATAACTGCAGTGATTTTGGTATAATACTGACATGTTGGTAATTATGAATAATATTGATAATAAGAAGTAATCAAGTATGATCCAATGAGATTTTGATACATGTGAATTATGTGGTCATTAAGAACTTACCTGCTGAGTGTACTAATCAATAGCTAATCAAAACAGTTGGGAAATGGTTGGAAATTAATATGTAGAGCAGCTAAAGGCATAATTTAATGGGTGGCTTAAGGGCTTCAAGCATTTTTCAAGGTGACTTCATTATGCTCACGCACATTGTTTTTGCCAGGTTGCTTTAGCCATGTCAAAAATGCTGTGATTACCAAAATGGATAATGAACACCTAGCAAGGAGTTTTTAGGTGGATTCCTTGCATCTAGGGTAAGATGTCTGTCTCAGATCCTGCTGGAACAAGCCAGAAAATACTGACAGCATCCTTCAAAAATGGTAGAATTGGCCTACTACCTTCTGCCAGATGGTGCTATAATTTTGGTGCGCCATACATGAAAACAACTGCAACAATCACAAAATCTCACAGTAGAATCCAGGGCTGATCAAGAGAGACAGAAGGAGCCTACAGGCCAGAATTTCTATGCCAAAGGGAGAGAGATCTAAATATTGTTCTCCTACCTCATGACAAGAGACCTTTTGGACACCAGCAATAGACATGAGGTCTCATTTGTGCAGGTTGGCACTAAGCCATTCAATACAAAACACATTGAAACAGGCCCATGGCTGAGGCAGTGGAAGAACTAGGTGCTATTACGCAGCCCCTGTGGACTGCCTGCTCTGTGCCTTCACAAAATGGGAAGAGGCATCACTAGGATGGATGTCCTATGTCATGGAGATATGACATCTAGCTCTGCCTTTGGTTCACCCATCAGCTTTTGGCATTAGAAAAATGCAAAAATGTAGTGTTGCTAAAGAAAAAGCACTGGCAGAAGGTAGTTCTTTACTTCATCAAGCTGAGTAGGACCTCCCTTGTAAGACCATCTCAGGTGGAGAGCATTCAAACCTGCAATTTTCCAGAGAAGCCCCCTTGCCACCAGATTATCAGTCAGGACAACAGCCTTCTCACACCTCTGCTGCTAAAAATCACCAACTGTAAAAGAAAATCCAAGGCTCTGAGGAGCAGCAAGGGTATGGGGAGAAGTGATTTGACTCTGGGACTCTCTATGTTGTTTGTACTTCACTCTTGCTAAGTAAAAATCGTGAAACCCCACACCCCTCTTCAGCATACTTACTCCTTGCTGCCTGTTTCAAGCCACCAAGATCTTTGCTCCTTTCTGACAGGCAGTGTTGGCTCAGCAGGCTGAGAAACCCGTCTGTGGATGCAGCAGCAGGGGCCAGCCTTGTCTGAGCACATGAGGAACCACAGACAAGGGGAGGAAATCCAAGACACAGGACAAGTGTTTTACTATTGGATTTGTGTTGATTCCCACCCTTAAAATGCTGATGTGCATTCCCTTACATGCGCTTCAGTAATGGATTCTGGACCTTTTTTCTGCCTTAAGCCACTTGCTGGTGTTGTGAGTGCAGCTACAGGGCACTGATCGAAGCTTTTTTACCTGAGTAAATTTGGTGACAAACGTGCTCCTGCTATTACTGATCCTGGAACACAGGTTGGTGGCTGCAAAGACGTCTCTCGAAACCTGTGAAACCAGCTGCTCTGCTCTACAGCTGTGCAGTCCTGTGGTATTAACATGTATCTACAGAGGACTGGAGCTGTTGGCCTTGCAGGAAAGAGGTCTTGAGCGGTCCAGTAAAGGCTTTTTCTGTATTGTCTGTTTCTAGTTTTCTTTCAGCAGGTATGCATCCTTTGACTCCTGGCCTCTTGCTCCCCTGCTGTTCTGGTTTCCCCCCCTTTTATATGGTTCCTCTGCTCTGCTCCTATTCTGCTCTTTTTGCATATGCCCTCCTCTTCCCCCAGTCTAACCTCACTGTATGTGCTCAATGGCGTATGAACTATTAGAGATTTCAGCTGGAGTTTGGGACACTCTTGGAAATGGCCTTGTGCTCTGCCTGCCAGCTTGTCTTTTTCATATTTCTATGTCAGAGTCTGAATCCTGCAGATCAACAGCATTTTTGTAACACAGCAGGGCAAGAATTTTCTCTAGGTACCTGTAAATTCGCAGAAATACAGATTGAAAGCCAGGCAGGCATCTGTGGCCACAGAGTGCCTCTGGGCAGGTGTCCGGCACACATGTGGCTGCAGGTGTCTCCGGGAATGCAGCGGGGCTGCATGGCGCTGCTGTCTCTCTGTGGAGCAAAACCGAAGTGCTTTCAGCAGTGAGAAGTCCCAGTCCATCGTGGTTACTAAGGTGGGTTTTGTGTTACACTTAGAAGCTTTCAAAACTGTGTGCTAGCTTTGGCTAGCCCAGCCTGGCTTCATCCAGCTGTGACAGGATTTTGCACTAAACAATTTCATCTGTTTCTGCAGCTACAGCAGGCGCTTTTATCTGGAAGCAAAATGTTTACTTATTTGCCTTTAATTATTTATGGTAATGAAATAGCATCCATATCTCAAAATTTTCCAGAAAAAATGAATACTCTTGTAGTTCAGATCTGTGGCCATGAAAGAAAGCACAGTTCCCCAGTGTTGCTTGTAATGTTTATTTGTTTTTAACTTCAAAACACAGGTGATTTTCTCAAAACAAATAGAGTAATGGAGGAAATGGAGGTGGGCTCTCTTTGTAACTTTCCCAAGAAACGCATCTGGAAGAGCACATTTTTGCAAAACAGCTACATTTCAGCACACCCAGACAGCAAGATTTCAAAAATTCATAAATAGCAGAGGTTAGCAAAGAGTGTTGCTGTTTTTTTCTTTTTTTTTTTCCCTTCTTTTTCCCCTGTTTAACTTGCAAATGGCACTAAATGAACCCACAATTTCCATGGCTAACACAGAGACATTTTAAAAGAAGTCTTTGAGTATGCAGTCACTTTTCAAGAAGGGGTATTGTGGAGACATACCTCCTCATTTTGATTCTGTAAAATAAACTTGGTGACATAATTGTAACATCTGATAGTCTGGCAACTGATTTAGGCCTACAGCGTAGCTATTTAAATCATTATCCTTAGTTGCTAGTTAGTTGGGTTTACCTAAAAGTCACATTTTACCCATAGGCAGGTAGCAACACTTTCTTTAGAAGCAGCAGTGAAGTGTTGGATTATATTTTGTAAATAGCTCTGATGCTACACCTCATCAGTACTCTTAAAACCTAAGTGTCAGTTTTGGTTTCATTGCCTGTACATCTCTTGCTCCACCTTGATAGAAAGGTAGAAAAATAATCAGTTTGGAGACAATCAGTAAAATCAAAGGCCAGCTTTCCTGAATCAGAATGCTAGAGCCAGGCCTTGCTCACCAGGAAGGTCAGGGGAGGTGGAAATAATTCTGCAAACCAATGAGGAAAAGGATGAAGCCACTGCTCAGACTACAATGACTAGAAAATACCAGGCTAGCCTTTTCAATATATTACAACTCCTAGTCCATGCATAGACACACACAGAGCCAGGCACAGGCCATCAGAAGATGACCTATGAAGGTGATCTATGAGGGTGATCTATGAAGACAGGCTGAGAGCTGGGGCTGCTTAGTCTGGAGAAGGCTTTGGGGAAACCTTACAGCAGCCTTCCAAGTACGAAAGGGGAGCCTACAAGAAAGATGGAGAGGGACATTTTACAAGTGATAGGACACGGGGGAAAGACTTTGAACAGAAAGACAGTAGGTTTAGATTAGATATTAGGAAGAAATTCTTTACTGTGAGGGTGGTGAGACATTGCAACAGGTTGCCCAGGGAAGCTGAGGGTGCTCCATCCATGGAAGCATTCGAGGCCAGGTTGGATGGGGCTTTGAGCAACCTGGTGTAGTGGAAGGTGTCCCTGCCCATGGCAGAGGGGTTGAAACTAGATGATCTATAAGGTTCCTTCCAACACAAACTATTCTCTGATCCTGTGATCAGACACACTCCCATGAGGTCCCTGTGGGGCCTGGGAGCCCTATGGTGGGCACACGTGGGTGCTCTACAGGGAGAACATGGCTTTTCCCACTACCTTGCAGCCTTTGCAGCAGTAGCAGCTCCACAGCAATCTCAGCAGGGCTCGTCTTCTCCTACAGCCACAGCTGTGAAACACCACTGAGTTAAAACAATCATCTATGGCTGTGACTGTCAAAGAGCAAAAGACATACTTGGAAATGTAGTCCAGAACTGATAAAATTTGGATAGCAACGTATTAATTATTTTTGCTAGCTAATGCCTGCTCTCCTAAAGTCAGTCTTTCTTTTCCTGCATGCATGTGAAAATGAAGTGTTTCTGGCACTGGGTGTGCTGCCCACATTGTAATGTTCTTCATAGCATTTTGTACCTACATAGAAGGAAAATATCACTTTACCATCTGATTTGCTTGAGTTGTATAGTCATCAGTGCTACAGCAAGAAACAGATGGAATGGGAATTAGTAAATTACTCAAGCACGGCTCTGTAGAGGGTCTTCCTGAGCACAGAGTGTGTGTATTAAACAGCCACAAAACTTACAATCTATCACATTCAATATCAGGGTTATTGGATGGCGTATCGAGAATACCAAAATACACTTCCCTGTTTGCTGGTGGTGGGGTGTTGGTTGGGCTTCCCACCCCAGAATCAGGGCTTGGTGCAGGGCACACTTCTGCTGCATACTTCTCTTCTTTCTGAGAAGGCTGTGGCTGCTTCGGTTTGAGGTTTTTGAAACGTTTGAGCTTCACAGGGTCCTTGACTTCCTTGGCACAATGGAACAAGATGAAAATGTCCCTTCGAAATTTGGAGCTCATTCCAAAGTAGATAATGGGATTGTAGAAGCTAGCAGACTTAGCAAACAAACTGGCAAGGATGCTGGTAAGGTTGGGCACAGGGTGACCATAGGCAGACCATATAGAGATGACAGCATATGGTGACCACGCAATAATGAAGGCTGTGCAAATGACAATAGAAACCTAAAAGACAGAAGAAGAATAGTCTTAAATGTATTCTGGAAGACTACATCAGGGAAGCAAAACACGGGAACAGTAACTTGAACACTTGGCTGGAAGGGAAAGGTCCAGATTGCCCTGAGGGTATGGCTTACAGGAGAATATGGGCAAGCAAATGGTTTGCTTTGATACAGCCAGGCAGACCTAGAAGCTATATATTGAATTTTGGCATGGTGGTGTGGTTGAGAAATGCCTCCTAGAACAGAATGAAAAGAACTACATTCCCATATGTTTATATGAATACAGAAGGTTTCAGGTAGACTTGACAAAACAGTAAGTAAATCGAAATCTCCACTCTAACTTCTGAGTATGCTCAGAAGTAACGTAACTTCTGAAAGAAAAGAGCATATGCCAAACCAAATTTTTGGGGTTTTTGCTGTGTAACCCACACCAATTATATTTAGATTATTTTTCATATGTGATGTAGCACCAATATTAACCAATAAATGCAGTAGAAATTTTAAACAAATCTCATATTCTTCACTGAATTCAGACTCTGTCACTAGAGTTATTAAGAAATGAAATGCAATTGATTGGTTTTGTTCTCTTCTGTTCTAGCTGAGACCAATTTTTGGAAAGACAGATTTCATTGAGTTGAATCCCAACCCATATGAAACCCAAACTCACCCTGGTGACGTCCCGCTCTATTCTCCTCTGTCTGTCTGTGGGATCACCCAGTCCTGTCAATGCATGGCTTAGTTTGACAGTATTGATAATTGACACATATGAGAAGACCATGACTGTGACAGGTAGGAAAAAACAGCAGATAAAAATGGATATGATGTAGGACTTGTAGATTGTAGAGAAGTTGGCTTTTGCCCAGTCTATCTCACATGTGCCATACATGCGATCTGGAAAGCAAGAATATGTTGGTCAGCATTTTTAGAATATTTATCTACTTTTGAGCAATTAATTTATTAGTTAAAATGCTGTATTTTTCTTCTGTTGAGCACTACAGAATGGATTTATCTCCCCGATTTAATGAGACATGACATTACTTCCTACATAAACTATTTTTCAAGACCAGCTAGACTGTAACAACTTTTGATGTGTATTATCATTCTGTTGAGTTTCTGTTGCCAGTGTAAATCCATAATGCACAAACTGTTGTTTCAGGATAGGAAATTGTGACACTTTATTTAAAAAAAAAAAAGTTTTTATATCCTTGAGTGATACATGCTCTTATTTGTCATAGCCACTCTACATAGTAACTTCGTAAGATGGGCACTGTAACAGCGTAAAAAGGAACTCTATAGAGCGTACGCCAAATGAAAAAAGTCACTACTTACATAACTAAGTAGGAAATAAAATTATTGAGGCTCCTTGAGACAATGGAACTTCTACTGCAGAGAAGTACTACTGAGAGCCACGAGACCAAATTGATACAGATAATGATAAAGATTATGGGATGATAAAACTTATAAATACTTAGAAAGATATGGGACCTTTCAAAAAATGGGAAACACACTGTCCTGCAACACAGAGATACAGACTTCTAAAAATGAAGTCAGGCAGATTGCAGGATCTACCACTACTTAAGGAAAAGGCAGTGGGAATAATGTGTAGTCTCTGGCTCAGACACTTTTATATAGAACAGTTGACTTCTTTAGATCCCCTGATGTGTTTGTAAAGATGTCCTGATAGAAAACTTGAGTTCTATAACATTAGAGGGTTTTCTATAGATTGTGAATTGTGTATTTTCCTTTTTAAGTGGAAAAAGCTGGGGTCTTTTCTGACAGCTATGGCAACAAATTGAATTGCAAATAAATGAATCATGAATCAAAATTATGTAAGTCAAGTATTAACAGGTCCTGGAAATATATTACAGGAGACTACATGCTTTAGCAGCAGATCTCTCCCTAACATCCAGCAGTAGTTTTGAAGAAAAAAAAATTCCCTTAATTCCTTACAGGTGATAGGAGATTTAAACAGGAGGAATTAAATGAGCAAAAGCTTAAAATCTCTTTCATGATTCTCATCAAAAAGAGCTCGGTATTTTTATCACCAAAAGCTCTAGGTTTTGCTGTCTGTATATGTTCTGTAATAGAAATAGATTTTTCTCTCCTTTGCCTTTTTCATCAGTAGACCTCAAGATTCAAAAATATAACCATAAAATCTGGCTTAATTCTGGGTTTCTGCTTTTTGGAACTTTTGCCTGAAAAATGAAACCAGCCTCCAGATGACAGGAAAAGAAAATCCTGCAGATTTTCCACAAGTCAGAATTCAGAGCTATGTTTTCCCCCTCCACAGGGACACAAACAAGTGGCTTTCCCAAAAATCAGTGGGGTCTTGGGGGCCCCTGAAGATATTGTGTAGAAGTGAAAGGTCCGAGGCAGCCAGCCGTAATGTGCTGTGGTCTGCTGGTGCCTGCTGCTGGACTTGTCACTGCTGGGCTCCCACATCTCCATGGCTGCCCTCACTGGAGGTGTGTTTAGAGGCAGCCCAGGAACCCGAAACCGCTGTGAGTCTCTAGGCGAAAGCACTCCCAGAAGTAGCCTTGAAAACCACTGTCAGGGAATTGAATTCAAAGCGCAAACAGGGTCTATAGGGGCACTGGAATGTCCTGACAAAGTGGTGTTGCCCAAAAAGTCCCTGGCTCCAGTTTAAGGCCAAAACCAGACATGAGAAGTCCCTCTATAAATGGAAGAGCTGGTAGATTAATGTAAAAAGAATACAGATCACCAAAAGATACACAGAAAATTACCAGTCCAAAACACCCAAGTTTATGACAGGTCCAGAGTGCAAAAATATGACATAAAATTCCAACAGTCTAATAAACAGTTTGAATTTGTCTCAAACCAAAGGTCCATTGAGCCTAATATCTTGGGTGTATTTCAGTTTGTGAAGGATAGAACATTTAACCAACCATAGGAATGGGTGCTTTTCTCACACCCACACTCAAGGGTCCAGAGATACCTCAAAGTTACGTACTTAGTAAATAAGAAAATAAATGCACATAGCTGCTTCAGTAAGTCTCCACAGATTGCCTGACTTCTCAAAGAATGCAGAGGCCTATGGGATCCAGACAGGTAACTGCTGGACAATGTCAGTCGCATGATTTCAATTGTTGGGACTTCTGTATCATTACCATTTGTTCCTAAATATTTGCTTTGTTGAATTCTTAGAGGCTTAAATTGAGGCAATTTCTCCATCTTTCTCCCACGAAAAAATTTTCTGGTCTGGGAATATCCCTTAGCCCTTGAATTCCTGCAGTGTTCACTATATTAATTTTTTCCTATTTTAAATCCCCCTCCTTTTTTGATATGGCCTTATCTTGCACCCTGATTCTTTCTTGGACTGACAAACTTTCCAATATCTTTTCATTCCCTTGCTATGTAAGTTTTCATATTTCCTACAAATTGTTTTGCCAAATCTTTCTGGCTCGTCTTATTATGATTTCAAGTTTAACTTGCTGGAACTTGTGTTCTTTTCTAGTTTCCTAAACTTGACAGTTTTTGAAAGATGTCTTATGATAATTTTCTTTATCTCACTGCTTAACCATGCCAAGTATTTTTGGCCTCTCTTTTTTCATAGGCAATATGCACTTGGTCCAAGCCTCTCCTGTGATATCTTCAAAAAAATCTCTTTATAGCTGATACCAAAGCAGGCAAAACTCTGCGCCTACGTCACACACGATGAATGATTTTCTCAGTTCCACTGATAATCGGTCTGGTTTATCACAAACAGCAAGAAAGGAAGGTAAGTATCTTTGTCAAGTGGAGAGGTGCCAAGTAAGTACAGCTGAAAGGTACCTGTTACCTGTATAACTGCCCCAGCCAAGTAGTGGAGCTGCGGACCAGAAGAAAGCTGCTACCCAAATGAGAACCAGAGCCACCGACATGCTGCTGTTGCTGATGCAGTGACCTGCAATGGCATGCTTGTGTCAGAAAATAGTATTGGAAAGGCAAACTTTATCTCTGAAACCTAAATGCACTCCTATACTACCAGCTAATAAGTAAAACACAGCTATTAAAAAAATAATTAAAATAGAAAAATGCATATTCATAAGAAATGTTTGATTTTGAAAGCATGTGTCAGGCTTATGTTACCACTGGAGAGTGGAAATGAATGTTTTTTAAGCAGGAGACAATGAGTTTGTTGAGCACTGTGGAATTAGCAAATTCTATGTTAGACTTACGCTTCGCAATTCTGTAAAATGCAGGAAACAGTTATATTTTACGTAGAAATGAACAAGATAAATCTAAATTCAGGGGATTTTCTTACTTGCTTCAAGGTTTTTCCCTGTTAAAAGGGAGAAAATAGCCCAGACTGTATTAACAATTCCATACAAAGGATTGAATCTGTCCTGCTGTTGCCATACACTGTGGTTATTTCTTCATTTATGTAGGAAATATTTATGCATCCACCAATTTCTGTCCCTCAACATTTCTGTAATGTTATACTGGGTACTTGCTCAGATTTACTTTAGATTCAAACATAAATTATGCACACGATCAGATGGATATGTGGTAGAGCTTCACAAAAGAGAAATGTGGGTTTTACATATGACTTCTTAACATGCAATGAATAGAAGATGTAGGATTATATCACAGCCAAATTCTATCTGCTCCAGCAGCAGTTTGTGCTGAAAGCTGACTTCAACAAGTCTATCATTACACCAAACTGCAGAAGAACTTTCTGTGGAAAAAATTACCTCCCTGCAGAAGTTCTTTTCACAGCAAATACTCCTTGTGCTAGTAAAGAGAAAAACTCATCTGATGCATCCTGTGTACTTACACATACTTTCCCTGCAGACATTGATAGGTTCCTGCCTGAAAGACAGTGCAAGCCACTTGTAACAAAGGCATGAAAATCGATCATACACTGTCCAAAGACTGGTGAAAAGAAGCCTAGGGATATTTCATGGTAGGTGTAGGTATAAAGAAGAGAGATTATGTAAGACTCTCAGTGAAAGTCAAAATTTTGAGCAGGCAGGAGGCCCAGGATAAATGGTGAGGAAGTTTCTACTGATCCAGTGAAAGAGAGTGCCTGGGGTGAGCATGGTGATACAAAGAGGCATAAAGGGGAATCGGCAGATAATGGCATGTTTATATGGACTTGTTGGTGAGGGCTTCACAGGGCAGGAAATGTTTAAAGGATTTCAGATCAGGTTTGTGGGACAGTGTGAAGATAATCATATGTCTTCACAAAGGCATAACCAAAGGTTAATAAAAAACGAAGCTCAAAAAAACAGAGTGGTGAATAAAATGTTTGTAGCACTCGAGAGAGTAATGAACTGGGGTTGTTTGAGATATTCAGGCTACAGATCAACAGGGCACTAGAGAAGGAAGAAGTGTGGGTATGAAGCTGTGGTGAAGATGCTTTGCAGATCTGGGAGGCAGGTAGGAGACAGAGACTGTCCAGGCAGAGTTGGGTCATGGTCAGTTCTGGGGATGGTAGGAGTAATTTTCATCTGACATGGCGTGAAAATGTCCACGGGGAGTCTGGAGAGGCATGTGGGGATGGCAGTGCTGCAAAAGCTGGAGGAAAGACCTGCAGACTGAATGTTCCCAGTGCCATCTAAAGGCATCATTATGCCTGCTGTGCATAAGCCCTGGCAAAACACCCTGAAGAATGAAAATGTTTGTATGTACGGCAGCCTTCTGAATGAAGGATCTGATCCCTGACTGGAAACTTCCCAAACATCGTCTCATAGAAGACCAAATCTGTTTCTGTGAGATCCAGACAACAATGTATCACTTAGGAGCAATTGAAGTCATACTTTGAGGAATACAGAGGGTCAGGAGGATCTGTGGTATCTTTGGCACAAGGATGAATTTACTCATGGTGGCCCAAGTATACTTGTAAAAATTTGGCTCTTGCTGGAGTTAACCCTGAAGGATTCTATGAAAACATGTTTGTAATGTAAATGACTATATTATGTCCTGGTTTTCAATGCATTTAATTTATATTTAATACAGCCTGAGTGACTGATAATAGTAACTGAGAGAAATACAGATTTGCACCAGGTTCACTGAAGGCAGAACTGGACTTGCCTTTATTCCTTACCTCTCTCGGGATGGCAGCCCTTGATGTAGCGTGTCACACTGATCACTGTAAGGGTATTAATGCTAGCCAGGCCAAAGAGAAGTGTCAGGAAGCCATCAACCTGAAAAAAAAAAAGCAGTACAGAATGTTCTTTTACTGTAGAGAGTTGAGGGGGAAAAGAACCACAGGAATTTCTCCTGTCATTTTCATGTTAATGAACGCAAAAGTTTTTCCAGAAACCCAACTAGCAGGGAAATACAAAATGTCAGGTGCAGTTATCTTCTATAGGATCAGTGAGCAAGTAAAGATTCAAAAATTATATAAGTGCTCTGTCATGTACATACAATAAGCAAGCAAGCACACCCTTACATCTATGCTTCCCTTAAATGACTTGCTAAATGAAGGAGAAAAACTTTGATCTGGAAAGAAGAAAAGCCCTGAACAGGCAAAAATGCCCTGGATGCAGCTGCCCTGCTTATATGGAACAAACATGTAAACTGATCCTAAGAAATTTAGGCCACAGAGGGAAGAATGTAGGAGGTGATGGGCTTGGCTGAGTGGGAAAATTTGTTTTTTTTTTAAAAAAAAGACCCCAAAACCTAAAGAGATCCAGTATATTGAGTCTCAATGTCTGGTGCTGCTGGTTGCTTGCTGTTTCTGAAGCCCTGATCCTCATCCCCTTGCTGTGACTCAGGCAGAGCTGTGCAGCCCTGTGGCCCCCGCTGACATCAGTGCCGCAGCCACATCCCAGGATGGCCACAGCTCGGTGAGCTTCATGTCCGGGTGTAACCAGGAAGTTCTGTTGACTGTAGCGGACATGGATGCAGCCATCTGCTAGAGAGCACTGTATGGATCCAGGAAAAACCCCGACGGCAGGCTTTTTTTTTTTTTTTTGGAATCTTGCACTGATATATTAAACTGTCCAGAGCAGAGGAGCTCTTGGAGATGCCAGTTTTACATGTAGTGAAGCAAGAATATTAAGCAAGTGTCTCTGGACTGTAACTTGGTGTTAAAATAGTGAAATTATCGGCGGAAAGGCACATAATTATTCTACAGGAACAAACTCTGTCTTTATATGAATGGGGACAACTCCTGTGGAATTCAGTTTATCCCAGCACTGAATCTGGGGCTTAAATCCAGGCTTAAAGCTAAGACCCAGGCAGATTGTATAAATTAAATTGGGTAAAGGGTTAGAAAAAGGACTGCTTCATCACTTTTTTCACTGGTGTTTTTTCTTACTACCAGTGCCCTCATATTGATTCTAAGTACTCTTTATTGCCAACTTTTACAGACCCACCACATTTTAAATGCATACAAGGCTTGCTACTACAACAATCTACACCCACCTGTGCTCTGATTACAATCAGCTCATGCTTGGTGTATAAATGCAACCATGCTTAAAACAGACTTCCTTGGATGTCTCAGCTACTTGCTAGAAGCTGCACTTGGCTGAATTTGGCCTGCTGTGTGCTGTGGAGGTTGGTGAAATACCTGGATATGTAAGTGTGCTCTGTGTTTCATTAGTGTTACTGGTGCAAACAGCTGCCACTTCTCCGTTTGCTCTAACAAGGCTTCGCAGATGCGGAAAATATAACGGCTATAATCTTAAGGAATTGTATTAGTTATTAGATTAGAAAGGAAGCAGTACTTCAACAAGGATTCAAATAAACACTTTGAAATTAAGTCTAAAGAGCCATGAGATTGAATGCTGAAAGAGCAGAACAGACTTCTCAGTGTGTGTCATAGGCCTATGGTGAAAGCAGGGGAGCTTTTCTGAAATAGATCTGTGTTCGTTTTATCACTGGCAGATGTGACCATTTTTCTCCCACCCTCCTTCCCTGACGTCAGACTAAAGAGAGACAATTATATCAAGTGATTGGTCCAAACAGCCTCTGAGCACACCTACAAGGGACAAAGGTGGGTCTAAAAATACACTCTTGTCCTTTAACACTTAAGATGAAGCTGTCACCGTAAGAAAGAAAAGCCTAAATATTTTCTTTGGAATGGTGCCTTGCTAATAAAATGCAGATTTATCTAAATCAACATAGTTCATAGGATTGAACCATTGTCAGCACCACATCTTGTTTTCCTACTATTTCATAACAGTATTTCTTCAGATCTTCTGCAGGTGTGGGGGCTACCACCAGAGATGTTACCAGGGCCAAATGGTTTGTGAGTGGCTGAGTGGCAGCTGTGCCTGCCCCCATGCTGGCCACAGGCTCACTGGTCTGGGAACAGGTGACAGCAGGAAATGCCATGAAGCAGAGGGAGCTCTGGGGATGGCAAGAGCTTGGATGAAATGAATAAAGGAGATAAATGGTGGCTCTCAGGCTTCAGAACAGCCCTTATAGGAGCCACAGCACCTGGAACATTAAACCATGAGAGACCATCCAACAGGCGGCTTTGAGAGCATGATGTTCAGATCACTCTTGACCCAAATTTTATTGGCAACAAGTGGCTTCTGAGGTCTGATATGCATAAACCATTTCCCAGCAAGTTTGTCAAGGCTGCAACACTTTCATATGGGTGTCACTTAGACATATGTCTTCAGAAGAAAACAAGGGATCTTCCTCTAGATGTAGCCAAATTCAAGCTTACACCTACTGGATTTGGAAGAAAGATCTCTGCTACTTTTTCTGCTCTTGAACAGACAGCCCTGACTGTAGGTAGCAAGGCAACTGCTTGGCACCCAAAGTAGGTAACAACAGAAAAACTGCTTTAACATAGTCCCAATTTCTATAGACAGAGATTAATATCTGCAGGTTACAAAAATATGTGATAATTTCAGTTTTCTGCATCTTTAAAGATGCATGGAATGACAGCCAAGGAAATACTAGAATGGTAAATAACATTTAATTACTTTGGAAGATTGTTGCTCTTCCCCTTACACAGTTCTGGTTTTCCTTTTATTCTACCCCCCAGCTAGCTCCTTCCTTCCACAGTCATAATATTTCCTCCATTTTTGTGTAATGCAATTTTGTGCTTCCTATTATTAATTATGATCAAATAGCAGCAGTGTTAACAGGCAATAATGAATTCTGACATAAACACAAAGTTGATTGCACGGTAATTTTAATACACTAGCTTTCCCTTTTAGCCATTAAGAAGCAGGAGTGGTTTAGCAATTTTAAAAGCTTTTCTCTCAGTGCTCTACCAGCATTAGTCCCTTGGCTATATAGATACTCATGGAAGGTGCTCATTATCTTTATGCTGCCTGGAAGCTAAGAGACAACTGAAGAAAAAATTGTGGGTTTTTCTGCTTTGTACTTGTGCCTGACTTTAAGTCTCACTAATGCTCTTGGAGCACTACTTACAACCCACAATACATGGAGCATGCAAATTAATTTACTTCGACACAGGGAGAGTTTGGAATCCCCACCGCACTATGAAATTTTTAGCTGTGATCTTGGGTGTGTCCCACTTTTACTACCTTTAATACTTATGAATCCCTACTGATTCATAAGGGTTGTCTTCATTTAAAGCAGAGTAAAATATAACTTATTGTTCTTATTATTGGATTAATCAAGGTTTAATTGCACAAAAGCAGATTGCTAAAATAGCTATTACTTTTCACTTTAGGCCAAAACATTGATCTCACCAGCCACACAGGCTGCCTCCCTCACTCCCCCCTCTGGCCGAGCGGTAAATCTGTTGCAATTTCCCAAAGTCCTTTTATTTCCCTTCAGAACCACAGCGTCCCGTATTTTTCTTCTATTGAAAATGAGATAATGAATATGTAAAGAAAAGGATAAACTTCAAGCAGGGGTTATTTGCCCACAGCATAGACTTAAAGTTGCCACAATAAGCTCTCTCAGAATTATTTTTTTTTTTTCATACAGATCAGATTCTTCTGAGATCATAATGTAAATACATAATGTCAATAAACCTCCTTCAACATCAAGAAATGAAAAAGCACTTAAATCAATCTTCAAGAAACACATTTGTAAAAGCAATTGCAGATACCTTTGAATAGATATTTTAAAATTTAAAAAGTCGATTTTAAATTTAACAATTTCTTAAAGTTTGAAGTAAATGCAAAAATATTCCACTTGAGTCTGATGACACCATAATTCTCCCATCTCTCAAATATACTATGATGCGTCAACTGGACTACAGTAAATCTTTAGTCATAGACGTTCTAGAACTACCAGGGTTCATAATCAAAACTTGTCTTCACAGAAGACTAATTAAAACTCACGATGCATAGTGTTCCTAAAGCACTCAGGTAGTTCCTTTAAGATTTCCTACAACACAGGAGGTGAAAGAGACTTATCATTTGCTACAGTTCCCACAACATCTTTTGCTCATGAGACATTGTACTGCTACGTTTGCATTCTGCCTTTTAAAATGCCTTAGTAGGCTTCAAGGGTGGCTGTTCTTAGAGGTGATGGCATTAACCCAAGCCAATAGAGGCCTCTGACACAAATGCCACTCCATGTATCAGTAAGCAATGAGAATTGATACGCTACTGGATTAGAGTTTAAAGCGAGACCGTCAGACACTCAGTATTTTTTACTCACAAAGTGATTCAATCTTTCTGTGGATGGCATATATTCTAAAGATAGAGAAAGATGAATGCAGTATTTAGACTATACTATTATGTGTCCAGGCATGAAGTTATACTAATTATGCTATATAGTCAATGTATGTTCAGTGCCACTATTAATATATGCAGGTCAAGTTTTGGCTTTAGCAATACTGCAGAACCCAGTTTTATATACCAGGTTAATCAAGTGAGGTTCAAGGCACACTTACTTTGGGCTGACCTTTAGCTACTGTACTCGCAGCCTCTGAGGCCACAATTTCTATTCCTAGTCATACATGCCCCTGTCAGCGAGCACAGCTTTGAATGCAACAACCCCACCGAGGGCACGGCATTTAACAGATAGAAATCACTTGCAGGATTTCCTTACACAGCCTCATCAGATCATAATCTTACTTCAAATACCCCATCTCCAAATGCTTGGGAGCACCTCCTTTCTAGCTCTGGGTACATGCCACGGAATCATGGCAGGTTTTATGCCTCTCATGTTCCCCCCATGAAGAATAAATGGGGAGCATGTAGTTCATACCACCAGATGATCCAGACACAATGGAAAGATTCCCATCTTCAGGTTAAATGCTGAATTGCCATTGTCTTTTTGTGAATTAGTGTAGAGGGAAATTAAGAAGCACTAGACAGAAATACCTAGCATTACCCTTTGGGAACACCTGTGCTACACTGTGTAAAATTCTTTTCAGTGGGCCTGAGCCAAAACTCCTCTCCAGTTTAGTGATGATAATTCAGTCTACTTGTTTACTGTTAGCATCACCATTAATACCAACAAACAAATACAAAGATAAAAGAACAGAAGAGTCACGTGTCTCATCTTTACATTACCATAGAAGGCAAGGCTTGGCTTTGTGGCCTGTGGGTAACTGAGATCCATGAACATCAGATTAAAATCACGCTTTTGCTTTCAATGTATTTTCTTTGACATTTCAGAATATCACGCTAAATGTTTCGCTAGTCTCACACACCTCAAGGGAATCAGAGGTCCCACTGTTCATGGGCTTTGCCAGGACAGCCTAGAGACTACAAGTGACCTTCCACATTCTCCAAAGGACAATTGTCTGTGCTGCTTCCCAGCAAGAAGGAATCTGCTTACATAGCCACCCTCAGGTTAATATAAGGTCATCTCTGACTGCTGGCTTAATGCCTACAATTGAACTTGTTCTTCTGCTCATGAAGCTCCTAGGCAAAAGGCAGGACAGGTTAGTGATGGTACCAGCTTGGCCTTAAGTGGCCAAGACAGGAACAAGTTACTTTCCTGAAAACCTGAAAAAGCAGCATGGCTACTAGCAGACCTCCTCTTAGATTAATACTCTTGTCCCCTATGGATCCTGTACCAAAATAACAGCAGTCACAAGCATTTCCAAGGAGTCCTAGTAGACCAGGGAGAGCATGGAAGGCAGTATAAAAGATACAGTTTATTCTTGGCCTTAAAGGGTGATCTGGAAACCCACCAGATGCAATATCATCCCTTTCTGCAAGGACAGTGGTGTGGAAATTCTGGATGTCATGTCATATACAGCCCACTGCAAGCTGCAGTCATCTTGTCATTGATTCATTCAGCACAGGATCTAGGTAAGGACCTGATTTGCTTCCTATGTACTATCAGTGTACTCACATAATGGAATATATTTTTGTGATAGAGAAGATGAGTAAATGTGAGGTAGATTTATATAGGATATTTACAAATTTTATCAGAGTGATATTTTAATTTCAAATGAAATTTTGCCTAAAAGCCAGTGAGAAGGTGTGGCACACAGAGAGGAGAACATGAATTGTTCAGCCCCATGGCGAGAAGATCTTGAATGATGAGGGAGTGATGGACAGCATTTTTTGAAAGAAGACATTTAATGTCTTGGACATCAGCACAGAAGGATGCGGAAGGCTACTATTTTCCACATAGAGGAATAAGAAAAGGGTATTTCAAAGCCCTCTGGGAAGAAAAGCAAGTGCAGAAATCAAAGCTTAAGCTTTGTAAATTCCTGGTTCTGTAGGAGCACTCTCAGGCAACGAATGCCCATTCCAGGCAGCAGTGTGTGGTTGGACACAGAGCTTGGGTGTCACAGCAGAGGCTATGTCAGACTCGTTAAATAAGGAAACTGATAGTTTGGGCATAGTTTTTCACTACCAAATATAAAACTTACCTAATTAGTCACTATTGACTGCAGAAATAATAATTTAGAGGAAAATGAAGGAGAAATCATGACTAATGAAAACTGGCGGAACTTCCCTGAAGTCACATTAGTTTCACTGAAATGAGCTTCTATGTTGCTAATGATTCTGTTTGTGCAAAGGCAGTCTTTCCCCCCCTCCCTGCAGATGAAGTGTTTTTCTCATTAAAATTCAGCTCGCATATGTCTACATGAGCTGCCTTTACCTCTTTGACTGCAATGTGTACACTCTTTAGATTATATGAAGGCAGACCAGAAATAAAGAAATAGGGAAGACTAGTACCTCTGCGACTTTGTATTTCAGTATCCAAATCTCATGTAGGCAAGGAAGCAAGAAGGAGGATACATTCTAGTGTTCATAATTGAGATATAAATTTGTTTCAGAAAAGGTGAAGGGAAAAAATGAATGGATGATGGAGCAATGTGAATGGGTGGTTAAGCTGGAACAAGAATGACAAAAAATGCATAGACATTTGGCAGTAGTGGCTGTCATTTTCCTCAGTAATCTCCCCACTAGCAGTACAGGGAAGGCAGTAAAAAGAAAACTTAGGAGGTTTAATTTTGGTCCTTCCCATCTGACATTGCTTTTATTACCAGTCACATGGACTGTGGTGCTGCCACTGGTCACTCATCTCCCCGGAATGCGAGGGAGTACCATTCCACATACAGTAATGTATAAACACTTTCTTGGTATTTATAAAACACATAAAATAACTAACTGAGTCGAGAGAGTCAATAGTCTAGCTAAATAAACAACTGGTTGGTTTTATGAGTTATATTTAATGGACAGAAATCAATGTGCTCCAAATTTACTGTGTTTATAAGAACACAATTGCCTTTAGGGTTTTTGATTTATCAGACAATTTACAGAAGATTTTGTTAAAAGAAGAAATTATTAATCCTCTGTTTTGTGCTCAGACAAGATTTAGCAGTATTTTACAACCTGTGTATAGGAAAAGAGATAAATGCATGTTCTGAGAAAGCAAATGCCATTAATAAAATAAAAAAGAATTTATTCAAGATTAAAAGCCCTGCCCTCAAAACTTGTGAAAAGAGCCCATGTGTTTTCATCATACTGTCCTCAGCCCTACTGCTGCAATTTTCCTTTTGGTGTTTCGGATATTCAGCTCTAATTTTTACAAAAGGTGGACATTATTTCTTCTCAGAAATGTCATGATAGAGCCCTAGATATTAAATAACACCCAAAATCCTGGAGTTTTTTAGGTGCTAGCAAGAGGCAGTGACTGGAAGTTGAATCTCCAAAAGGGGGTAAGGGCCAGCGTGCTCAGCTTTGCAGGCTTTGGTCACTTGCCCGGTGAAAGGAGGGTTGTGGCTCTGAGGTCTGCTCCTAGATTGGAGGTGGCAAAGCTGGCGAGCAAATGAGGCTCCTAAAGAAGCCAACAGAACAAGGTGATGGACATGTCTCACCCTCTGATTTTTCATGTCTTCTCAACACAAAGGATTGTGATTCCTTGGTATTCACAGCCATATCCTTCCCTTAACTGTGCAAGACCTTTCAAAAATTAAGCAGTGTCACTGTAAAAAGCAGAGGGATTGCTGATCCATTCTCCTTTTACCCCCATGGAATGTGTGGAAGAGCTGAATTTACTTTTCTCCATTCAAAGATGCTCAGACCCACATTGCCTGCCTAGGAACACAGACCCAAGACTATTCATCACAAGGGGATGTCCATCTACTCCTAAAGCAACCAAATACTGGGGCTAGAGGCTAAAAGAGGCTCCCTACATTACTGTCTATCATCCATTGGAGGGAGGGGAACCCTCCTTGTCCAACAGCAGCATTGTTAAAGCAGGGATATGGCACATCTAATTCAGCTTTTCCTAGACATCCCTATTTATCTGTGATTACACATGGCAACTTGATCAGCTGCACCACCACGATCTGGAAAATCTGCTGAAGTGCAAGAAATCCCAGACCTCTGTGGGCCACTTACTCCTCCGTGTGTACACACTAAGTCTGGTGCTTCCGATAATTTTTGACTTCCTGGCCACACCATGCCCGTTCAGGATGCACATAGACCACAGATGTGGTGCTGTCAGGCAAACTGAGTATTAGTTTCAGTGTATTAGGGCTAACAGAGTAGAACGATACCTGTGTACATTGTGGGGCTTACTGCTGATCACCACAGTGCCATGTGCTTCTGTCCACGGTATGCCAGACAGGAATAAAGAAGCGCTGTGTGAAGAAGCATGGAAGCACTGCAGAATTCAAAACCTGGTTTCCTCCCTGCTTTGTAGCAAACCCAGCCACAGGATGAAAGAGTCATTTCTCTCTCTCTTCTGCTCCCCTCCATGTCTTTATTATTCAGCACAACACAAAGCAGCTTTGTGAGGTTGAAGGCAGGACCTTGAAGGCTGGTGCTTGCAATGGTGAGGGCAGGCTGCAGGGACAGTCAGTGGGAGTTGGGTCCTGTCAGACAAGCTATTGTGGTGCTGACTGATACCTCAAAGGGGAACATTTTTTTTTTTAATGGCTGCTCCTGAGGCTGTTTCTGTGCAGAGACAGATCTGCTGGGGATGCTCTGGCACCATCTGGCTGGCCAGATGGACTGGGGATACCTAGGCTGATAGTGAGGTGAGTGCGTCTGCGGTAACAGCGTCAGTCGGCACGTCAGGGACAGGGGGTATGGCCGTGACGGTACCGTGACCTGGAGATAACCACTCTGTGCTCCGGGGTGCACAGCCCACACACATCTTACACGTAAGAAACAGTCAAAAATAAGGAATTTTTTTAAAAGGAGCCTATACCAACAGAGTGAGCACATGGTAAAAACAGCCAGTTTTCTTGATCCTCATAGTAAAACCCGTGTTTATAAAATTAATGTTTAAGTAACCAAACTGCATTATCAAAAATAAATGTAAAAATTAGAAAAGTGAACTACTGGGAACAAGTTTAAACAGGGTTAGGAAGGATTTCAAATTCTAAGGCACTCCATAGTCCATTCTTGTTTTCAGACACGACTGCAATGTACCTACAGAGTTCAGATAGGTTATAATCCTTTCCCTGTATTTAGAGGCCTCCTGAAGCCTGCATCTTTTGTTGTATTTGCCACATGATTAACAAATACAAGAAAAACTTTCTGTCATTTGATAAATAAGGCTTAGAAGAAACCATATTTACCTGCAGAGAACGAATATTTCTCTACTTCCTACATGCAAGAACACTTGCATGCAATTTTATTTGCAGGTTTCAGTGCAACTTCTGGTTCAGCAGAACATACAAATAAAAAAATACAGGAAGGACAAAAATATGTTCTGAGGTAGCTTTTCACTAGGAATTTGGTCAATGGGCAACAGATGGCTCTTGGTCACTGGGTTACATTTCCTGACCTGAAATTTACCATATGAACCAGTTTACTTACAGTTCATATTGGGAGAGACTAAAAAATGAATCTGCCAGAGACTGACTGTCCTTCCTCTGACCAGATCAGGAATAAGAGACAGTGATAGAACAGAGGTATAAGAGAGAAGTGAAAGCAGATTCCAAAACCCACCACTGGAAAACTGTGTTTCTACAGGGCATTCAGCAGAGGCAGCATTTGAATACAGACGTATGATGTAACCTCATTCCTGAGAGAAGAGCCCTGTCAGACTCAAAAAATAATGTTTGGCATGGGAAAGAAAAGCGTTGTTTCTTCCATAAAGAGAACAGGAGAACTCCTCTCTGTCCCTTTCAGAGGGTATGCAGTGAGATGGTCCTTGTACCTGGAGATACACCTTTTGTTGCAGAGAGTTTTCAAAGACTAGGCTGCTTTGAGAGAAGTACTATTTGTCTGTCTTTCCCCCACTCCCTTCAACCAGGGCAGCCAAGGATGGTGAACCTTAATGTTGAAAAATGTTACCTGAGGGCACAGAAGGAGACCCGAGTCAGAGGAAAACAAAATAGTTAGGTGGATTAAGTGAGGTGAGCTCATGAAGTTTCTTCATAAACAGAAATGACAGGCTACCTTGGGAAAATAAAATTTCCCTAAGCATACCTGACAGCAGAAGCTGACTGATCAATAGGAGCAAATGTGTAGTGAACCAGACAATGACAGAAAGCCAACTAAGGCCGTCCTCTGCACTCAGCAAAACAAACCAAGCAAGGGAAAACACACAGGCCGTGCTAAGGAGAGAGCCATGCTCATGTATGCAAAGTGCCACCCCAGCTGCCTGCAGAGGAGCCCGAGTGCATGAGGGGAACAAGAGACACCGACTTCGGCAGGTCCTCACAGAGAGCATGGGCTTTACCTTCATGGCAAAAAGGCCCTCACTCCTCATGTTCTGCATGTGAGACCCCTTCTAGCAGGTCTACAAATTCAGACTACAGCAATCAAAACACTACTGTTCAACATTAAATATTTTTAGAACAACTTTTGTGCTGGCTGTCCACATACATGTGGAAATTTTCACATCTTTTTTTTATGCACAGAAGATTCCTTCTATTTCTGCACAATATTCTTGCTAAAATCCATTCACTCTATTTCCATAACCTACTTTTTCATCACTGGCTTCTGTTTAGTCAAGCTTATTAATCAAGAAGATGGATGTCAGGGTTTAAACATGTTTTTGAGGTTCCCCAAGACAGAACAAAATCTCAATGGAAACAGGAATCCTACATGATATTCTCTCAACATGCCGTAGCCATCTTGACCACTCAAGAAGCCACAACAAATCCAAACTTAATTCAAAGTACAAATTGACTTTTCCAGATTACCATTAATTTTTAATTAGTATTAATAACAGTATAAATTCATATTTGGAGTGGTAAATGTTACCCTCTAGAGCCTACAGAAGATTATCAAAGCAGAAACTTTTATGTTTTGCAAATCAGAGTGTTAAGAAAAGCCAACGCATTATTAGTGTACTGCACAAAATCTTTGGATCCCTGTACCTTAAAACTTTGCTTGATATCCAAATTTACAAATGAATACTATTTAAAACAAGAAGATCCAAACCCAATTACTTAACACACCCCGACCAACAAACTATCTGGGTACCCTAAAAATGTTATGGACCACTTCTCCCCTTGAAAAGGCAGTTCAAGCACAGCCAGCTTAAGCACACCTCTGTCTCACAAAGCCCACGCACACCTCTATCCCAGTATTTTTAAATCTTAAAAAAAGAAGTCAGATCATCATTAACAAGACTTAATAGCTCCAAGTCAGCCAAAGAGGGACAGACGGATGAAAGAAATCTGTAAGGCTGCTGACAGAAGTTCCCATGCAAACCAAGATGCAGAGACACAGCGTGCCACGCCTTGCCAATTCCTCTGTGTGCTGTTTTTTACAGCCCCCCAAAAAAGGAGCCACAATATGGACAGGGCTCTGAAAGAGCTTGGAGTAAGGATGCAGAGAGGTCATTTAACGTTACCTCTTTCAGCTTTGTGAGTTGTAAGAATTAAGTTACGCCACTGACCTTGGGTCAGGATTACACACTGAATGGCTTACCGTGTCTTACACAGGAAATCTGCAACAAAGCTAGAACTGAACCTGGAGATACAGATTTTAACTTTCCTTTCTCATTCATTGCTCCAACCTTCCTTGAAAGAGGGGGAAAATATGTATCTGTTTAATTCCGAGTATGGGTGTGAATGTCACAGTTTTGAGGTGTGTGTTTATTTATATGATGACTTCAAAGTTTTCCATTAATAAAAAAATTCAAAGTTTCTGCTCAACAGACCTTACATTGCAACTATAGGCGATGTTAGAGAAAGAGTGCAATTTTGCTGAGGAAATAATTAGCTTCAATTTGATAAATCCTTTTCTGCCAAATGACTATAGAGATACATTTTAAACAATAAAATAATAGATTTTTATATCAAGCTACACCTCCTAGAAATCAGAGTCCCCTACAGGAAGTTTTCCTCTCTGCATAAACCGAACCTTTTTATTGAAAGGGAGGGGAACATGACCTGTAAATGTTCTTTCATCTATGTTGCACAATAGCTCAACTTCCTCTTAAAAAAAAAACAAAAACAAAAAAAACCCACCAAACCTCCAAGAAAAGAGGATTATTTCTCTCTCCCTTTTCCTTCATCATGATCTTTCTTACACCTTGCCGTAGGCTATCCTGTCATTTTCAGATTTTTGATTCCCTGATGAGACAGAGTATAATCTTTCTCACAGATGTTGCTGAAAGCACCAGGGAACCAGCTTTGTGCCTATCTGTCCATGGGGTGCATTTATATTCTGTCCACACAGGTATGTTTCAGAATTAACAATAATAACTTTTTCCAAGCACTTCAACAAAAAGCTGATTCCAAGATAAGGGGTGACTGTGCCACAAAGTTAAATCACTCATTCTACCACAGGCAATGAATGAACCAAGAGTTTAGGAATGTGATTGAAGAGTTACAACGGAGTTAGTGCAAAAAGTTCCATGCTAAAATGTATGGGTATGCCCAAATGCTGTGTGGAGGCTTTGCTCTACATGCCTTATCAGGCAGGACTCGACACTGGCACTTTAACATTTGGCTTAAAGCAACAACCAGGTTGGCTTCAGGTGAGCCGAAGACAAGCACAGCCTGTGCCTTGACTTTCCAACATGAGTGTGAGCTCTGACATGAAGTAAAAAACCCCTAATTAGTAAGAGCTATTGTGAATACACAGGAAAAAAAAACCCTGAAAATTGGTGAAGCACTGATCAAATGCACAGATTCATGAGTGTAAGAAAAGAGAACACTGCCCTTTTGAAAGGTTAGTCACTACCTTCTTTCATTCTTTGGGTCCTGTCTGGTTATTTATATACAGCACACGCACAGAAATAGCTGCACCTCTTCTGTCTAATTAAGTATAATCCAGTCTTACCTGGCAAGTCCATATTGATGTGATAATGAATCCATCATCTCTGAAGACATTGAAGATTTCAATGATGCCCCGCGAATAACCAAACACGGAGATACTGGCATCTGACACTGCCAAGTTAAATGTGAGGTAGTCGGTAGGCTGCAGAAGATGTCTTTGTTTATACAGGACAAAAATCACAACGCTGTTTCCAAACCAAGACAACCAACCTGGAAAAAAAATTAAATCAGTGGAACTAGATGGTCTTTAAGATCCCTTCCAACTCAGTCCGTTCTATGATTCTATGAAATCAAAAAGCAAATAAAGAAAGAAGCTGTTGAGTGTGTAAATTTATATCTCTTCTAAAATTCCTTTTTGTTCCATTAGAAGCATATAAAACCAGATTATCCACTAGAAAACAATGCATGAAATCTTTGTGAGCAGCTGGGTACATTTCAGAAGTAGGAGCAAGTGAGTAATTGAATGCAGCAATAAAACAGAACAAACACAAAGAGCTGCTGCTACATCTACTGGAGATGCACCATTTAAGGGCCTAAAGTGGATTTTTTCCCTTAAGCTTTCTTCCTTAAGTGGATAGATGAAACTCATGAAGTGTTACACCTGGGAAAAACAGGAAGGAAGAAAGACTGGTAGAGTGGAGCAGAGACTACAGACAATCTGCCAAAACCTGCAGCTGTTGAGGTACCTCATATACAATAATGGACACAGAAAGTTCATGCACTTAGCCAGAGAGCTGTTTTATCAGTCCTCTCCAGAGAATTGCAGATAATACAACTAGGTTTCCTCTCTTAGAACAGTCTAGGGTCTCCTTGCAGCAAAGTCTGTCCTAGATGGGAATATTTTTCAGTTATGCACATGATAATCCATATGAAGAGAATGTTTGGAGTAGAACTCTCAAAATCTCCTTTTTTTTTTTTTACAGAAAGTTGCATTCTCTCTTACTCTCCAGGAACAGAGATGCCTGACGTGTGTGTCTAAGTATGTGAGGAAAACACAAGGGAAGTTACTGTAAAGTTGGTGAAAGTCAGACACTTACTCTGCTAGAGAGACATAGAGTTTCCAAATGTCCACAGCCATTGCTCTGCCCATCAGTGCAAGACCCTGGTAGCTTGCATCCCACTTTTTGAAATTACGTAGACGTGTAGAGATGAATGACTTTTAATGGAAAGTTTATTGATAAGTATCAGGTTCAGTGTTGAAAATGTGGCTTACCCAGTTAAGGGGGTGGAGGGCTGAGCAGCAGGTCAGGCAGCACATGGCTCCCTGATGGCTCTGGCTTCTATCCCACAAACCAGCTCTGCCACTTTTGACATTGGTGGCCTCACTTCACCTTGGCAAGGTAGAGCAAGGCATGACCTCTTTTGAGTGTCTGCTGCCTACGACAGGATAAAGAATGCAACACCTGCTGGCTTATGCTGGGGTACAATATGACCAGATGAGGGAGAAAAGAGCTGACCCACAGCCCTCTACCCAGGCACAAGCAGCAGATACCCAGAGTAAGGCTGGTGTATACTAACCCAGCAAGAGATGAACATAGACAATTAAGAGGGATGTGACATGATGGCATTGCACAGTGTCTCTGGATATTCAAAGGAGTCTGTGAGATGAAAGATGGCTGATAGGTTTAAGGTTGTAGCAAGGGGGCAGCTGCCTTCCTTCAGGAAGCACCACTTCATATGTCAAGAACCCAGTGCTGCACTGCCAGGCTGATGTGGCTAGGAAGGGAAGGAAGGAAATTGCCTCTCAAACTCCAGGCCATGTGGGAGTATCAGGAGCTGAAATGCCAAAGAGAAAGGCACTTGTTCTGTAAAGAAAGAGATTGGGCAGGTGCCTCCTGGTGAGGTGCTCTGAGTACTTTGGAGTGGGAGGCAAGTGGTTGATGGGACAGTCTCTTATGGCACTATGAACTGCTTCTTCTGTGGAGCAATTTCCTTTTAATAGTTTCTCTTTACAGCATTGCCAAGCTGCTGCTGCTCTGGCTTATTTAGTAAATGCACGTGGTTTACTGAAGAGCATTTGAACTGGGAAGAGCTGAAATGTCAGCATATGGTATTGACCAGAAATAGCCACTGGTGCAATGATACACTGCGATACACGCATGCCTTCTATATATACCTTGTTATAAGATCAGCAATAATAAATATATCTTGCTCTGGCCACTAGGTGACAATGTTTCTTAATCAAGTCTTGTTTTGAACAACCGCATTCACTTCAACTTAGGGATTTTCTGACTTTTGTTGGAGTCCAGGTATTATAAATAGGCAGAGCAGGGCACTGGGGGAGGAAAGCTTTGGGAGTGAATGAGGATAGCCTGCAATGCAAACATAGAAGTTGTGTTGTTTGTGTATGTCAGTTCTACCCCCTGTAAGGTAAGATAGTTATCAAGGCAGTAGGTGTGAAGTATTTTTCCCTGTCCCTATGAAGACATAGTGCTAAAATGGCAGACAAACTAAAATGGCACCTCCTTTGTAAATAGCAAAATTTTGCCAATGCAGTGTGATGGATAGGAGGGCTACCCTCACAGTGCCAGACACCTGCCCTTCCCGGGAATGTACGGAGCAAATTCCCCCTAGCCTGGAGGGTAAGGGAGTTTGCAGTTAAAGTGTATTAAGAAAGAAACTGAGCAAAACGCCACATAAAACAACATTGCACATTTTAGATGGAGGTGAGAGAGACACAATACTTGTGATCATTTTTTGAAAGTACAGTCACAAACTGAGGTTGGAGATGAGGGAAGCATGAGGATAAGGTTACAGAGCGAGTATGATTTCTGCCATTAGGCACAGTCCTTTTAAGCAAAGCAGTGGAGAACCTGCACTGGCATATCCCGTCCCTAAAATGGCCTGTCTTGGTAGTAGACCATATTAATTCTGATTAAAAAAAAAAAAAAACAAAAAAACCAAAACCTGAAGAAAATCAATTCTTAGTAAATCATGCAGTAACAAAATCAGTGGTCACATAAAAGTGCTGTCAACTAGAGTAGTGACTATGGGACACTGGATCTCTGTGCCATCCGATACATGTGCTAGTCTGGGTTGCTGCCTGTTCTGACTGACTTAAAAAACCCTGAACAAACCACCCCAAAACAGAAAATCACCCCAACTGAAAGAACGCCTCAGACCAAACAACCCCTCTCCCTTCCTCCCTCCAGCCCTGACAGCATAACAGGGAGGAAGGCTGAAAGTGCAACACAAGCACAGCGATAGCTCTGACACTCCCAGTGAAGGCAGAGATCTCCTCAGCTGCATTGCAGGCGGTGTGTGCCTCAGGGGACATCAGAGGTAGATCAGGAGCCCAGAAAGAAACCTCTGAACTTTGAACTGCCTCCATGTTACCAGGTGTCATCTCAATAAAACAGAAGATAGAAAACAAACAGCAGAGGGAACTTGTTCCATCTTTTGCAAGCTGTCACTAATATTCATTCGTAAGAGTAAGTGGAAAAAAAACCAAACCAGCCCCAAAATCCAAACCCAGCATACTAAGGTAATTCTGATGAAAAAAGACAGATTTCAACTGACGTCAAAATGTGGCGAGAGAGAAAAAAATAGCAGCTAGGTAGAAACTGAGCACTCCCTCCCAGCATAAAGTTCAGAGAGGGCTCACCACATTTTTCCCATAAGCAGAGTCTGATGTGAATTATTCATCAGAGATGCTGGATCTTCTGAAGTGGAAAAATATACAGATAATATGCCAATGCTGAAGTAGTTTTGCAAACATTGTGAGGTAGGAGGAACAGGATGGAAAGCAATATTCAAAATACTGTATTGCCTCTATATAATTCAGTAGTAATCCCTCTCCTAGAATAACACTCTCTAAGAGAGCATTTTAATCCACAGATGTCAAAAGCACTCCACAAGGGAGGCTGATGCTGTTATCTGTGATTTCTTGGGAGGTACAGAAGGGCTGCCAAGCAAGCTGGTGAAAGTCAGGAACTGAAACCCTATTCACAAACTCCTGTGTCAGTGTGATGGTCACCAGCCCGTGTGAAGAAAGAACCAGAAGAGTAGCCAGAAGTAGTGACTAAGGAGGCTTCAAATCTCTCTGCTGAAAGCAACTGAGAACACTGAGATAGTTTAACTCTAAGAATATTGAAAAGGTACATTATAATTTTACAAAGATTTCTGTCAAATCACTCAAGCCTGTGCATTCAGACATGCCCTATTTTTCTCTCATGTACCTGAGATGCTCTTTGAACAAGCAATAAGCACCTGAGGCTGCATGCAGTTTCATTGTTAACATCGTTTCTGGAGTACTAAATTAGGCACAAGTGAATTGATAGCTCTGAGCTGGTCATCCACATTTCCAATTGATGACTGTCCTGGGGTGACTGTATGATACTGTATTGCCTATCGTCTGCCCTATGCCAGACATGGATCCTGTGCCTTTAAAGCTAGCTAAGGGAGAGGGGGCAGAGCCAGTGGAATTCTTTCAGCGTTGTGTTGAAAAAAGAGACAAGCTTGCTGGCTTCTCCTGCCCGGCTGCTCTGCTTCTGCAGGAGGGAAGAGAGCCACATTCCTTTTGCTTTTTAGCTAGTCTCTTGTTCATTAGCTACAGTACAGAGCCCTGGGACTTTGGCTTCTTCTTCTTCTCTTCTGGACTGTTCAGCAACACCAGAACATCATCGGGAGGCCTTACACACAGGCCCAGAGGGGCCCATGCTGAACCCCAGCCCAGGAGAGGAGAGAGCCACATCCACAAGGACTTTGAATTTTACCCAGGTTCTCTCCACAGTGAGAGGTTTTATTATTTAGCATTATTCTTTTTTCCTGTGCCTGCCTGCACATTACTTGTTAAATAAATAGGTTTTTTTTCACTTTCCTCTGAGGAAAATTTTTTCTGAACCTGGTGGAGGAGGGGTGGCTGTAACCTGCCTTCTATCAGAGGACGTTCATTTCGGATGTTCCTCCCAATTGGTCTCAAACCAGGACAAAGACTTCACCTGTGCCCAGCCAAAATAGGTTATTATGCTTTCTACTTAGACTTGCTCTTATTAGACATTGTTGCACAGTCTTGTAAAACCTGGCAGGACTGAAATAGAAAAATGGGTGTTACAACTCAGCCATACGCAGTTTAAAATACATATGAAGCCTTAAGTGGAAGAATTTAAGAAATGAGAGCAAAAGGTGAGGCTCAGTGTCACAAGACAAACTAGGCTCTTCCCTCAGAAAATAACCTTTCTCTAGGACAGAAATTGGATTGAGCATCTTAATACAGAGCAGGCATGAATGAAATCAGTTACTTACACAACTACATATACGCAAGCATAAATGTCTATCAGAAGAGGTTTGCTGCAAAACATTTTCCACCTAGAAAACTTTAATTAAAACAGTGATAAAATCCAGAGAATTTGCAAAGCTGTCATTAACTATTGCAACTGTGAAGTGACCCTGCTCTGTTTTCAGTCTTCGCTGCCAATTATATACACAAAATATCCTGTCCAGGGCATATTGCCAGTTCTGACAGGAAGGAGAAGAGTCATCTTGTTTTAGACTTGACAAAGCATGGAGAGATTATTTGTTCAATAAATGCAATCATTTTGTGGATGAATGTTCTGTGAATAGCTTGTTTCCTTTCCCAGCTTCTCAGATTTATCCGTCAAACAAAATCCCAAAATAACACTCATTCTGTCACTTGTCAAGTAACAGTTTACTATTACCATTCGGAAACATGTGCCTTTTAAAGGCATGTTTGGATCTTGTGGTCTGTTCCAGTTTTCTGATGGGATTGGTAATGCTCTCAGCATGTCTTTCTTATAGAAGCACTCACAAAAAGTCAGAATTTGTTCTCTAACAAGTAGTCTCTCCTGCTGACTTAAAATTTCCTTTTATTCATATTTACTCTAATAGCCCCAGTTAAATGTGAAACTAGGGGAAACAGAGAACAAATTGTGTATAAATGCAGGAAAAAAACCAACTTAAGAATTCCAGTTAATAAATATGAAGAAAAAAATGCTTTATCTTTTTCCCCCCCATGTCTAGCAGCCAGCAGCAGTGGGCAGTGCTTTTAAATTGCACCTCATAATTTAAACTGTACAAAGATTTTCCACAGTACCGTGTCCCTGTTACGTCCGAGGCGCATAAAGAAAATGACACAGAGTCCAGGCTCATGAACAAGTGGAAGCCGAAGCTTCTTTTTTAATAATTTTCTGACTACTATATAGGATAGATTGCAAAAAGTGTGTTGAGTGGCCATAGGTAATTGGTTCCTCGGCCATACAGCCCTTGAGAGGATTGGCCAAGTGTTAAGATACCTATTCCATAATATTTTCAAAGTCAAAGCCATAACAATCTTGCAAAACAACTTGCAGGTGCAAGACGTTTATGAAACTGTGACCTTGTTTAAGATAGTTTACATAGGAAAGACAGTCTTCTCACAGAATATTGAGAAAAGGCTGAAGAATTTCTCTGATTCTAGCTTTTTAGCACCTACAGCACCGCACCACTTAGGGCATAGGCAAAAAGGGGTCAGATATAATCCTAGCAGCAGGACAAGCTTTCACTTGTCTGTTAGAGAGCGTTCTGAGGTCATTGAAGGGAAGGATGGGAGCAGAGTTCTGCCTTCAGAAAGAGGATGCTGACACAGTTGACGTAGTGCATGGTAACACAGTGGTTGCTATCACTTGCAGAGAGTCCCTCTAAGAATGGATCACTGCTGTCGGATGGGCATTACACTTTCTCCCCACTTTGCTGGTCCCCTGACCAAAACATTAGCAAGGAGAACGATGGAACAGTGACTTGGGTGCCAAGGAGCACTGCGGTGATCTCAACGTCCATCAGCATTTGCAAAACACACCATGCACTTCGTGCTGGTTTGCTCACGATGTCAGCGTGCGACGCCACCGTGCTCAGGCTGCCATGAAGGGTGACGAGGACCCCTCAGCTGGATCTGAAACTGCCTGGCTGCTGTACCACGTGCAACACGTGCATCAGTGTCCTGTCTGTCACAAACGACAGCTGTGCTACCTGTGACCTGTGAGAATTCCAGAAGGGGACACACAAAGGCCTTATCTCAGCAGAAGGTGTTAGATCATGGTTCTTGGATATACATTTCCTCTGTCAAGATGTGTGACTCTGGGAAGACTTGGCCAAAGATAGTTAGGTTATTAGGACTTTATCCTGTGAAGGTGAGGAGATTCAGAGGAACCCCATCTTCTGGATAAATGCTAACACTAATCACAGACATCTCTTTGGTTTTGGAAAAGTACATCAGAATTTGCAAGAAGCTGCACTGCCATACTTAGACTCAAAAGAAAAGAAAACACTTCGTAACTACAGAAGTGTAACCACAAGCCATTTTTCAAGGCATCAAAAACCCAAGCGTATCAAATATGAACATCTTTGGGGCTTTGTGTAAGGAAGTATCAATAGACTCCTACAAATGTAGATTGTCTTGCCAGACCCCTAAAGCAACAGAGGTACAAGAAACTACTGCACGAACTGGCCTTTTTTCCCTGCCAGAAGGGCAAGAGGGTGTCTGTATGACAGAGTCCTTGTTCTGCCACATCACAACTCCCTGGATAGAACAAGTTATTGGTGTACATAAAACTAATAGCTATAAATTGCTGTGGCTGGTGCTTGCAGAAATGCAACAGTAGACCTTTGAGGAGAAAAGAAATTAGGACTTTTCTGATTTCTGTATGACTAACAGATTTTCTCAAAAGTTTCATTTCCGAAAGGTGTACTACATCTATAAATTTTAAACAGACCTACACTACACTTGGAGTAGTGCTACTGCTGGTTGTACATACTCTGCAAGAAACACAACTTGGGTTTTGAATCTGGAGGTAAGTTTCAAGAGCAGCATCTATGACATGCAAAGCACTTGTAAGCTTGCCTGAAGGATCTGGAGAAATCAAACCCCAACAGCCTAAAAGCTCAGGCACTTCGATATCTGCTAGAAGATGTGAGGTCACTATCAGGAAGCAGCAGAGGGGAACACCTCTGTTGGCTGATTGATGGAAGAAGTTTGAACTACCAGTGTGAGGCAGAGGCAACACTGAGAGGGATCAGTAGAGTTGGTAGAGTGTAAATGCGAATGTGAATGGTGATGGCAAGACCTTGCTTGGATGCTGTATTCAGTCCTGGCTATAAGGCTGCTGGAATGACAGGGGAAAAGATATTATGACAGGAGATAAATAAATTATAATTACCCCCTGCCCCCCAATCAACCAACCAAAAAAATAGAATTCCCTCAATTGCTTAATATAGGAATACAGAGGTTGACTTCAAGGTATGATTGCTCCTTCAGGAACATAGATTGGCCATAGGATGTCATTTGCGGGCAAAAAAATTATTTCAATTAAAAGGGGTGACCAAAAAGTGTATAAAGTTGTTGTGATCACTTTAGCTAAAAACTTAGGTGAAGGCTCCTATCCAACAGAGAAACAAAATCAGGAACGTGCTTTCAACTGGAAGAGTGATAACACCAAAAAAACCCCTAGCCAGTTATATGAGGGAGCACGATAGCTGTGTAAATGAGATTATACACTGTCTCAGCAGGGGACTGGCCTTGCTGACCTAAGATCTTCTTTCTCCTCTTAAGTGCAACTGATTAATTCTTTAGCTGATGGTGCAGACATTTCCCAGCCATTCGTGAGGGGATACACAGATGCGAACAGATTTGGGATAAATTGGAATACCTCTGACTTAGCTTACAACCACTCTCCTAATCAACTCTCCTAAGACAGAAGCCATATGTATTTCTACTAGAATCTCTGTTTTTGTTCTAAGCACAACTTTCCCTAGTTCCTATAGACAAAGATAAAGTCTCAGGCAAACATATTAATATACTTAGCATTTTATGTTTTAACTCACACAGACCTTTGTCAAGTGTAAGCTGAAGGCTAATAAGTTAATTGAAATATGTAATAAGCTTAGAATAAGAAAAAAATCTGTTAGGTCAATCACTTAAAAACAGAAACCTTTTTGTACATGCTGTTTAGAAGAACAGATTTAATAAAAGTTAAATTTTCTTCTGTTTTCCTGTGAGGTTCTATGGTTGAAATTTTTTATTACTTACACTTACATGCTTGCACTCTTTCAAATTTCATAAATTTTCCTTGCATTAAGCAATAAGTCTGCCCAAAATATATAATATTTAAACAAACAAAACAAAATTACAGTGGTATCAGAGTGCATTCATGCAGAGTGTCATTTTCAAATCCCTGTTATACACTTACAATAGCTGTCTTCCAGCAGAACTAAAAGAAACACTTGGTATTGTGACTGCTAGCACAGGATAAGGTTCCAGTATGTAGATCTTTCATAGAACCTGTTTGAAGGAGTCAATTTCTATGTGCATCCAACATTTAAATCAAGAACAATAGAAACAATTAAAGTTAAGAACCACAAAATCATATTTTGTGTCTCTGCAGAAGATAATTTTGGGATGCCAACTGACAGTCAACAGCCACAACTCTGAAAATCAGAGAACATTTATTCAGTGCTACTAAAACACAAGCAGACACAGAATTATCACATACTTCTGATAAGGTACTTTTTTAATCTTCCCACATATTAAGCTTAATGAACATTGGTTGAAAGTTTACAGGCTTGACTATTTATTTTTCCTCAAGATTTCTGCATTGATTATAAATATCTTTTTAGCAAAAGCAAGCTGTATCTCTCTGATCTTGCAATTGTTGAAAAAAAAATTTTTTTTCTACCATCCTGTTCCATTAGGGATGACACTTTGAACTTGATAACAACGTCTATTTAAGAGCTTCCTTTCACATCCAAGCCAAATACCTACCTAAAGCCAACAGGTAGAAACCTATGATAGTCTCTCCTTGCTCTGTTACAGCTGCCTCTCTGGTCAGAAAACTGATGTTGTTGTTCCTCCAGGGTGCCTGTGCAGAAAACTGGACAGACATTTTCAGTGGAGCTTATGACCCAGAAATCAGCCTTCCCCAGTATGTCCTGGTGAATAGAATGGTTCCAGCCTTTTCCTCAGTTTCTTCTCGCTGTATTCAAGGGAGCTCTCAATAAGACTAATGATCTAAAGAAGGAAATCTCAAGGGACAGGAGATTTGCAGCCTTCTGACCTATTCTTCTTCACTAATCCTATCTATTAATACAGCCTGTGAACCTGTGGCCAGCAAAAGACAGCAGATTTCCTTGTATCCTCATTACCGCTATGTGCAAAAATCTTTAATGAAGAGTGTGGATATGACAAAAGACAACTTCCTTTGAAATAAGGTAATACCACATAACCTACAGGCTCACAGGCACACCTACACCATACTGATATGCTGCTTAAATAGCTGTACTTTCATATTTTTTTCTTCACTGAAGATGACTGGCATTTTAGTTCAAATGAAATTCAGGAAAAATCTCACACAAATTGAAAAAAAAAAGGCACAGTAAAAAAAAAACCAGGGAGGTGTCACCACCTGAGAATGTGACTTTAACATAGCAGAAAAAATCATCTATGAAGTTACTTTACCAGCAAGTTAGTTGTTCATTTAAGAAGAAGGGAAGGTAATTTCCAATACAGGTTGAAAAAAAAGGTAAGTACTCTGGATCTTATTTTTAGACTGCTAAGCACCCTCCAGTCTTGGAGTAAGCTCCAAGTATGATGTGAGATTTTTCCTGTACTATTGAAAAATGAGACCGTGTCTTGCTGAAGTGCATGGGACTTGAGTCAGCCAGGAGTATTTGTAGTTTTTTCTGAGGTATCAATGATTGTAGTAATGACTAAAAAATTTGAGTCTGAATTAATTCATCTGGAGCAGCAAAATATTCCTGGTGAGCAACACCTTTTCACTGCACTGAAACCCTCAAGCCTGTCTTGCACTGGCTTGTCCCTTCTCACCCTGGGCAGCAAACTGGGCCCAGTGGTGGCATCCAGCCGAAGGCAGCAGAGCACCTCTCTGTGAATCTCCCCTGTCCACAGGCTGTCTTTGTCCTTCCTGGAGCAGACTGACTGCTCCTGTCAAGCTTTCCCTGTGTTTGTTATGGAAGTGTCACCACACAAGAGGGGAATAATGGCAATGTGACAGGAATTAAAGGGCAGAGCAATCCTTTAACGTGAGGAGGGAGACACAGACATGTTGTGATGAAAGAGAGAAGCCTCTCACCTTCCTGCTAAAGGTTAGGACAGTGACCCACACACTTGGTTCAGCGAAGTGCCTTGCAAGGGTTGCAGGTTTGACTTGTCCCCAGCCATCTTGCTCTTGTACCAGGCACTGGACTGCTGCTCTCTCTTTCTCTGACCTCAAGTCTTCAGGACGGGTCTGGCAGCTCCTATAGATCACATTTCTGCAGTTAAGCGGTCTGATTTTCCCAGCCACTTGCCACAGCTCACCTGACTATGAGACCTATCAATAGACAGCTGGAGCTGAACCCTGACAAGCCTCCCAAAGCTCACTGCTCAGCAGACTGCGACGGAGTGACCAGGGACTTACCAGCTCAGTGATTAAAAATGGCCCTAGCAGTGCTCTTGAGGCCAAAGACCTTCATTGCTGTGCTTCTGCAACTGTTTCAGGGTGGCCCCAGTGTTCCCATCCCGCCTAACTTCAGGCATCTCTTGACCATGCACACATCCCTCATGAGGCTGTCTGGCATGCCTGGCACAAGTGGCCTTTTCCCTGCTGTGGTGCTGCTCTCTGCAGCCATTTAAGTACCCTGGGCCCCCAGCAAAGGCCTGGGCGTGCATCAGCTTTCATGGGGAACATGTGCACAATCACGCATTTTCAGCAAGGAGCTGCAGCAGCCACTTCTAGCTGGTTATCCAGCTGTGAGTGGGTCGGGTGGCTGTTCAGATGGAGGGTAGGGAGAGAGTTCTTGCTGAAGGCAGTGCCCCGGGACATTCACAAATGCTCAAGAAGGCCCACAACAAAGCACAGCAATGTCACCTACTTTCGGGAAAAGGAACTTGGGTCAGAGAAGAGGTCCTCAGAAGAGAATCCATCACAAAATCTCTGTCCATTAATGCTCCTGTCTTCATTAGAGGGTATTTTATCAACTACCAAGAGAAAGATGTACAAAAGGATAACACTTTACATTGGGCAGAAACCTGGTCCATGCTCCCTGTACTCTCTTGCTGGAAATGAAACAGCCCCCCAACAGCCCATTTGTGGGACAAATCCAAGGCGTCTGGGCAAGATTCCTCAGCTTCGTGAGAAGAAAGAGAAGAGCTGCCCAAGAGTTTCCCCCAGCAATGAGGCACATCTCACACTGTGCAGGTCTCTCCTGCTGTGCAGCCAGGACCTGGTGTCCTGGAACAGGGTGCACTTTCCCACCTTGCAGGAATGCCTCATGGCAAGCACAGGGTGCATTGGTCTGCTACACCACAGGCAGTGCTGAGGTGGCACAGCACACTTGCTGCTTGCTGACCACTTCCCTTTGTGCACAAGCAGTTTTTCCATGGCATTTGACACAGGCATGGACTTCCAAGTCTGAGTTTGGCATCTCTTGTCACACTGGTGCTAGTGCTCTTTGATTAAACAGGGAGAGGGACAACCAGCAGAGAGTGTTTTTCATGCAAGGAAATTGTATGATTTACATAAATGTGACCTCTTTTGGCACAAGCACTTTAAATGGTAATAAGTGACCATGATAATTATTTCCTTTCTGCCACAATAAAAGGCAAACTATATTATTTGCCTTGATATCCTGAACCTGAATTTTGATTTTTCCCAGCTGTGAGTTTCTTCTGGCTTCATAGAAATACCACAGGTCCGTGGACATATCAACTTTATATTTCAATCACAAAGTCTTCTGCCAAGCCTTACCCCTTGTAATAATAGTGAGATGGAAGAAAAGGGGGGGGGGGGGGGGGGGAAACAGACTTTTTTAATATTCAAGGAAAAAAATATATCTGAGTAAACTGCTCTCCATGGTTAAACATCCCTTTTGATTATTTTTTTCCCCCCACCCCGGTCTTCACACATTATACTGAGTGATTAATACCTTGACCTGCTTGCAGTTTTCTCCTTCCTCCTTCTGGCGGCATCCTCCAGTGAAGAACAGAAGCTTTGCAAACCGCTGTGGTTTATTTGGTGGGTCTGCAGGTCATCGTGCGAGATGAAACGAGAGAAAGGCTCCCTCTGCAGATTACTGGAGCCTGGTTTCACGTCTCTCAGTGCGTCGGTGGTGACCAATTTAGTGGCTTCACAGAGATTATCCCCGAGTGCCTTCACTATCTTCACAAAGTGCTTTGAAAGGATTAGAACAGCATATGCTATGGGCCGTTCTATAAAAGGACAAGAAAACTAAAATGCTGTGGTGGTACAGAGGAATTACTCTGAGTAGCTGTGACTGTGGGAAGGCATGGAAAAAAATGGACTTGGATATGAAAGGACCTAAAGCAGCCTTTTCGTAAATCCATGGGAACGGCAGGCTGGGTCCGCAGAAGGGACACAAAGAAAGCAGACGCGCCTTGGGACACTGCGGCCCCTCCTCTGCTCGCTCCGCTCGCCCCAAGCTCAGCCGTGCCTCCCCCGCGGCGACCCGCCCGCAGGTACAGCAGGGCAGCAGCAGCATCCCCCCGGGCAGGGGCAGAGCCGCGGCGCGCAGCTCCGGGCACAGCTCGGGGCAGAGCAGCGAGCCCTGCTGGGAGCAGCCGCACGGACACCGCAGTCCTGCTGCGGGCTGCGCCCCAGAGACCTTCGGGCGGACCACGCTGCCGGCCCCGTCAGGCCGCAGCCAGCCCTGCACAGCCCCTGCCAGCTGCATCCCACGGCCGCCCTGGAACCACCGCTCGCGGCTGCACCTGGGGGCTTGGGCAGCTGCTCCCGGGAGGTTAATGAGTGAGGAAACCCCTTGAAAGCACTGATACCTCAGGACACCTGACTAAAGCAAGTGAGGAAATGACCAGATTAGGATGCAACAGGGCAACAGAGCCCATTTTACGAACATACCAAATCAACCAGGGGTCTCTGAGGTAGCAGGAAAAGCCAATTTAGAGCAGATACAAGCCATCAGTATCTCCTATTTGGGCTGCTAAAATGTGCAACAGCCTTTTAATCCTCCCTATTAGCCTCTCTAAATGATTTCAAGGTGACATATATACCAGTACAAAAAGGGAAGTATAACAGCAGCACTAACCCGCCTGAGGTACTCAGTCTTGTTACTTTAGAATCCAGTGTACTGTTTCCAATACAGAAAAACAGAAAAATCCTAAAAATTAAAATCTGTGTGTGACAGAAAACATATGATGAATGTTTCTAACAAGCACCTGTTTTCCCTGAGGAGTACGGAGATTTGGGCAGTTGCCAAAGGAATTATTTTGTCAGAAAGTTGGTGTAAGTTCTCACAGCACTATTTTTGCATGGTACTTGTCGTATATGGGTTAAAGGAAAGGACCATTGAAGGAGGAGGCAAAAGGAAAACTATTCAGAAGCGATGGTTTAAAATAATCCATAAGGAGATAGAAAATTGGTTGTGTGGAATAAAAATACAGTTTTGTCTCTGTAAGGCATAAAATTTTCTGGGATTTTACAGAAATAGAATTGAGGGATTTCAAGCCAAATCCAGTGGTGTATTAGTAGGAACATCTCTACATAGGTTGTTTCTGATAAATTATTTTCATTTTCGCTTCACATTTTTGATCGGAATATTCACTACAAAATGAAAAAACTGTCAATATCCAACAAGACATCACTTAATCTTGCAATGAACAATCACACAATGATGAGTTAGGCCTATGGATTTCATTGAGGTAGCCAGAAAATGCATTTTATTTCAGTGACAGAAGATTTTTCCAAATTCAGATCATCCTTTTTTTCCCTGGTTCCAATAAAATACACTTGTTGAAAGTATTTGCACATATTGTTTTCTAACACACATTGAATGAAAAGGAAAAAAATCCTGAGACTTGATCAGTAATGTTTAAAACATGTTGATGGACAAATGGGAATGTCTGAGCCTGCTGCAAGCCATTTGGAATAGCCTACCTGTAAGAACCAGATCTGAATCTGCTCTTTTGTTGCCAGTGTTCAATTTTGTAGCACAAGAACACATCTGAAATACTTAAACTGAAGAGTGATCATAATGTAAAATATGTTTGACCACTTAGATTTCAAAACATGCCTGTTTAACCCTGGAGAATTCCCTTGCTATGACATTTTAGCATGAAAACAATTGCACTCTATGCATTATCTAGTTAAATGTCTAAACCACATTTCTTTGCCTGTGTTGGGTTATTCACCAAACTCAGTTAAGAAAATGGTTACTTCATAATGAATATATTGTAAAATCCATACTTCTGCCATGATTTCAATGGCCTTTAGCCTATTCAGCTTCATACATTATTCTTGTTCTCATCAATCCTGAATGCTAATGTTTCTCTGAGGAGTTGTGTTCTGTAGCTTGCGACAGATCTAGAAAACTATCTGACAGAAAATAATGCTTGGTCAGTGCTTATCGCTGCAAGATACAGTTTGAAATTAACTCTTTCTCAAGGAACACTGTTTAGATTGCTGCTAATATGAAGACAGGCTATCTTGCCCCTTCAGATATCTGCTACTTTTATGTTGAAAAATGATTGAAGTGAATGGAAACCACTTTGTGCAGTTTAGGTGGCTGAGGCTTTGTATTATTTGACTTCCCTGCTCTGAGCTGAACTCACGCTGAGTAGGTTAGGTGACGATAAAGGAAATTAGAACCTTTTGGGCAGCTGAATCATTTTGTGAGAGATCTCAGTGAAGTGTGGGAAGTCCAGCACCTGAGATGATAGGGAGATTCCTAAGAAGAGCGGGGGCACTCTTGGCAACCGCTGATAGAGTGGCTGAAAGGCAGGAGCCTCTCTGTGGCACGAAGGGATACAAGATTTGAGCTCTTTTATTTCTAACCTGTCTTTAAGAGTTGCACTGACTTTTTTTTAATTAAAAGAATATCACTGTTGCTCCTGCTACAGTAAAACTTGGCTTTTTGGCTTTAAAAGCCTTCCAGTCATCCTTGGTGAGCTCATTAGTGTAGCAGGTTTAAACAAACCTACTTCAAAAGAGTGGCTGGCTGGTATTCTGTCACTGCGGTGCTTTTACTCTCTGTGTTGCAGCAGTGCTTCACTGCTCCAGTTCGGAAGGGAACCCAGCTAGAGCATCTATTTTCCCCAAATATGGGCTTGCATCATATCATATGCCTTCAATCTCAAAATGGTACATGTTTTGAAACATGAGAACTGATCCTTAATTTCTTAGGCATTGGTTCAAAAAGGCAGAATGTATTGGGATTTTTCTGCTTACCAAACTGTAAGTACACTAAAAGAGGCAGGTGCACTGAACGACTTGTCACTTTGACTCAAGTGAAGAAATCACTCTCTGCGGAAGAGGCAGAACAAAACCCCCAGAATTTCATGTATCAGCAGGACTTTGATGTCAGGAGAAACTTAAAGTTGCATTCTAGACACTAAGCAAGCTATTGCAAATTCAGCAAATTAGGGAATTAGACAGGGGAAGAAAAAGGGAAGCAAAAAGCATTTCAAAATGTATTTCTTTTATGACAAAAGAAAATAAATAAAGAACACTAACATGGGAAAAAAATCTCAATAACTATCCAACACAACACATACTTCCTACCACCTACAATTCTCCCTGGTGTTATACTCACCCTTGCACACTTTATCTTGGGTCTTCAGGCAATTGGCTTCAGGCAGGGAAGGAAATGGTTACAGGGAGCATCATATTCCTATTTTTTTTTCTGGAAGGAACACGATAGCAGTGCCCAAGCAGCATGATGTTGAAACTGCTGATGTCTTCCTTCTCTTTCTAATGTCCACTCCGGGCTTCTTTCGGTACATTTTCTTTCTTACTTTACACCTTGTTATTTTTATTTGGTCTGCAACTCCACATCATGTCTGAATGACCTGTATAGAAAATATCTTACATATGTTGTATACTTCTTATCTGTTTCCTTGGCCACCTATAAGCCAGTTTTGCCTGTTTCCAAGGTTTACTGCTGAGCTGTCCATAGCTCTCAACTGACATTTCCAGGCCCTCTTCTCTCATCCTCTTCATGTCTGCACTCCTCTCCCCTGCACCCTGGGTCGCCACAGGCAGCCCTCGATTGCCAGGCCAGGCTTTTTTTCTTTTACATTGCAATATTAAGATGATGGAATAAATATTTCACTCTTCACAAAATAACTACTTGCTGTTCTTTTCTGTATAAAAATTGTGTTTATATCCCGTAATCAAATCAGGAAATAGTCACCTGATAATTAAAATAAGCTGCCGTCACAGCTTAGCCAGCTACAATGAAGTTCCAGGCAGGCTAAGGCAATTTGAGGCAAAGCAGGCCTGACATGCCTCGGTACTGCAATGTCAGTACTTAGCCTGTATGTGTGCATATATACACATATGTGCAATAGCTATTGCAATAGCAATAACTCTATTTGTGGGCCTACAGGTTACACAGATCAGGCAGTGGCTGGACAGAGCTGCATTGGCTTCAGCAAAGTTTTGTTCATCATATAAAATTATAGAACAAAGCAAGCTTCCTGCTTAACTCCATCTGTTCTTGCCCTGTGTCAAATTATGCATACATTGATTCTGACCAATTTTAAAAGTGTGGGCTTCCTTTTGGATGATGCTTTTTGATCACTTTTGATGACGCTGAGCATGCTCAGCTCCAACATCCAAACTAGCAAAACAACACAGACCTTTGTCTTAATGTGTTCATATGAGAGTGTGTGCAGGCAGCATCAAATAGAGCAAAGCCTAGGGCACTGTGCTTCCATTGCCTTGCCTTTCCCGCCATGTCTCAGGACAGAGCCTGTGAGGTTTCTCTCTTCATTACTCTTACTTGTGTTTGCTTTGCACAAAACATCCAGAATTTACAGGGTAGTAAGGTTCACACCCCGAAACTTCCCACCCAAACCTTAGGTATGTTACCTTCCTAAAACTTCCATTCAAAGTGATGAGCTTTCCAAGGACTTAACCACAAATAGAATTTAATCCTGGATTAAGAGAATACACCACAGGAGGAGGAAATCACTGAAAATATAAATAATCTTAACCTGCTGTTATTCTTCTGTCAGTTGCATCCAATTAAATGTTTCCAGGTGCCAGCAGCTATTATAAACTATATCCCACAGACTCCTATGAAATGTTTAATATTTGCATTCCAGCAGGTGTGGGAGCGGGTAATAGGAGTGGCTCATAACAATGACCAGTCTAGGAAACTGCTGCATCAGGGGAATCCTAGACATGCTGGTTGCTTCTGCTCTTACCCTTTATGGACTTCCTGTAAGTTTCTGTTGAAGATCAGAAAGAATGCATCCTCCCAGGATGCTGAAAGGAAAAATGTTTTTCTTCTGATACCTAGTGCATGCTCCTGCACATCTCATGGACTCACAGGGATAACAGACATTTCCAGAATACTGAGAATATCATTCACACAAACAAGATTAGAGCTCGGAAAGCATCTAACCTACTAGGAGGTCACCTGCAAACAGTACAAGTGTTTAGAGAATCATTTGCAAGCTATGTAACCATACGCAATCAACTCAAGACTATAAAGTTTTATGGACAACAAGACACTTTTCCTTACTTCCTATGTATTGTTGCTTAACATCAAATATTACCCTTTTATATCCTCTCATATACTGGGCTGTATGGATCAATGCATTAAAATATCAGTACTCACAAATCTTTATGTCTGAGCTCCCAAGAAAGAGGAAAACAGACATTTCCTTCCCCTTATATGATTTAGTTTACTTCAGGCTGGTACTTCTCCATACATCAAAAACACATGAAAAAGACCCAAACATTGTATTTATACTTACACAATGGTAAAGGTCCCTTGTTGAACAGGATATATGACTCTAAGACTAACATCCACACTCTGGAAAGTTAGTGGGACCATTATTTTTGGACAAACCACTTCAGTTTTTCTTCCAAACTTGGGGAAGAAGTCAGGAGTGCAATTTCTAGAAAAGCAAACTGAGGTTTGGATTGCCGCTATGTACTTACTGGCTCTTCTGTGTGACTGCCAAAGGAATTCTGCATAAATCCCAGGTATCAGGGGCATGTGGTAAAACCCACGAGTTTTATCACAGACATTATTTCCTCACATGAACAGTTCTAACAGAAGCATCATTATGCTTCTCATTATGCCACAGAATACAAGTGCTGTGTGAAGGGACTCCATTCTGGCTCAGAATTTAATTTGGCATTTTATAGCAGACAGCTTTCTGCCAATAAACTGTGTATAGACAATATTTTATAACCAGATTGTACATACTCACTGTATTAGAGAGGAAGGAGCTGCACATCCATACAAGCAGTGGGATTTTACAGAAGAAACTCTGAATCCTTTAAGCTTTTATTTACTAAAGACAAGACTCCTGCTCATTTGTAACAACGCAGGTGAAAGAAAGTGAACAATGTCAGAAACACTGTATATTTTGTAATGACAGAAAGCCCTGTCTTCAGGGCTTTGGCTTCCCTAAGAATATTTTGGAAACACGACAGATACATTATAGGTTACCCTACAGGTGAAACACAATCAGCTGATGATTCCAAAGCAGGGCACCTCGGGGCAGAGCAGGAGAGGCGGCACTGCTGCTCCATTGACTTTCTAACACCTGAGCCCCATCACCAGCATCAGCCGTGCTTCAGCCCCAGCACGTGAGGGGAACAGCTCATGCCTCTTGAATTCCCAGTGCAAGAGCCCCACGTTCCACCTTGAAGATGGATAAAGCCTGCAAGCAGTCACACACCTTTGCCAAAGAATGGGGGTGCTGGGATGACAAGGGCACAGGCAGATGCCTGTGTCTGTTGCAGCACTTCAGCCATCTCTCCCCTCATCACCACTGCCCACCCCATTCTCTCTTCCTGAGCTTTTGTGTAGAGAAAGGCTGATTCCCTTTACAGTCCCTTCTATAAGGATTTAATGGAGCTCGAGTACTCATTTATTTTCTTTCCCATCCAAAACCCAGGACCTGTACAAAACCAGAATGTAGATTCTCTCAATTCACTGGGTTTATTTGAAGCTGACTGCTTTCCAGCAGCATTTCCTAAAGAAAAAGCAGGTGTGCCATCACTCTATCAGCCTGCTCCTCCCCGCAAATTTGAAGCAATGTGCCCAGTCCCAACCACCTGCAACAGAGAAGTAGTTTCAGATGTAAGGATTACAAGAGGTTTCAGGCAAAACTTTCTCAGTCTATAATAATGCCAAGTGAGAATCACTAATAAAGTTTCCTAGCCTCTTCCTTAAAAGGACATTAAAAGAGGGCAATAGTGGTTATCCGTGTCTTCACCACAAGGCTGGGATCAACAGTCTTACAGAAGACAGAGATACCGTCGCCTCAGCAGTCCTCAAGAGGCCAAGGTGGTACACAGAAAGGCTGTAGATGTCAGCCTTCTTCGTGGGAAACATTGATGCAAGACATACATAAAGACAACAAATTTTATTTTGTTTTTTGGTAAACTTCCAAGCATTTCAGATTTCTAAGTTGATCTCCTTAACAAAATGGTATTGACACTGCAACTTCAAATCGAAAGGTTGACAAAAAGGTTATAAGAACTGATTCTCTAACATCCTGGCTGGAAAGACAAGTTGGTAGAGCTATCCATACTGTGGCAGTACTACTACTGAATGTTCACTTCCACTTGGAGCAAGATGAAGTCAGACTGAAAGACATCTGTGTAATTTCAACTGACAGAGGCAAACCCAAAAAGCAATAGCAACTGGTCATAGACAGAAGGTTGTGTCTCCATTCTCTATGAGGTTCCTTCTTTCCCCACAGCAAAACACCCAGGGAAGTAATCCACAGCATGGCGGCCAAGATGGTTCTCTGCAGAAATGCTAGATTTTCCACCCTGTTTGGGATTTCTGGGAACGAAAACTGATGGCAGCAGGAGACTGAGAATGGATGAATACAAAGACTGCAATCAGCTGCTAGTCAAGAACAAAAACCTTCTGACCTGTGTGAACAGCAGAAGGAAATCACCTTTCAGATGCTTCTTGATGCCGTCCCCACGATGAGGCACACAGCTCAGGAGCCTGCACTGACACTGCAGGAAAAACAAGTGGAGAGCTCTGACTGAACACACCTAATTCAGAATTATCCTTCTAAATCTTTAAATCTGTGACCTAAATCAATGTGCCATGTGAGATCATACAGATCTTGCCAATAGCTCAGTTGTTCCCTCTCCTTACGCATACCTGCTAGAATCTCAGGGATAAGGAGGTATGCCTTGTTAAATAGATCCTTGATCCCACCTCTGCTCTGACACTTTCAATGATGGTAAATCTCAGCTGTGCCTTTTCTACCTCCCTCAGGGCTTTCCACATGTTCTTTTGTTTCCTGACTCTAAGCACCCTCACACCCATCCCCGAAGAGTATGATTTCTCTCACTGCAGATGTGGATGTGTCCCAATCTACACCCATTACATGCAGCCAACACTGGAAGGAGAATGTCTCCCGCACCATGGGAAAAAGGTTTCTGCAGTGAAGAGGAGCACAAGTCTTTCCTCTCTCAGTACTATTTCTGGCACAGCCTCAGATTATTGACTCAGATGATATAAAAATGTGTCATCCCAGTATTATACTGTCTCAGGATACTTTCCTTCAAATCCCTGAAAACGACTTCTCAGACTCCAAAGGGACATGACATCAAACAGCTGGGCAAAGACACTCATGGCACTTTGCATCATCTGTGCAGGGAAAAGAATGGACAAAACCAAGCATATTTTTGTTGGATTGCTCTGAACAGTAAGTGATGCACTGCTCTGTGGACTAGCAGAAGCAGCCAGGAAAGTCTACCTGTCAGAGTGCTATTAACAGCTTTGAGAAAGTCCCATGCCTTCTCTGGTAGTGGGCTCTCTGTACTGAGTCATATGAGATTATTACTTTAGCAAGACGGTCAACACTTATAGCACTCTCTTGTTGCTCACTGTGAAGCTAAGATTTGCATTCATCTTACAGTTCTACTTTGCTACCTCTGTCATGGTGAAGCTGAGCACCCCATCTCAAGCCGCCTGAAGGAGGTCAAGTTGCTTCCCTGAAGTCCAGGACTTTCTCTCTGTCACTTGCCTTCCTCACCCCACCTTTCACATCAGCCACCATGCTGACTGGCTCATCCCTAGCTTTATGCCCTGCTGGAGGAATTTCTAGTCCCTAGTACTCTCTAGGCATAGGGTATCTCTGGTTCTGTGAACAGCTGAGACCCGTCTGCAGAAGCACCATTAGGATTAGCACGGCTCATGTTTGCAGTCATTATTGGGCTTGAGGGTGAGAGAGACTGGCCTTGCACTCCTGTGGTGCTGGACAGGGAGATGCAGATCCCTGGCTGGAGGCATCATGACTTACTGTCTGCCAGAGCAGAGAGCTTGTTGGCTACAAATCCTGCTTTGGCCCTGCACTTTTTGATCTTTAAAACTGTATTCTCTAACAGAAAGGCTCAGCTTTCACGAAGTAAGTCCTTCAAAGAATAATTTAATTTCACAAGATCCTTTACATGGTAACGATTATAAACCTCCCTCAGCTTTCACAAAGCCTTGCTTTTACCAGTCAGTACTGGGGCAGGTCACTGACCACAGAACCAACCAGGGACCACTACAAGTGACTTATGGATGCCTGGATGTTAAAATTAATTTATTGTTTCAGAAGAGATGACAGCAAACTCACTGTAGGTAGTTGTACATACACATGAAAATAGTAATGACTAGCTCTAGGCACTGAATGTCTTCAAACAGGCCCTGAATTCCAGGGAAACAGAAGGTATATTGCAGATGGGCATCACACTGTAGCGATGTATTGTTTAGATGGCCTTAGGACGTGGAAACACAGGCCTAAAGGTGAAAACCCCTCAGATTTTGGTAGGAAATATGTACTCACTGGGGAGCATTAAAAAGAGATTACTTACCTTACCCTCAGTATTCAACCCTCCACAGAATGAACTCCTGTACCAACTGCTATGTGAGAAAGCACTCAGAGCTCATCCCCAGGGCCAGCTTTTGTAGCTAAGCAAATTAGCACATTGTAACAAACGTTGTAAACCATGGCTTTAATAAGTAACGAGTAAGTGTACACAAAGGCTTTCCTGTGCTTGTCATATCACCTTCACAAAGCCATCGTGTGTGAATAGCTTATCTTCGGGCTTCATCTTGTGATGCAACGCTCCAGCTGAGAAATGCTTCAGTGGTGACGGATTGCTGCCATCCTGTGGCAGGCACATGCATTTCAGACTGACACTTGCCTGAGAGAAAACAGTCCTCTAAGGCTGTCGTTTTAGAAAGAACTACTAACCTGCATTATTCTTAAATGCCACAGAAAGAAAGCCAGTCGTCTGTAACCTGCAATATTCAGATCTTAAACAGCCACGAGCCATTACAGCGATTCCACTACAAATTACTCTCCAAAGCAGAAAATGAAGACCAGGTGACAATGGGCTCATGCTACCTTTTTACTTGGACAGGAATTGCAGCATTCCGTGGTCTAACTCCAGTAAGGGTGCTAACCCTAGCCCAGTTCTAACCCTCACCATTTCAGACTGCCAGTTCCAGAATGGATGTAAGTTAAAGGATATCCCTGTTTCTGATGCCAACTGTGCTGGTGTCCTCATTTGGAAAAGCCATCAGGTGGCTTGAATAAGGTGAGCCCTCTGCTAAGATTGTATCCAAACTCAATACAATAGCACCGTTCCTAACACTGAGTCTGTGTGTTCGGGGAGGTGTGTGACATAAACGAACCAGTGAATGACCAGCTGATTGTTATTTTCTGAGATTCTGTTTCTCACATCTTGTCCCCAGTTCTAGTCTTTGGTGGGCCAAAGTTTTCTATAACATGGCTGTGAGACCCAGGGATCTGGGAACACACGTGAGAACTTGCAGATTGACAGTAGTGGGGCCAGTATTGTTTAACTTGCCATCAATGACCTGGATGAAGGAGCAGATGCCTCCTCAGCAAGTTCACTGATGACACAAAGCTGGGAGGAGTGGCCAATGCCCCAGAGGCTGTGCAGCCCTTCAGAGGGACCTCGACAGGCTGGAGAGATGGACAGGGAGGAACTGTCTGAAATTCCACCAAGGGAAGGGCAGAGTTCTGCACTGGGAGAGGAATAACCCCAGGCACCAGCACAGGCTGGGGGCTGACCTGCCGGAACGCAGCTCTGCGGAGAGGGACCTGGGGGTTCTGGTGGACAACGAGCATCCATGAGCCAGCAGTGTGTCCTTGTGGCCAAGAAGGCCAGTGGGATCCTGGGGTGCAGCAGGAAGAGCATTGGCAGCAGGTCAAGGGAGGTGATCCTGCCCCTCTACTCAGCCCTGGTGAGGCACATCTGGAGTGCTGTGTCCAGTTCTGGGCTCCTCAGGGCAGGAGAGACGTGGAGCTCCTGGAGCAGCTCCAGTGGAGGGTAACAAAGATGATTAAAGGACTGGAGCATCTCTCTCATGAGGAAAGGCTGAGGGAGCTGGGCCTGTTCAGCCTCAGGAAGAGACACTGAGAGGGGACCTCATCAATCAATGTCTGTGAGTATCTGAAGGGAGGTGCCAGGAGGATGGAGCCAGGCTGTGCTCAGTGGTGCCCAGCAATAGGACAGGAGGCAATGGGCAGAAACTGATGCACAGGAAGTTCCACCTGAACATGAGGAAGAACTTCTTTACTGGGCAGGTGACCGAGCATTGGAATAGACTGCCCAGAGAGGTTGTGGAGTCTCCCTGACTGGAGATATTCCAGAACTGTCTGTACACAATCCTCTGTAATGTGCTCCAGGATGATGACCCTGGTATCCAACTTTTCTACATGATGAAGGAAAAAAAGGAAAAAAAATGCAGCAACGAAGTTCAATAACTAGATCTCTCAGTTCATACAGTTTCATTATTGTTCGGACAGAATTATTGTTAGGACAGAACAGTGATTAGCTAATCCAGACAGCCACTGCTGATCAAGACATTCAAACAAAACAGCCAGAATACCTGAGGTAGGTCCTGGTCAAAAGAATGTGGGCAAGGGAACAAGACATCTCATTTCACCAGTCAGGACAAACTGCTTAAACATATTCCTTCTGGTTCCTCAGGTGTCAGAAACTTTGCAAGGAAGGTAACTAGCACTTCTCCATCATTAAATGCTCCAAGCACACTGCTACCACCAAAATTTTAGACACCTTGAAAATAAATTGTATTGTCTTTGCATTACATCGGGCAGATTGCCTGTATCACAATCAGTGTTTCTGTTTAGAGTTAAAATAAACACTGCTGTGCCCACAAGAAAAGCAGAACACTAAATTCACAAAATGTGACTCAAGATTCATTTTGTTTTGAGATTTCATATTTTACTGGATGACAGTTTTTTGGAGTGCTTTTTTAACTTGGGAGGTTCGTAAATTTTAAAAATCAGGATTAATATCTGAATCAAATAATAGTTCCACCATTGCCCGAAACAAAGATAACACTGCAGAATGACACAAGGAGTCAGTAGGTTCCAGTCTGGATCCATCAGAGCCAGGAGCACTCTGCTAGAAAGCTTTGCCAGTGAGGCTGCTGCTGTCCACTGCCTATGGCTGCCAGAGCTGGAGATGCAGGCTTCCTGCTGCACAGGCTCTGCACCATCACAGCTTCACAAGCTGAAACCCAGACCATAAATTGTCCGTCTGGAAATGAGGAGGCGGCTGCTGTGAAACGCGCTGTGCAGATACACACTTGATTATCAACACTGCTGCCAAGCACGCAGGGTGCCATTTCTGGTCTAGCTACGGTTTCCAGGTGACAAGCATGCATAAAGAATCCCAGAGTAATCCACTCTGGAAGCAACAATGATGTGAACAGCTACCGTACTAATCCAAGTTAAAGGCTACAATTACCTGGCACAGTCAACAGCAGATGTTCTTCATCACCAATTTCCTACACCAGCTGAGAGTCCAGCTACATCATTATCTATCACCAGAAGGGAACTGATGTTGTTTTCAAGTTTCTTCCCTTAACCAAAACCACATTAATTTTAGGACTCTTGACCACCTCTGACATCCTGGCCAGAGAGTCCCTGACTCAAAATTTTACCCTACAAAGGAAGCAAATAAACTTCAAACAAAAGAGCTGAAACACAGAAAAAGGGTTACATAAAAGCAAACAAACAAGTAAAGCAAGTGGTACAAATAAATTAAGTACCTTAAAATTCAATGACTTTAGGGCAACTTTGCTTCCAGGACTCTTCATATCAAAAATAGAATTGATTTTCACGAAATCTCTGCTAAGGTATCTGTCAACTATTTTTGGGTGGCCATTTACAACTGTCACATGCTAAAACTAAAAAGAAGAATGAAATCCATCTCCCTGAAAGAATTCAAGATTCAATAACGGATCTGGAAAAAAAGGATGCATAGTACAGACTACAAAGTACCTAGAACTCAGTAGAAAAGCAGATTTGCATGGTTCTTTTTATTCAAATGTTTTGAGATCTGTTTTTTTAAATGTACACATATAGGTATACATATAATACTTGCCACATTTGGCAGCTGTTGTTTATGCATACAAGGTAAACACATACTTTTCATAACGAAATCTTGTTCAGTCTGATGAGAGGCATGAAATTTCCAAGCAGATGCTTAGCTCACTAAAGCTGTTTTTGGTCTTCATTTCCAGTTTCATTACTTTTAGTAGTTTGTGATTTTAAGTCATACAAGATTTGCTACAAGTAACACAAACTTTGACAGAAGTTTTTATGTTGCTGTCCTCTTTTTTTTTAATTCTTCTCTTAATTGTTGTTTATTTTGTTCCATCTTGTCACTTCAAGCCTCATCAGGAGATTGAAGCACCTCTGAATAATGTCACACAGAGACATGGTGGGTTTCATGTGTGCACCTTTTTTTAAAAAAAGCAGGGTCATCCCCTTTGCCCATTTCCAGGCATCAACAGTCAACATCAAGAATTTCTATGCAAAAAGCATGCCATAATGAATGTATAACACAACAGCTACAGAAATACGTGGCAGCCTTCTTTTCAGAGAAACCACAAATTAATTAAAATAAAGCAACAAAAAAACTTCTTCATATATGACACACTTATGGAGAGGATCTATTTATTCCTGAGCAGGCTGGCAAGTATCCATTGATGGTCAAGTGGGGGAGAGGGAGGAGAAAAAGAATTTTAAGTTGAAAAAGGCACAAAAGACAAAAATATTGAGGCCTTTAGAACAAAAAAAATGCATTATGAGAACTATTTTCAAACCATGTTGTTTTACTGATCAAAATGGTATTTGGTGATGACGATAAAGATGAACATTAAGGATGATGCAAGGTATTCACGATCAAATTTCTCTTTAACTAACAAAACCCCTGAAGACTTTAGATGGAAAAAACTGAAGAAAACAGGTTTATGTCTTTAGAACCTTATATTCCAATGTCTTCAGCTATTCAGTATATGCATCTGGATGAAGAATCAACAGGAATTCAACCTAGAAAAAAGTGGGATTTTTTTTTTTTTTTTAAAATTAGTACTCCTTCATTTCAATCTCATCTTTCCATCTTTTAAACTGGCAAATTACTTGTGACAAGTATTTAAAGTTGAGATTGTGGGGTATGTTTCTTTTACAGGATTTGTAAAATACATTCTCATCTGTTTCAATGCGGGTACATCATGACAGAGGAGACAGTGCATACAATTTACAAGAGAGATTTGTAGTAAAATTCAGAGATACACAAAACCAAACATCTCAATATAATACTAGCTTGGAACCCAGGTGCAAGTTTTTCAAACTGTACATGTATTTTTAAAAAGATACTGCCTTTTAAAATGTTTATATATTGAATAGAAGCATTTTCATTAAGATCAAACACTTTTTAAAACCAGTAAAATTATAGCAGCAGTATGGGAGAATATCTAAGCCACATGAACATTAATAATTAAAATAAAACCAAACATGAAATACTACATTAGTCAGATGTTTGTGTTAATACTAAGAACAAGTAACACACAATTACTTATGTCAAACCAGGAAATTTGGATTTGTTCATCTATGAACAAATCTTGTATAGTTCAAGGTTACTATTTACAAAGCAGTGTTGATTGCTGACTTTCACAATCACCTTCCTGGAGTGTCCTGGAGAACTCACTTGAATCTTAAATCCCAAGTCTGACAAAGATCGTTTTTTCATCTTTGTTTAGGAACTAAGGATGCTTTTAAATACTGATTCCTTAAAATGAGGCTTATTTTATTTACACTATTCAAAGTTTACTCTTCCTTCCAACAACAAAGTGTGCAGGAGGATTTACTACATGCTATACAATGTAAAAATAGACTTTAAAAAGTCAGAACAATGCAAGTAAAACTGTACAATGTTTGTTCCCTGCTCCAGTTCATTGCACTATTAAGTTAAACTGGATGAGCTGTCATGCCCAGACGACTTACTGTAAAATCAGAAAATCCACACACACAGAAGAGGTAAATGAATACTGCTTTAGGTATAGTGCCAAATGAAAAAATACTATGAGTTATATCCAAGGAAAGCTTCTCATCACAGAAAGGAGCATGGCTAAGTCTGAAAGGCAGCCCTCTTCATGTAGGACACAGAACTGCAAAAAACCCACAAATACACATAGATAAATATCAGTGGAGTTGGTCTGCATAAAAACGTAATGTATATACTAAAATATTTAAATGTTGGATTCTACCCTATTAGTAACACAGTAAAATCTAGTAATCAACTGAAACTGGCAATTAAGTTTTCAGCCTCTCTCAAAAGGTAATGAAGTGACACAACCCACTATCTTTAACTAATATTATCCAGAAATGAGTTAACTAAAGGTCATGTCTTAAATAGTGCTTTTAAAAGTGTTATAGCAGAAAACAGAACATTAAATAACAGGTGACGCATGCAGTTATATTTTAAAAATATGCACTGACTATTTGAGATTCTAACTCTACTTTCTAATTCTGGTGCATGTACTAGAATCACACAGTGGGAAGGTAAGACATGTCCTTCATGTGTTTCTCATTCCTGTTTCAGTGTAAGACACAAACCTCAGAGCAATCCAGCTTTCAAACCAATGCTAGCACAACACAAAAGCAAATAAAGAAGTCAGGTGTAACAATTAAACAGAAACTTCAAAGGCAAGAAAATAAAATGTTCTCATTATCTGAAATATTTGCATAATTTAAAAATAGAACAAGGTGCAAATTCTTGCTTCATTAAAACAAAAAAAATATTTTAAGTTTTTACTTGAAAGATCAGGTATGAAATAGCAAGGTGAAAGATGGACAGTTATTCTGCTTTCACGACATCTACATTCAGAAAAAAGAAGAAAACAATACTAGACATTTCATGCATTTTACTAACTAGTGATGTATAGCATATTATTTTTAGCACTCTATGTTTGTCATAATTACTGTTTGAGCACAACTGGAAAAGAACACAGCTTAGCAGTAAATACATCTTATAACAGTTTACTGTAATAACACATCTGATTTCAAAGGCAATCATTTCAGCTGTAAGTACATACTTATATATTTTATACAATAGTTAGGTAAAAATTATCCTTGTACATGAAGCTAAATCTTCACATTTTGTAAAAACTGGAAGTAAAAAAGTACTAATCTTGAAATAACGTGTCTAGATGTGATACGAGACAACCTACCCTAACACCTTAATTCTGTGTATACACTGGTTAACATTTGATATATTATCATTGATTTGTTCTGGAAGTAGCTAAATTAAGGAACTCTTGCTTCCAGCAGATTTTGTCAGATATTCTTCACTACCCATATAGCAATAAAACAAGATGATTCCTCTTCCCACAATGCTGTCCTCAGCTTCTACTTTAAACCTGCTGTGAACTCCATCCCAGCAGGCCCTCCCCATGTTCTCATGCCCCCAAACAGACAGGAGCCCCTGCATGTGCATTCAAGTGGGTGAATACATCAGACCCAAGCAGATGTTGGCTTTTCAAGGCAACAGCCATCAGCTCAATACAACAGCAGTTTCAGCCCTTCTCCTACCTAGATGCTGTTCCCTACAGTATTTCTGTTACTCCCACAATACTTGTTTCTGTCTTGTGGGGTTGAAATTGGCAATTATTATTCGTGAGATTGAAGACAAAAACAATTGCGCAGAGGGATTTTCTTCAGAAAGCAACCTAAACTTGCATACTGCAAAGATTACAGGTGCAACTACGCTATATATAATAGATAGAATACTATCAACATAAATACTAATTTTTATAATATATAAAATATACTACTTGCATTATTGTACTTGGCAAATTAATCATAATGAAGAAAGTCATTATATTATACATGCAACAAGAAAGACTGAAAGCTTCTTTAAAAAGAAAGTAAAAATTCAATGTGCATTGTCCATACAAACACACTTTCATTAAAGGATATGGTACCTATTACTGTTGCAACACCTAAAACCAATGCAGCTACAAGGTATGACACAAGTATCTCCATCTGCTTTACAGCCTAACTTGTGCATAAGAAATTTGGTTTATTTAGGTCTTTCAATGGACATAAGCACAGTATTTTCAAAGCACATTGTATTTGTTCAACCATCAAAAAAGGTCAATAGAAAGATGAGCACAAACAGCATTTAAATACTGTGACCTTACTAAGCTGCCAGCTTCAGTCCGGAAGTGTGCTTGCTAAGGTAAAGAATTTCAGTCTTGGTTTGGTATTTCTTTCCCTGCCAGTAAATTCATTCCCCTACCCTTTTTCAAATCCCCGTTTCTCCTTCATGACTCCTAGTTATAAAATATAATAACAATATTGATATATTAAAATACATTCAGAAAAAACTAAGCACAATTGCAAATGCCGATCAATTTCATGTTACCATCTATTTCAAGGTCTAAATCTATAAAATATAATATAAATTATATGCTAGTGGGAGAAGAAGTACAGTTCACTTGCAAAGCAAATCACTAATTCCCTTTCATTATTGTTAAGTTCAGGATAGAAATGTTCACTGAAAAGTAAAAACAAACAGAACCTTACAAAAGGAAAAATATCCCCTTGAAAGTAATTTAGGCTGCAGTAAGAGCAACACGAACAAGAGAAGGTAAGCTGCTACACTGTACCAGACTCTTCACAGGGTATGTACTTAGTCTGGCTTTGGGATACTTACCTTTGAGGAGATACTCCTTACAGAAAAGATCCAGGGGAGAGCTAAATGACCCCTGAGAAGTGGGACTTAAGCATGACAAGGAAAATGATGATATTTTTAGCATTTTGGGGGACACAAGGGGGCAGTAGAAATTGGGGAAAGAAGATGCTTTAAAGAAAGCAAGCACCAGAAATATTTTCAAAACTCATAATCCTATTGAGAAATGCATATAGAGGTGTTTTTTCCCCCTAACATGAAATGCACTGAGTTGTTCTTTTTAATTCCTTTATTACACTGGATTTGTACACATCACGTTTTGAGGATTTCTACTTCCAGCATTTCAGAAAGATTAGCCGGTTATGAAAAATAAAGTGCAAGAATGATCCATGGTAACACAGAAGGTCAATAGCAGATATGGCTGCAGAACTGTCCTTCAAGTTCCTGCTCTTGTCCAAACAACTTTACTCAATCATTATTAAATGAAGATAGTGAGTATTAGACAACACAGAGAGGTTTGTGTGTGTCTTCCTACATGATTCAAATTTCAGAATTATTTTGGCATTTAGTTCAAGTTACTCAAGATAGTGAATTCTACAAATCATGCTGGAATTCAGTGAAAATATAAACTTATTTCACTATCTTCAGAACACCAGTAATGTCGTAAGTTTTCTTGCTACATCAACACTTACACACAATCTTATGATTCCATTTACCTTTCCATGTTCACAGCATTCTTCTTTTATTTATTCCTTTACCAACAATACTTCGGCAATAATCTTTTTCCTGACATTTTTTCTTCAGTTCTTGCTTCTGAACAATTTAAGCAACTTTTCAACAGTGCCCACCCATATCTGGGCAAGTCTATTAATCATTCTGTGGACAGCCATAACACCCACATAAGACTGCATATTCTAATTTTTTACATACCACAGAATAGCAAGACAGTGCTGCTTTAAAAAAATAATTAAGAGCTTGTTTGTAAGTTTCTTTTTCTGCTCTGTAAAACGGAATATAAAGTTTGAAAAAAGGTTTCACCTGCGCAGTTAGATGCCAAACTGGATTTCCCATAAAGCTACACATATCCTAATGTTGCATGTCATTTACTGTCTGCTATTTTTTGTTGTAAGATTAGAAAAAAATGATCCTCGAAGGAACACGTGCTTAACAGATTTCAACAGAATGAAGTACCTTTGGTGATATAATTCACACATTTCAAAATTTCATTTCTTGATTAAAGCTCAAGAAAAAGCAATAAAATCCAATCAGTGTAAAATGAATACAATTACCACTATACCATATGGATTATTATCACTGGGCCCAGAACTTCTTTCAGAAAACAAATTCAAACCCTAAATCTTAAGGATTTTTACTTTGCCAAGACACTTTTAATCTTTACAGTGAAGAGAGCAGAATCCTCAAAAAGTAGGTCACTCCTTTTGTTTTGGAATTTAAGAATTAGGTTAGAATTTCAGGTACAAAAGCTCAGTTGAACGTTGATCTAAGTGGTTGTAAAGAATTCAACCAATCTCCTTCTAACAAACTTTAAAAATAATGTCTAGACAATAGACAGATGGCTGGGAGTATTTTGTGCCATGAAAGCCTTGCTGGAATTTCAGGCCAGAAGTTTTAGCAGCAGAAAAAGAGCAATAGGTTACAACTTCAGAAACAATTGGAAGACTTTGCCTGTGCCATAGAATAAATCTACATTACAAGCTGAGTTATAAATATTTAACATAATGTCAACATAGCATATAAAGCTTAGTTAAGGCTACACTGAAAGGAAAAGGAGAATTCTGTGCTCACCATCTCTGTGCTCACAACTCCCTGCCACTGGGCACACAAACCCACAGAGGATGAAGAAAGGCTTGGTTCTGTTCTCTAAGGAACAGAAGAGGTAGCGGAGAGGGAATTGCCTTTTCCTTTCACTATGAATGATGTGGGCTTCACAATTACTCTTCATGTTCCCACAATTTGTGTTTCACAATTTAAAGACAGCAGTGTTTGCATATAACAACCTGTTTGATCCAAGACACTCGATGTATGATGTTTTTGTAATTGTTGCATCTAACTAGTGGAACATCCTTGGTGATTTTTAAGTAACAAGCATGCAAGAGGCAGGAAGGAACTTCAATTGAAGCTTCCTAGATCATCCTCTCGTATGTTCAGGTAATCTGCTTTTATAAAAGGCTTTTATAAGCCTTCTTCGCTTATAAAGAAGATTTCTCCATTTCCCTAAGCTGCCAGTTTCTTCTCAATATCCCAGTAATCTGAAAGTTCTGGATAGCTACATCTAGAAATAAGAGCAGACACTGTGAAGAGCACTGTTAAATCCAGTCACTTACTATCAGATGTATAAAGAAGAGCAAATAGTTTTAATTACTGACAACAGTTCATCTTCTTGGGTCAAAGATTTTGCTTCACAAAACTACAGTTTAGTGCCATCACCCCTGAAAAAACCTTGACCATGTTCCTACATGGCTCACAAGCAAACACATCTGTCTAATTTAGGAAGAATTTTTAGAAAGAGTAACAGTGGAAAAATCAAAGGAATCAACTGAAAGGATCTCTGCATTCTTATTGTATGTGGCAGTTCTTCAACCCTACACAAAACTTAGAAATGGATCTCTTTCAACAGGAAGTCTGTTGGAGCTTCCAGAATACTAAATGGCTTTTTTCGGGTTTTCTGAAGTGTCAGCACACTATATGTCATCCATAATTTAAACCTGAAAGTACTTTCAAATATCTGTGAGATGAGATTACGAGAGCGACCGTAAGTTTGTGTAAGAAGTACAAAACCCTTCAAAAATCATGTGGAGTGAGTTAAGTCAAATGACAGTGTATTTGAAAAAACGATGAGACTTGTAACGCATGATACCAAAAGAAGAGAAAAACTTTTGCAGCATATGAAAAGCAGAATATTATAAACATTTTGGTGGCAAACAAAAAGGCATCCATCATCCTTCTGTACAGCTATTTGTTCAGATCTTGGGAGTTTGATGCCTTTGCTAAACTTTAAACACTTAAGAAAATTGTATCGTATACCAAGAATTAAGTAAGAACATAAGCATTAGCAAGATCTAGGCAAAAATGAAGTCAGACGAAAAACATTTAAAAATAATTTAATAATGTGGAAACTACCTGGAACAACTCCCTAAAGCTAAAGCAAACAGTGCTTTTCAATGTCTGACATTCTATTAACATAATCAGTGCGTAAGACTGGAAAATAAATGATTCACACAAAAACTTCTTAAATAAAATCCAAAGAAGGTATAATAAGTAAAATAAATACTTTTTACTATTGATAAGAAAGTAACACTTGAAATGAAGCTGTAAGCACTCTGCATAGCAAATGCATTATTACCATGGGCAGTTTGAGTTCCAATACTGAAAAAACTGTACAATGGAAGGTTTTAACTATACCCATTTCACTTCATAAGCCAGACTACTTTGCTCCTGCTGATGCCATTCAGCAGTTTGTTATATTTTACTACCACAAAAAAAAATAAACATGTTTAATTTATGAACTGTACGCTCAGAAAGCTTGGACAAAACAGAACATAAATGAGAGCTGTGTTTGACTGAAAGGCAACATAATTAATGAATGCTGTAGGATTACTATTTTCGGGTGCACCTTATACGTACATTAAGTTAATTTAGAATCAAATAAATTCCCTGCTAAGAAGCATACTCACCCTTTAAAATATAGTCTGTTAACAAGCTTGGCACTTTCTCACTATCCTCTTTCATGGCATGAAGAACTAAAGTATGAAAAAAAAAATCAGATATTTAATCATAAATTAAACACAACACTTAAAAGAAGTAGCATGGAGCAGTTCCAAGTACTCATAGAGATATTACTACCAGATGTAAGAAATCTCTTAACTTAAATATGGGAAGATACAATGAGATACATCACATCCCCTCCACCTTTCACTGTGTAATTCTCACTCAGCTCCACAGTTCATGGATGCAAGAGTCCCATTTCATGTGGTTAATTATTACAGTAAAACACCATCAGTCATAACAACAGCAACAACAAGAAGAAGCTCCTCTTCCCTATAAAAAATTCTCCCCTAAAGAAAGTCACAACATCCAAAACTAAAGTATGCTAACAATTATTGATGGGCTGGAAATCTCAGGCCAGAAAAGTATGCTGCATTTCTTAACTATCTTTGATCATTACCTCAAATAATGGAACAATGCTGGGAACGATTCTATGGAAATATTAGTGGTGCTTATTTTCCTCCCTGAAATGATGAATGTTATCTGCTGTAGCTTAGAAAAGTCTTGAATACACGACTGAATTTGGCATTAACTTAGAATAATGCAAAAATGCTATTTTTTTACATATATGAGTAGATCTTGTTCATCTTTCCTATTTCTGAAGAACGAAAACACATGGACAAGCTTGACTGGACACATATAAGCCTGTCTGTCACTACATGAAGAAAAACAATGACTGTTCTTTATAAAGTGCTCAGGACATGACTGAAAGAATCAAAAATACAAAATTATACTGAAAAGCAGTATTTAATAAACTCCAAATTCCTCATATGAAACTCTAAACTCAAATTATAACAAGTGTTTTATTTCAACTTTTATGTTGAAGTAAGACGTCAGTGTTCGTAACTATGGAGTAAATCACAGCTTTGAAAGAAAAACCAGCTGAGCAACCCTAAACTCCTGCTTCACTGTCTGCCTTAACAACAGCAGAGACAGGGAGTCACAAGTCTGCAACTGAGTCACAGGGTCAAGTTCCAACCAGCCCACAGGAACCAATACTGTTAATACTCTTTATAATGCATTTGTGTCAGACATTTTGTTAATAAACCATCAAACAACACAAAATGTCTTTAAGAGGCTTTTACCCATGCTTAATAGTGTCAAGTGAAATTTAAATATGGTAAGAGGAAAAAATTTCTTTGCAAGAATAAACATAAAATGAGAAATTCTTTGTCACAAAGTAAGCAGGAATTAACACCTAAGGCTGTAGAAAAATAAAGGGAACTTTAATCCCTACTTAAACATTTCATTTACTCTAGAGTTTATATAGTATTTATTTTCTCTTTCCAGGAAACAACCAATGAGCCAACCAATTTACCACCCCTCAGCCAACTGTGGAATCACAGAACTGTTGCTGAAAATCACCTTAAGACATAGTGAGATTCTCATAGACAAGCGAGATTCTCCACTGAGATCTGAGCAAATGCATTCTACCATCTATTTTCAAACTGTTCCTATAAACATCCAGTGAAGAAGATGCTATTGACTCCCAGAGATGCTCTGTTGTATTAAATCACCTTAAGCAATTTTTTAAAAAATGCAACTTTGATTTCTTGCAAATTAGAATTAAAAAATCCCAATAAAATCAAACAACTAGAGGACTTACAACTTCAAATAATTTTGAGGATCTGGGCTAAAAAAGGTGTGAAGAATGGGGAATTCAAAACATTGACAAGACTCTGTCTGGTTAGGAATTCCTAATTATCAAAATTTATTAAGAATAAAACCCTTCCATGAAAACCACAGAGAGAAAAAGGCTATTTTAAAGGCAGTCAAGTGCAATCATTATGGAACTAGTCCTAAGTATCTTGACATCCACTCCATTTTATCAAAGTCATTACAATAACCTCAATAAAGCACAGCAAATGTAAACAAACAAGGATACATCAGGCACTGTAAGACCAAACTGCATGATATGCAGCCAACATCAAAATGTGAGAACACTTACTTCCTGATACATGCAAGTTTCTGGCCTTCAGGGATTCAGGAACTAGGAAACAAACCTACCATGAAGGCTCAGAATACAAGCTGGCCAAAATGCATGGTTAAAATCATGCATCTTTACATACATGCCATAGGGTAAGGGGGAAGAGAGAAGTGGATGGATTCATTGGGTTTGAGGAACTGGAAATATGAAACTGAGGAAAGGATCAGTGGAATTTCATATGCTCACTTTTGGTTAATGTTTGAAGATCTTCAACAGATGGGGGTCCATTTTTCTTCTCATAAGGAATGACGGTTGTTAAGTACTGTCAAATGAAAAACAGAGTTACTTGACAGTCCTTTCATGCAACATTGTTGCTTGCATTTTGTTTTGTAAAAATTGTATCAATTGAAATTGTTAGCCATAAATAATCATCTTTCAGAACAGCTTAAGATTCTACCTTTCCTATCTCAGAGCTTTTATCACAGAAACCAACTTTTATGGTTTTTTTCCAAATTATGTGGCCACTAGAAGTCATGCAGCTGACTGTCCTCTCTGCAGAGAAAATTATGCTGCCCCATAGTTAGGTGAAAATGAAAACAGATGGCTTTCACCTTCTGCTGCTATACACTTCCAACCAAAAAGAACAAGGCAAGCCTAATGAAACATAATACCCCAGAATATGGAATTTGATCTAAATTATCGGTTTTAACAGTTGAGTTAACAGATTGTTTCAAACCAACTCATTTTTAACTATATTTACTGAAATCTTTAATTCTTGTCTGCTTTAAAAAAAAAAAAAACAAACCACAAAAAAATTCTTAAATCTTTCAAGATTTTCATACCGGCAGTGCAACTAAGATTAATTTTCAAATTCTTGATGTAACCCTGATGGTCTTTTATTACATGCATTTTAGGCAACATCTTACTTTGCAGCCTATATGAATGCATATTCTCCTTAAAGAGGCCAGAATTTCAAAAGTACTAAAACAGCTGGGATTTTTTTGCAATGGAAAAGCCTCCCAAAATTTCCCTCAAGTCAATTTTTAAGAATTAAACAGGAACTTTATTCTGGGTTAACAGCTACAAGGCAGTAGGCAAAATAACCCTCAATGTCTCATTCAGCTGAGCATGTAGGTAGTTCTCCAGGCAACAAGGAGCAAACACGTTACAAACAAGGTACAAGGTCTCCTCCTCTCCTGGTAACAGCCCTTCAGTGAGAGCCACGTGTAACTCAGCCTCTGGTGCAGAGCTGCACTTCGCAGAAGGAGACCGCGGGTTGCCACAGGCAGCTATAACCACTGCCGTGTTTGCGGCAGGATCACTCACCTCACACCCAGCCACATCATCTGCCTAAAAGCCAAACAGACTCAGTTCCGTGGTACTTAACCAAGTGTACAGCTGGTGCTGACACCTCCCCAAGACCTCCTACAAACACAGCGTGCTTTTCTCCCTCCCTTTTCTTTTGGCATTTTCTCACGTCCACTCAGCACAGCAGAGGAAAGTATGTAATGCTTTGTAGGAAACAATCAATTTTCAATTTCTTTTCCAGGAGACATAACCAACAAGTATCACCAGAGAACTGTGCTCTTAATAACATTACCACAATCAATAGCTAGATATAAGGCTACTGAATCTGCCAATGGCAGAGATGGAAGTGGATCTACTAACACAGAAATCATATTCCTGGGTGTCTTTTCCAGCCTTCAGAACTAAGTGGCATTCTACCCTTTACCTGGACAATAAAATACTAGGATATTTCACTGCACCAAATATCAACTAACCCTATTTCCCTGCTTCTGTAAACTTCACCTTCCATTTTTCCTCTCTAATAGTAGCAATTAAAAACAAAAAAAGGAATTTCTTAGTTTCCAGAAATACCTTCCTTCTTCTTATCCGCTTTGCAGCTATAGCAATCAGTCTCTGTAATAGCACTATAAAAACTCATTTCCTGAACTGCTAAGGAAGGATAACATATTATGAAAAGAATGAAGGAGTGACCGAAGAGTAGCTTACTGACATGACCAAGTGTTACATCTGCTGTGACCTCTAAATTTTTCAAGCAGATTTGATGACATGATAAAGCAGCAACTCCCATTGCAATTTTTCATCACCTGTGAAAAGTGTTTGCTATGCCTGAAAACCAAAATGAAGATGACTGTCTTGAAGTTTCTTCCAGAAATAGGATCACAGGAAGAGCTACCAACATTTCAATGCCTTTTTTTTTTTTGACTGCATTTTCAGATAGGAACTGGGAGTTCCACTGGCAGTTTCTCTTTACATGTTGAAAATCTCTTGAGTAATTTTCACTTACGCCTCAAACACATGCACAGAAAAAAGGACTAAGATTTTAAAAAGGAAAGTACCCACTATCAGATGGTAGTAGAAGGTGGTAAATATAATTAAAATTTAAAAATGAAAAAGAGTTCTGAAATAACTGTACAAACTTGTCATAAGCTTTTTTACGTTGTAACCTTATGTGTAGGAACTTCTGGCTTCCAAGGTACAAAAGAATTGTATGTCCTTGCATTGTTTTTTACCGCAATTCCAGCTTTCTAACTCTTCCCTGCTAGCAGAAAACACCTGAATGTGAGTTTATAATGACACCCTGAAAAAAACCACCCAAATTAATATTGTGAGAGCAGCATTAAGAAACTGAATATTGGATACTTGTTTAATTTTGCAACTTGTTGCAATAACAAGATTACACTAATATTTCAAAAGCAGGGCCAGGGTTTGGTAACGTGACAAAAAACCCTAATCAAACAAAAACCTCCCAAACAGAAAACAAATGCCATAGAAAAATGGATTTCCAGGAATAAATCAGAACAGAGCTGCTATCTTTTATACCTTTCTACCCTATATTTCATTTTAAGTTCATGTTAATTCCATGATTTGCTTTAAGATAAAGAAAGGGAAAAATAATCCCCATAACCATAAGGATACAGAAAAAGATAAATCAGGAGAAAAGTATGATCAACATGAAGAATAACATTAGTAAATTAACTCAAAAAATGACTGCAAAAGTGATTCAATCAGTGTTATTTTTAACATATGATTATGCTACTTATGTCTACGTAGGAGACAGTGAAAGTGTTTTAACCAAAAATATGATGGAGTGGCATAGTTAAATAAGCTCACTTCATGTAAATATATGATATTTAAAATAGCTAAAGATACAGGTATAAAAAGCTGTAATTTGTGGTAAAGATAGCAAAGAAAAAAAAACCCAGCACACAGGGACAGCTTTACTAGTACTGTGATAATGCAGAGTGATAAAAAACTCTTGTTAGGTAAGCTCTGTGCATGTGTTCAAGATCCCCAAAGCTGAGGCAAAACAAATAGCTGGATCAATGTATTAATAAAATCTCATACAATATACCTTGCCTGAGAAAGTGGGCAAGTCTTTGATTTCCAGCCTCATGATCGCAGAACGACTTGAGAGAAGTTGTTTCACCTCCCAAACTTCTCTGCAGGATACAACATTCATCTTCCAGACAAAAGCTTAATCAGCCTTGACTTCTAAACTGCCAGCCAATTTATTGCCTCAATGGACTTCTCACCGGAGAAAAAAAATAACTCTAATGGACTCCTCTGACAAAAGTGCATAAACTAAAATAGTGGGCACACGTTAAATTATGTGAAATACCAATATTTTGTCAAGTGTGCCTGAAGACTAAACAACAGCATAAGCATTAGGAGTTCACTAAAATTCAGAATGCAGTTAATAAAATACATACTACAGATCTGAAACAGCAGGCAAGTTAATACTTTGAAATAAGGCCTAAGAATCTTGCTTCCAAGGTACACACAACATCTACATGATGCTCACTGAAGCTGGCTCTCTGCTTTACATTTCAATATTTAAATAGCCAATGAAAAGACACAAACTTGTCTATAGCTTGTGTATTTTATATTGGTAATCTGCATTGCACACATTTGGCTGCTTTTAAAATCATGCAGTTTTTCAAAGGCAAAAGACAATATGGTCTATACATTTTCCAGGCGCTACTCTGTTTTAGATGTATCAGCTCTGAACATTTGAAGGAAAAAGAAAACAAAACCTTTTTTCATTATGCAAGTTTCTAATGCTGAGGGGTGAAACACTGCATCTAACCTGATACGCATTCTTTGACTAGTTATTAGATTTTTACCCACATGCAATGGATCTAAAGCATGCATTATGCTAAAACAGACTTTTAGTCTGGAGTAAGAAACATGAGTTATTAGCTCAGTGCATCAGGGTATCAAGTCTTGAATCTCTTGAGCTGTTGAGGAGAGAAAGAGACTGTAAGCTGATCAGAATTCCGAGGAAGGGAAGGAAGAGATTCCAGCATTTTATCCTGGTTTTTCCTGTCTCAGCATTTATCTTCAACTACTGTCAATTTTCAAGATCTCAGCTCCTACCAAAAGTGCAGGCAAAGAATGAGAAAAAAGGGAGAAGATAGCCCAGCACCTGTTTCTCTCCACTCGAGTTTCCAAATGTGTGGCGGAAGCCATTCTGTATGACATTTGAGATCCCTTCCATGCTGAAGCGCTAAAAGTAGTGAAAACATAGCAGAAAGAAAAAAAAAAAAGGGACAGAGAAAAGTTCAGAAGACTATTAATCAGCATTTATCAAGACTATGAAAGACAAATGGCAAAGACAAGCTCCAAGATGTATTTCAGCACATTTCTATTTCTTCACTCATCTACTTAATTTCTTTAATTAAGAAGCAAACCTTATAATGGCAGTTAAGCAGTCCCACTATACCAAAATTTATTTAAACAAAATCTTCACACTGCAGACCCGATAATCAAGACTTGCCATTTACGGCTGTTTCATTTAGAAATGTAAAAAAATAGCATTTTTCAAAGTTCAGCTCCCACTAAAACCTCCTCTAACATTTGTGTTTGAACAATGTATGTTTAGAGACACTATTGACAGGAATTTTTCAGATTTTAAGCACATACTAGAAACACTGTTCAGAGGTAGTCATTTTCAGCTCCACCTCTTTAAAACCTTTTATGCTTTCATGCTTCCTTTTCCACAACTGAAGGAACAATTAGTATTCCCCAATTTCTGTGCTATGATAAAATATACACAATTAAGTTAATAACACACCCATATTGATTTCAAGCTCCATTACATGGAATCCAAGTAATGAAAAAGCAGTATATAATCCAACTACACATTTTTTTCTTGAACTTTGTAATCCTTTGTGCTTGCTGGAGAAGTAAGAAAAAAATCAAAATCAAAACAGTTTTGATGTTTAGCATGCAATATAAAGTCAGCAAGTGACAAGAACATGAAAAGAAGAAACAGCCAAGCTGCTGACACAGGGCAGTATGGTGACCACACCTCAGCATGTTTATCTGAATGCATTTATTTATGTGAGGGGAATAAAATGTGCTGGAATACAGTATTCATTTGCTTTCTAAAGCACACAAGGTCAGTAAAGACATAAATTTTGCCAAAGCCATCTTAACTCTTTGAAGATATCCTACTTAAAGGAAGCGGTATCTTCAAGCCCTAACTATTTTTAACTGCTCCCCAGTTTCCCCTTCTGAGAGAGGTAAAAGTTTAGAAGTCTAAGAAACTGATTTATCCAAAGACTGTATCAAGGACAAAAAAATTAAAATACCTGTTTTTTTTTTATATTCAGTTATAGTATCTACAGGAGAAACCATTTTTTTTAAGAGTATGAAAATTTAACTCTACTTCCAATCCTTGTATTTAAAAGAGACTTCATTATAGTTAACAAAATGACCAATTCATACATTATTTATTAACAGAAACTCAGTCTTCACAAAGCTACTAGCACATACTATCTGTATGCACATTCTCAGCACTTGAAAAATAATTAAAAAAGGGAAAAATGGGTGTTGAAGAAAGGAACCTTTAACCTTGCACCTCCTTCTGGGAGAGGGCTCTCAAAGCTGTTCTTGGTGCCAGTGAAATCTATTTTCAAAGGAATCACACACATGCAGCTACAGTCTCACTTGTGAGCTAACCTGTTCAATCCCTCTTAGAAAGCAACGTGACACATCTGTATCTTGAAGCGACCAAATACACAACTGTCTTATACTGGGACCATGTAAGTTAGACCTGAAAGCATCACTCAAGTTTCTAAACTTTAAACTAACCAGAACAGCTTATGAATCACTTGACCCAAGTTTCAAAACAAAGTAATTATTTTTCTTTCTCGGCAGAACATCCCTTTTTAGTTTCCCATGACTGAGAAGCAAAAAGGAACTACTGACTGTGCTCTTGTAAAGGGATGACAATTTTGTATGGCTTTCCAGACATGTAATTTCTTAAAGTTCCACTAAAACTTAGCTACACACACAAACATCTCTCATTTGACAGATGAGATCAGAACCTTATTTGGGTTATATCACAGGTATCTTATGCTTGTAAGTTTAGAAATAAAGCCTGAACTGTTAATATTTAATTATAAATGTTTATTCCTTACATTTGAAAACCAAACCCCAAAACCTTCTGATGTCGAACTGAAGTATTCTTTCTGTGACTTAGCCAAGATCTACAAAACCACATTTTCTGCATCCAGTAAGCAGCACAAAGAATTTAAACATTAATATCTCAAGTAATTTTAAATTATACTAGACAGATAAAAAAGAAAAAATTGCATTGACAAGCTAGTAACCTAATTTCTTTTGTGCTCAGACTTCTCTTATTCAACTCTACTTGAAAGACATTTTTCCTTTTGTTGCCATGTTCTGTAAAGAATAAAAAAAATTATCTCCTTCCTGAACACATGCACTACACTTTGGCCTCCTCCCTGTCTCTTGTTGAACATAGTAACTCTGCCACAGACTAACACATACTAAAATTCACACACTGAAACCAAAGAGATAAGTGAATTTGCCTACTGACAACAGAAGACAGAGCACTACATCCAAAGACAGTATTTTTTGCAAGAAAGGTATGCTAGTTCCAGGCTGATTTGCAAACAGTTAGAAAAATCTTTTCTGAGTATGAGAAGAGTAAAATATAAGACCCTGTGAAAAAAAATTCTCAATAGGAAGAGCTTAAGCCTTGTTTGTGAATGAAGGCATGGAAGCAGGAGTACCAGGTATCTTAATATAATCTAGGACTACTACTTCCAATAGGGTAAAAAAAAACAAAAAAAAATTTAAATGCATAGACTTATAAAAATTTTCTTACCGTTCCAGGCATATGACCTCTTTCTTGTTTGCCATTCTGAGGACTACCATTTTTCAGCTTCTTTTTCTTCTTTGCTGTTTCTTTGTGTTCTCGCTGTTTGTTTTGTACTTCGATGAGGACAGAAATGAAACTGTTTTTCACTTCCTTCTCAAACTCCAACTCATCTCGTAGAGCCAACTGCTGTACCAGTTCCTCAGAATAATCCTTAATAGCAGTCTCAATTTCTTCTAGCAGTTCATTTAATTCAGCAACAGACAATCTTTTTACTCCTACAAATAGTTCATATAAAAATAGTATGTCAAGATTTTAAGCACGAGAAAACTTGTGGGAATTACAAAAAAAAAGTACTCTGAAATTTCTCAAAACAAAAAATTCAGTTCTAAAACCACATAGAACAAAACAATATTCCTAAAGGAATAAACACATCCCAGAGGTGACAAGATTAGCAACAAAAAGATGGTTAAACTTTCTTCTTCTGAGAAATCTGAAGAGTGTGCTGGTTGTTTAGGCTGGAAACTGAAATAAGTGCTAAACTTCTGACACAATTATTAGCAACTATTACTTTCCTCTGCACACACTGTTTAAAGTAAAAGGCCTTCATTATTTTCTGAACTACTGGGTGATGTGTTACAGAGAGTGCAATCACGACCAAGAAAATGTTCAGAGGCTTGCTTGGGTTGAAAGTGGGCATATCTTTGAGGACTGCTTTCTGTTCCAGTTTAAGTCTGACACACCTAGGAAGCTGTTAAGTCCCAGCAGTTGCTGTGTCAAAGAACATAATCTTATTTGGCACCTGAGAAACAGCTAGTCCTGATTACACTGACAGGTACAATCTGTTTAAGGACACTGCATAGATGCTTGCACTTATTTAGTTTCATTGAATCAGTCTAGTAAATATCGCATCTACAAGAATTCTTGTAAGGCAAAGGACCTACAGGCAACGTGAAAAATACAAATAAGGCCACAAACTAGAAAAAAGTGTAGCTCTTAGACACATCAAAGGTAGTAAGTGAAATGGGAATTTTTTCTGTTAAACTACAGCAGGGAAAATTGATTGGAGAAAGCTCCTTGTCACTTACTTAACTAAAGAGAAGGCAATGAAACCTGTTAAGACAATTCACTGTCAAGGAGATGCAGTTTTTCAAGGTAGCTTAGGCCTTACACTCTGTTCAAACACTGTAACAGTACTGAGAGAGAGCACCTGTGGCTCCCAACACTTAAGAACCAGCTTCCCAGCCTAAGAAACAATTGTTCCAAAAACAAAGAAGGTGCAGGTTACCCACCTGCAGTCCCGACTGATGACAGATCAGTTGTCATTATCAAAGTCTTCGAAGGAAATACTCAGCTAATGCAGTTGAGTGAAGACAGAGGAATTCAAATACAGAAGACTACATGCACTGAAACTTAGGCAGTAGGCTGAAGAACTCACTTGTGTAACTAGAGCTTTATTTTTGGACTGCCTTAATGTGTGACTGTTCATACCCAAGAAAAAAGCAAATACAAGTGATTTCTTGCTCTGAATTCTAAATGAATGAACATCTCTATCTATCCAGACAGTTTCTAGGAAAAACTTGTAAAAATTTCAGAGATGCAGACAAATTCTGAAGCACCTTCACACACTAAAAATAGGTAGCAAGAGTTTTTAATAAAATAGTGACCCGAAAGACATGAAAGCAGATGCTGAGAAACTGGTGAAGCAAAGTTAAATTATCTGCCAAAGTAACTCAAGGCATTATTTGGTCGGGACTGACCTTTAAACCATAAAGATGCAACAGATGGACTCCTGAGGCAAAGCAAAATAAATATGATATGAAATACCAAGCAAGCTTGATTAGTTCCAAACCTAAAGACATATGGAACTGTCAGAAAAGCAGGAAGCCCTGCTGAACACAATACATTTTGCTTTCACATTCCTGAAATTTATGTGTTGAGACAGTTAAGAGACCATTTTCATGGTTGGAATCTCTTCCATAAATCTCAAATGTTGCAGAAACTCTAAGTCATGCCACAAGAGGTCGGCCAGTTTTCTGAACCTTCTACAGAGTTTGTACTGTTGACCCAGACTACAGGAAAGAAAGCACCAAACTTTTTAAGAGGGACCACAGTAGAAAGATCATCTATCAAATATTCTTTGTGACCCTACTACCTTCTAGAATTTTGCTGACAAATGCACAGATTAAACAAAATTTTCCATCATGAAACTGATTAGTCACAGATTTTTTTTTCATACAATTCAACCTACTACAATTAAATTATTCATGTAATTTCTCCTTTGCTTTTGTATAGGGAAGCAAAGATGATTTCATCTGAGTAGAAGATACAAAGGATCTTTTTCAGCTTTCTGAAGAGGAATGGAAGGGGAGGACCAAAAAATATGCATGGTCCTTATGGCGGAAAAAAGAAATGGTTGCCTAATTTTTGTGTTACTGTCTATTGAGATATGTTGCAATGACTGAAACTGTACCAAAGGTATGGTAAAGCTTTATTTACTGCATAGCTTTCAAGGGCTTTAGCTGATCCTAAATAGTGTACTGGCATCAAGAAAGCGTCTCACTTTACAGAAAATAACAAAGTTTAATAAAAAATGACCAACTTATCACTTTACCCATGAAGGAATCTCATTCCACTGTATCAACCTGCAGAGCATTTGCTTTAAATTGAAATTCTATAAAGTTTTATTTTTTTCTTAGTCGTATGAAAGCTGACAAAGGTAAGTCCTCTATTTATGTTCTAAATCTAGGCTATTCTGTCAAGACATTTTGAAAATATTTTCGAATGCAGATATTTCATAAGAAGGACTTGCTATGAATCAAACACATGGCAAATTTACCCTTTAAACTGTTTTCAATAAGCACAAGAGCAAAAATACTAAATAAATATCACTTACTCTCTTCATAGCTGTTGTTTGTACTGGATCTCTTGAGTGTCTGAATTTCCTGGGAAAGTATAGAGAGCCGATCTGATTGGGTAGGCGTTTCATCATCTTCTGGATCAGGCGATTCCTGCATCATTTCCTCTATTTCTTCAATCACCTTTGAAAAATGAAAACCCTGATGAAAACCCTCCTGCATGAAGAGTAACAGCCTGCAATTTGAAGCAAGGCTGGATGAAATTAGCACCAAGACTGGATGGAAGAGGCTCAATAAAATCATACCGACGTTTCCTCCCCATCCTTGCTCTCTGAGAATAACCACACCTTGTACCAGTAAACTGGTGATGGCATAACAAGCAGTGTGTTGAAACTACAGGGTTATTTCTATATGAAGGTACCCATGACTCTGCTTAAGAGAACTGATAAAGAGTGAGCTGGAGTATCTTTCCTGAGTATTCAGTTGAAGGAAGATACAACAACAAAAATCAATTACCTCCCCCACCCCCTATTTCACCACATTTCTCTATGTAAAACAAACACACCTCCCTCCTCCAACAAAAAAAACAACAAAATGAGAACAAACAAACAAAAAACCCAAAGTAAACCTCTCAAAAAAAACTCTAAAAAACCAAAAAGCCCCTCCAAACAGCCTGAAAATCTACTGTGCTCATGAGAAGTTTTATGAACTGATCCACCATAACCTGAGGCTGACTTGCATCCCTAGGCATAAGACCTGAGCCAGACATTAAGTATGACAACAGAAATTCTGTGCATAGATAGCTTGCTTTACATCTCATAAATGAACACAGGCTAAATTATTACCTAGACATCTGAATAAATAACACATCAACTTTTAGAAGTTTAAAGGCTGAGATCCAACTCACAGTAAAAAAGAGCCGAGGCAGTTCAAGCAATCCTGTCTTCTGTACTATTAATAACCATGTTCATCAGAGTTCACAGGCAACCATTTAAGCAACAAGATAGATTATTACATTTGCTTACTAAAACAGGATCTTAACAGACCTGACTCTCCTTAACCTTACCCAGAAGAGCAATCTTCCAGATAACTAAAGTAAACCCATGGATTTGATGCCTTTGGATACCCAGTAATTTGAAAGCTTAGTAGCAGAAACACTGATCTGCTTTAATGTTGGGCAAAAACTTCAAAGAATTTTTGCTAACAACAATGCCCTGTGAAGCTATGAACTGCCACACAGTCATGCTGGAAAACCACAAACTACCATACCACTAAGATTCTGAAAATATTTTTGCTTTTTAACACAAATATTTAATTTAGTAGCATTCCTGACTAATTCATGGTAAGAAATATAGAAAGACTTCAAAGACCCTGGACTACCAACCTCACCTGAAGTATTGAAACACTTTTCAAATCTGAATGATGTAATGACATCTCACACATTCTTAAAACGCTAAACAAAGAACAACCAGGAAGCTTAGCTACAGTGAAGAGCAAGAACAACAACAAAAAATAGCAACAAACTAAAAGAACATTCTACATTGACAACATTGTCTCTGCTGAAGGCTTTACCTGCTCTGCTGTGAAGAGTGGTTCTTCATTGATGCAGGAAACAATGATAGAATGCATATCCAACTGTTCTCTCAGCTCTTCATCATCTGACAGGTCAAGGTTCAAGTTGTCATTTACCTAAAAAGCATGAAAAGGTGTATTTATATAAATACATATACATCCCTAATATAGGTGTATAAAGTGCACGTACATGTACAAAAAACAAAAGGGGAGCCAATATTGAATTTTAAGAATGAAACTGAATCTTGGCCCATAATAATGGAATCAATAATTCTTTCTGTCAAATAGCCTGGAAAATGAAATCAAAACTGCAACTGGACAAAGTTAAAATAGCTGTCAATCTTTAATGTCTTTAAATAATGTCAGTATATAAAGACCACATACACACTGATACACAGGTATCTACATGGGAGGCTGTCATTCCAATGTAAATACTTAAATCTTAACTGAAGATTAACAAATGTCTATGTGGGGTGAAAAACTTGCCTATAACATCAAATGTTACACAAATCTCTTACTTTAAGTGCTTTTATGGTTCTAATTTGTCAGACAATAAAAGACATGGAAAAAAGTTTAAAAGAGTTGATACTGAATGGTGATATTAGAACACTGGTATCACCACATGATTTTAAAAAATGTATTGTTAAATATCTCAGGATCTTTTTAAAAAGAAAGAGAAACAACACTGCTCCCATATATATACCACCAAATGATACTCATCCTTTCAAACTGAAGATATATGTACAGTAAAAGACTTAAGTCCCTTCCTTAATAAGTCAGGCATATTTTACTCTCACACAGTGATATATCCTGGTTTATTTAAAAAATTGTTTCTGTACTTTGTCTATTACTAGACTGCAACCTAGAAAAGCCCCCCAAAGCTGCAACCCCTAACCTCTGACATTTGAGCTCAACTGCCTTAACTGATCTTTGGGCTAATTTACAAGCATCATGACTGGCTGTACAAAGTCCTTGGTCTCATGGTATCAATTTTGTTTTCCTTGTAATTCCTCCAATTTTCTCAAGTTTCTTCAGAAACCTTAATAGTTTTCAGATTCATTTTGAACCTGCAACCGACATCCCTAGATAGCTCATCTGTAGGGGAAAACATACAATTTGCACTACTTCAGCCCTCAGAATGAAGTTAAATGTCCCCTTTTTTTCCAGAATCTGAATTCCAATAACTGTGCAGTGACAAGGCTCCGCTATGATTCTCTCTTCACCAACTACACAGATACACCCCAATTTAACATTTTTAAAATGTCTGCAGTCCTCAAATATTTTCTAATATAGGATTATGACAATCATGATGGAATAATAAGCAAGGATAACAATTTATCTAGAAGATTTGCTTTCCCTCCTGACATCTCCAGAAACATTTTGAGAGACTTTCAGAATATGTTTTGATAATACAGACGAATAAACCACCAAAAATGGCATCAGCTGTAATCTGGACTAAAAGGAACATCTTTCCACCCAGCCACACTCCGTGCCTCCTTCTGTCCTCCTCCTACGAGGGAATGACCTATTTAAAAGTAATGTAGTGAAAACAAAACAAACAAGGAATTGCACAATCCCACTCCTCGTACCACTGTGCACACCACTTCCACCCAGCTATTTCTTTCACTGTCAGAGACGTATAAAAGTGTGCACAGACCTGTCACGTGAAGCAACTGAGATCAGGAAAATCAGCCTTATTGACCTTACATTTTTCCCTACTAAAACAGGAGGAGAAACGCTTTCAGCACAATTTCAGTAGCATATTATTAGTTTCAAACGCATCGGGGAAGTGTTGCTTAGCTGTTAGTTTTCATTGTAAGGAAGTTAAAACAAGATACTAGCTGGTCCATATGTGCTGTCACATATCCAGCAGCACTGCTGAACACAAAGAAGCAGAAGAAAAGTATGTCAAACACTCCCCACAGTCTTTACACATCAGAAGGCATGCCATGTGGAGTGAAAGATGAAAAAACTTGAGATACGTTTAATCCATAAATTTGTTTTCTCTCTACTGGCAGCATACCTAGGAGTCTTTCTAATCCAGCAACACCACTTCAGACGTTTTTACGTACTTTCTTCATAACTCCCTGCAAATAACTTACAAAAACTATATGAAACATTTTTTTATATATTATACTTAGCTCCTTATCAAGAAATCCATTAGTCTTCCCGTCCATTTTTCTGTGACACAAGTTCACAGCATGAGGGGATTGTATTTCTACTTAAAATGTAAGGAATTAATGACTCTACAACCACTTACAAAATCTGAACAAGCACTCAATAAAAATCAGAAGAAACAGACGTCAAATTGAAGGGATAACTATGAGACTCAAATCAAGAGAGTTCCAAATTTGCACCTTCCTCTACTAAACCCCAAAGCATCCTCTTCAGCAGAACAATCTTTGCTCCTGTCACATTAAAAAGCATCTGGTGATTATCTAATGGACGGCAGAAGTCAAAGCACTACCTGATTCTCAGGTTACATACTCAGATTACACACTCAGATATTTTTACAACATAACTGAACTTCACTATGTTTAGAAGATAAGCCACTCGTTTCCTCAGAAAACCTGTGAGATGGGAATTCCTCCTAGCTTTTCCTCCTGATGCATTTTAATCCATTTTTAAGATCATCAGAGGACAACCCTTCCTATAAACCTCTCAGAAGGTCTTAATTCCCTGCTCCCTCCCCAAAGAACCATTCTAACTCTTAAATAAGGAAAACAAAACAAACGCTTGCACTTCAGTGTCTCCTGGGCCACCTTTCCTGTTAAAGAAGCCATCTGACTGTGGAATGAGATGAAGTTAAAAGAAGCCCTCACTGGATTTACTAAATCAGAGTACTCCTGATTTAGTACTCCTCCTCTTTTCCTCCCTTACCCAGACCAGTGTTCAACATGAATCATACAGCAGAAAGATCTTATGTGAAACATTCACATTTTTTTCTATCATGCTCTGGCTCTAATGAACAGTCATCAAAAACTAACCCCGACTTATTCCAACCCAAAGAGATGCAAACATACATCAACGGTTCTTTGATTTTTAAAAAGCTCTCATATATAATGGCAAATACTAAAAATATTTTCAGCCACTTAATAACAACATTCTTTTATACAAATGCAAACAGTTTTGTTTCCCTGTTGAGTACCAAAGAACCAAAGAGGGTACTTCTGCTGATCAAACTTACCCCTTTTTCTGAAAGATTCAGTGTTGGCAAGTGCAAAGCTCTGGTGTGGGAAGATTTCCAGTCAACTGGCATCACGTTACCATAATTATCAGTCAAAGCATTCCAAATCCTGGAGAAAGGAATAAAGGAACAAAATGCAGACCTCAAAACAAGCAGCAACTGATCAGCAATAAACATATTCCTAATGAAATCTCTATCAGTAACTACATTTTCCTCCCTATATGTTCATCTGCAAGGTACTGACAATATTTTTAGTGTTTTAAAGTTAAGAGAAAATGTTTTTTGATAAACATAATTTACATCCCTTTTTAAACAACAATGTATGCACAGCAGTGAAACAAAACAATAAATGAAGACACAGCTTCCACACTAATTATATAACTATACTCAAAATCTTTTCTGGGGGTGGATGAGCCTTTCCTTCAATGAAATTTGAACTGAGCTACAAATTCCATTCCTAACGTTGTTTAGCAGAGGCTGAGAAGCAAACTCTAAGCCAAATCTATTTTTTCCTTTCCATTTATCACAGAATAATAAAAATGCACAGATCAGACTAAAATTTTGGAACAGTTTTTTTTTTTTTTTCCAGAAGTACTCTTGCAGAGCTCAGCCCACCACTCTTGTCCTCGGTCAGTCTTTACTGTTTCTAGAGTGTACATTCTCTCTGGCTGTCCTGGAGGCTTGCCTATGCAGACCTGAGGCTTGCACATGCAGCCCTACGCTGGCAGCTCAGACTTTAACCACAGCCGCCCCGTAAGCAGGCTGCTTCCTCAAGTCCCCAACCAAGCCCTGCCTCCAGGCGCGGTGCTGTGGGTGGATTTTTGGAATGGTTGCCCAGCTAAGGCTCAGAGGAGGTCAGAGGAAAGGCCGAGGCAGACAGAGCCTCATCACTGCTCAACGTGATTCATGGTACTCTGAACTTACCTCACTATTTACACCACAGCGTTTTGCTAACACGCTTTTTAAAATTCTTCTCTTAGAACAAGGCATACAATTTAGTTACCTTAAAGTAAGACTGCAGTATTTTTAACGAAGATAAGCTGACTAAATTTACTATAAAATAAGAAATAGAAATGCTGGTAAAATAATGTTAAAAACTGTACAGCAGCATGGATCAGAAAGGCTCTATTGCTCAGGGGGAAAAAGCCCCAAACAATTATCTCAGTTGAAGCTGTGATTCTGTTCTTCACCCGCTTTCTGCACTTTCCACGTTTAATTCCAAGCACTGAGACAGTGGGCACTTTGCAAGAAGCTAAACAAATACTAACCCCGGTCACTGCACTTCAGAACAAGTACTTCTCGCTACCTCGGCGGGGTAAGAAGCTCCGGGATGCTCACGCTTCTCTGGCAGGCAGGGGGATAAAGCCGGAGGGCTCCATGTCAAACCCGCGCCACGGAGGCCGAACGTGCCCTCTTGCCGAGGCCCGGCAGTTCCCAGCTGCAGCCCCGGGGGCGGGGAAAGGCTCGCCTACCGCAGCCCACAAGCCTTGCTGGACTCGGCAAGGCCCAGGCTGGCTGGGCCGCGCTGTCCCCTCAGGCCGGGCAAGACCTCCCCTTCGTTCCCTCTCCGCGCCCCCCGGCCCGCACTCACTCGTCGTCCTGCAGCGCGCTCTGCTCCGTGAGCGGCCGCAGTGGAACACGGCTCTCGCCGCCGCCGCCGCCAGCCCGGGCCTGCGGGGGCTCGAAGCAGAGGGACAGCTTCGCCCCTAGATCCCCACCGCCCCAGCCGCCCTTGTCGCGGGCGGCCTCGGGGCCGCTCCCCGCGGACGGCTGGAACCCCGAGAAGTCCTGCCAATCGCCCAGGTCTCGCTGCGAAGCCGCCGCCGCCGCCATAGCCGCCGCCGCAGCTG
>VZTI01004018.1:377189-422273 GCA_013397865.1 Struthidea cinerea | reverse complement strand
GGGAGCCGCAGCCAGCGGTGTCCGTGCCGATTCACGGCTCCGCGCCGAGTAGCGCCGGCCCATCGGGCAGGAGAGGGAGGCGTAGAATGGTTTGGGTGGGAAGAGACCTTTAAAGCTCACCCAGTTCCAGCGCCTCTGCCATGGTAGGAGTATTTGCAGTAGCTGCGTTGTAACCTGGTTTTTTTACTATCATTTATGTCTCCATTCAGTCACCTAGTACGCAAGAATCTAAGCTTTGGAGATACTTTGTTCTTACCAGCACTGACACTCCCGTGCCCATCCTGTGCTAGCATTGTGTTGTGCCCTTACGCGCAATAGCTTAAGATGGGCTTTTTTTATCTTGTATTTTTTTTTTTTTTTGAGCCACCATAAACTTCTGATACCCTAAAGTACGTACCAGGAATTTTCTCTGCTTAACTTCCTGATTCGGTTTGAGTCTCCTTTAAGTTTCTTTATGTACTTTCTACTTGATGTTTGGCAGCACTGCAAGTGAAAAATGCATTCCTTGTTAAGCATCTGAGTGCCACTGAGGTCATTTAAAGGATTTGCATCCTATCCTACTCAGGATTACAACAAGCTGACAAACCCTAGTGTAAATAGGCATTCCAAATATGATGCTTTCAGACACTGTAAGGCAGAGAAGGCCAGGACTACTTTTGAGTGTCCCAATGTGGATGCACCATTGTTTTATACATTGGTGCAATGATGTTTTCTGTTTCATTCTGATGAAAACCCAAAATGCTTGCAGAGTTTGAAGATGCTCTTTTTGAAGACATAAATCTTCCATAGCCCTCATCTTGGGAAGGAGCAAAAATGCTGGAACTAGTGAGGGAGGGGAAATTCAGCATATGGAAATGTAAAGGGATGCGCATAAACACTGATCTATCCTAATTAAAGTCAATTGTGGGCTTTGCAGTAACTACTGGGCATTTTGTATTATTGCAGCTAGCTCTGCAAGAACACTGACTCAGCGGTCAGTAGCAGTCCAAACAATAAACCCCATGCCAGATCCAGGGAGTACCACATGTGAACAATGTGGACATTTTCTGTCCCCTTACCCTTCATCTTTAAAGGATGTACATGGAAATACAATGAATGGCAAGTTTGGCCATAAGGTATGGAACTGCTGCCAAAGAATTGTATCTTGGGCTTTTTTAAGGAAAAATGAAAACAAGATACAGGTCTCTAAATTAATGGGTGACATATAAATACTGATCTACTGCCGCTTTGAATGCAGTGTCAGGAATATTAAATGAAACCATTAGGAGGGTAAGTTCAAAGAAAGAAGGCAGTTTTTCCCAGAGCAAGTAGTTAAGCTGGAACCCACCTTGCCTCAGGATCTTACATACCAGAACTTGGACATCAAGTTCATTAACTTACAAATTACTAGAAGAAAAGGACCATTACAGGCTAATAGAGAAATAGATGACCTGCGGCTCAGGAAGTCCAAATTCTGATTCCATACACTTTTTGTAGGACCTTGCATTAGAATCTTGTATGGTTAATCATGGCTTTCTGACAGGTAAGACTAGACCACATAAACTCCATGGCAGGGCAAAGGCCTAACTTTGCATTTGATTCACCTTTACTGAATGCCGGAACTATTTGGAATTCCACAAAGCTCTCTAATGTGAAAATTCTTCAGTGTAATATGCAGAACTTTCTGTACCTGCAAACTCTTCTTTACCCACAGTGCATTCTGAACTGTTCTGATCTCAGGTCAGCACGACAGTAATACGAATTCCTACGCACCATAATATCAAACTATAAACTAATGTCTCAAGGAGCAGTGTACAGAAGTAATAAACATGAACATTTTCAATCTGAATAATAAGAAAAGACGCATCAATAGGTTTAAAATTTTTTATTGTGCTGCCAAGAGCCAAATTACAAGAAACCGCCTTACAGTTAAAAAAGTAAACAAGCAATCTGCTGAACCGCAGTGCACTCCGAGTGCCACATATGCATCTATTTTTCAGAAAATTATATCTGCATTTCTCTTACAAGAGCACAACAGGAACCAAAGTAAAAGAGTGTAATGGATACAGCACATAGGATAAATCATATCTTTAAAATAATAATAATAAAATAATAATAATAAAAACATTTTACACCATGTCCTATATCCTGCTAATATTTTCAGAATATGGCCTTGATTGTAAAACAAAAGCAAGCATTTACAATTTCTGGATAAAGACTGCTTACTCTTATGCAAGGAATGGATGTTTTGTCTTGACAAAATCTCTGTAGTTACTGGACAGAAACATCTCTGTTTCATTATCAGATTGAGTACAAATCACTGGGGAGACTACATTTTTTCTTATTGGTGGTTGGAAACTGAAGTAATATAAGCAGAAAAAATGTTGACCCTTAATGATACACTTATTTTTTTCTTTGATGCAAACAGCTAGAACACCTTTTTGATATTCTAAAACAAAAAAAAATTGTTAATCTTCAGATTAATAAATTAGGTCATTATAATAATAAATTAGTTTTTTTTTTCAGTTTTAAAGTTCAGCAATCTCTGACCAAGTATTTACAACAATACTTGAGAGTTCCTTTACAAAAAATACATTTTCTTTTCACATTAAGCATACTGGGTATCTGTGTCTCTTATGACAAGCATTTGTAAAAGAAAAAAGGCAATGCACAAATGGGTAATTAGTATAAAAGTGCCAAGACCTGTTTGGAAAGTTAACATTGTATTATACAGTCAGAGTTATAAATGAGGCAAGCTACAACAAACTTCCAGCTTAATGCGGACAATATTCCAGTAGTTGTTTCAAACAATTGTTTGAAAAAAAAAAAAGAAAGAAAAAAAAACCCAACCAAAATCCAGGAGCTGATCGTGTTATTTTATGGAGTTGATTAGTGCTGCATGTATATTGTCATCAGTGTCTCTAGCCAATGCATTCATTAAAAAGCCTTTTTAAGGCTAAGCAGGAAAAGAAAAATAAGAAACACCCTGAAATGTAGCAAGTAGCAAGAGCAACGCTTACTGCTATAATCGTGCACGAACTGAACACACGCCAACACAAGAGTGCACACACACACACGCACACACACAAACGCTTTCAAATCAAATCAAATCAAATCAAATCAAATCAAACTGTAGGTAGAATGAGATGCTCTTTTCTTGTCTTTCCTAAACTCACAAGCAATTAAGCATTGATATGGAATGCCTGTTATCTGTTTCTGCTCTGGGTAAAATCTCTCAGATAAAAATACATTCAACAAGAAAAAAAATAGAAAAAATATATACTGTATACATAGTATTTTATATATACAGTATATATATGTATAGTGTATATACACATGCACGTATATATACATATGTATACCTACATGCATTTGTATATACATATATATACACAAACATACAAATACTTTTTGTTGTTTTTAGCATAATTATATTTACATAAATATTCCTATAATGCTAAAGTTTAAAGAAGCATGATCTCCTTTTTTTTCTGAGCTTCAAAAAAGGTGCTTGAGTAATATACAATTAAAATTAAGCAGCTTCCTAGCATGGAAGTAGTTTCTAAATCTGCATACCAGTAAATAAGAACATCAACAGGAAAAAAACAACAACCTTAAAACAGTCTCTTTTTTACTCTCTTGTATGCAAGAGCTTTGTCCAACAAAAATATTTTTCCTTCTCCTGTATGAACAACGAGAGATTGATATAAAATAACAAAACAAAACCACAACAGACAAAACAAACAAACAAAAGCCCCTGGAACTGCATGGTGTTCTTGACTTTTCCTTCCTTCCTTCCTTCCTTCCTTCTTTCTTTCCTTCCTTGCTTCCTTCTTTCCTTGCTTGCTTGCTTGCTTGCTTGCTTCCTTCCTTCCTTCCTCCCTTCCTTCCTTCCTTCCTCCCTTCAATACTGCTGTCAAAAGATCCAGTGCTCATATCAGGAATTACTTAGGCCTCAGTCATTTGCTAACTGTGCTGAAGTCTGGCTAATCTAGCCAATCAGCTTTGAAGAAAACAAAAATAAAAACAAAAAGCAGCACAAGATATAATTTTATACATCCTTAATAAACCCACCCTTTATTTTCTGCTATAATCTTTTCCTTGCTATTTCTTTAACTACTGCAGCTTCTCATCATATAGAAAAATATTTGCAGCTACACCACACCTGTGATGTGACAAATTCTGTTCTAGGAGTATATTACTGTAGCAACAGCTGGAAAAAAATAATCAGACCTTTTCATATTTTTTTTCACCTGGGGTTAGGCTTTTGCTGCAACAGATGTAATTTCAGAGCAACAAGGAAAACCACTATCCTGCTGCTCGGCAGGATATTTTCTTCTCCAGCCAGGCATGACCAGCTTTTCTCTGAAGCTTCCTTTTACCTCACTGCCTACCCCTAGCCCCTGATTCCCCCTCCCAAAAAACCTCTATAGCTATGTTACAAGCAAATACATCTTAACAAGTTTTAAAACTTTGGTTCTAAGAAAACACTTGGTCAGTTATCTCAAGGAAAAGTGGGAATGCTTTTTCTGGCACATTGCAGGAGTCAGAGCTCATCCCAGAAAGGTCTTAGAGCTGTACATGTAGTCACAAATCCAATACAATCCACTAAGCAAGTGCACAATTCTAGTTTTAATAGCAGACTGTCTCTCTCTCTCTCTCTCTCTCTCTCTCTCTCTTTCTTAAATCCTTGGTAAGGGTGCAATTCTTCAAACTGTTTGATAGAAATTATCTGCCTGTAGGTTGTTCTGTTTCTGCATGCTGTAAAATCCACTGTATCTTGAATCTGGGTCTGCAATTCTTAGCATCCTCTGAGAACTGTCCACTTGGACCATGGTACCTTTCTTGCAGTCCACATATACCAGTTGATTGTTTAGGCAAGAAGGCTGTTAAAACAGAAAGGAAATATAAAGTAAATCATACAATTTTTGTATTCCACACATAATTTAAAAAGTCCTTTTGGTTTAAGTCCATAAGCACAAAACAAAATCAAACTGGCAATGAAGGAGTTTGGACTTTTGCTAAAGTTGGGTTATACCAGACATAGTAACAGACCAACAGTCTCTTCACAGTCCCCATTTTTCATCTTCTGAAAGGAGCTCTGGTATTCTCATATCCCAACTGGGCTGGTTTAACTGTTTTCTGTTAATTTAGCACCACATCAAGGCTCAACCTGGTTGCCCCAGATGTGCAGCAGTTTTTTCCCCTGACTTTTAACAGCCTCTTTATTGCTTAACATTTTCCACAATGTTTTGTTCCTGGTTTCCTGAAAATGGTAAAGCCTGGAAATAGACATGGCACCTTTGTTGGAGCTTTGTAGCAGGACACTGGAATCCACTGCTTCTTCTGGTTGATGAGCAGAAGGACGATGATCAGTAACAGCGCTATCGTGATTGGGATTGTCACCAAGGCAACAGAGCTGACGGATGCATCTTCACTGGGGTGTGGCCCACTGCCACTCCGGTATTCTCCCTGGAGATGGTTCATGTCTGCAGGGCAAATGGGAGCATTTGTTAGTAATTATAAACAGGCCTTGGCTGTGGGAAGAATGTAGTTATAAAAGTCTCAGTTGTACATCTTGTCACTCACGTGGATTTGGACTTTCTCTCTTGCAATGTCTCCTAATTTACATAAATTAGAACAACTGAAAGCTAGGATCCTGTAGAGGGACTGTATTAGCCAGGAAAAGGCCATCAAAAACAGAGGAGATAGAAGGAAATCTAAAGCACATTAATGACCAAGTCTGACAGTAACCTCTTAACTCAGTTGCGTTTGCATGATCTTATCTGATCACAACCAAATTCCCACTTGTCAAAAAAACCAGACTGTATTTCCAGGCTGAGGAGAACTTGGAAATCTTAGGACGAAACTAATGTTTTCTTTTTTTACTTTTAAAAACTGGTAGGACAAGTACGATGTGTTCACTCTCTCATCTGTTGAGACTGTATTTTAATACCTGCAGCACTCAGCCTGTGAAAGCAGACTACTGGCAGTCAACGAGACTGTAGCAAGTTTTGTGTGTAATTGCAAAGAACGGTAACTTTGAATGACATATACAAAATTCCCACACAGTTTGTAGTGTGTGTTTATAATCCCCAGGCAGGATAGTTGCAAGCAAGCTACTAATGTCTGAGAAATGAAAATGCTGTAATTATAAAAGCATAAGCTTAGAACTTTGTAAAGCACTTACATTTCATGCATCCTTTCCCTAAACAATAGTGTGCTATGACATCATCCTCAGATTAAAAAAAAAAAATCCTCAGATTAAACGAAATACATAATTTAGGTTGTCCTTCAATTAGAAAAGGTCAACAAAGACTGTGGCACAGAGTGTTTCCTCTACGCTGGAATAATATTACAGTGCAGTTTTAAATAAAAGTTGCTTAGATAACTTTATTAGCTGTGTGTCACTATACCTGAGGTGGCTCTTTATCTAAGGTCTGACATTTGGCTATGATGTATGTTTCATACTGTCCGTGTCCGGGTTCTGTGGGGTCCTGCGTGCCCCCATGGACACACGGGCAGTTTCAGTATTATGGTCGGTAGCAAAGAGTAGGAAAGGATATTTGTGTGCGTTCCGGCAGTGACATTTATTGCTTCTACACTGTCAAAGGTTGCAGAGGCAAATACCAACATGAGCCCAAAAATCACAGTTTTATCCGGGGGCGGGGAAAAGGCAGGATTATGGAACGGGGACCAATGGGGATAGCTTTGGGGCAGTGACAAAGGGAAGCTTTGGGGGAGTGACAACCAGGGAATTCAAACTGGGATAGATCAACCTACAGAACAATGCATCCTGAGAGAAGCCTTTGTGGTCACCCTAACATAATGTATGTTCACCGGCCACCACATATGTTGAGCTGTGGTACAAGTTTTTCTATCTTTGTTTATCTATTCATGAGAATGTCAAATGGATCAAATGGTGATCTGTCAACTCCAATGGCCTGCTTTCTAGTTTTTGAATCAGAAAAGACACTGGAGAATCACTTCTGATTCATCATTTTGTTGGATTCTTAATATTATATAATTCCATCATACCAACACAGATGTTTCTTCTATGCAGAACATGGAGTGATAATGAGACCAAAATGTATAAATGTAATTTAATCGACTGACTCATCTTTACTCAAAGCAAAATGCATGTAAGAATTATGCACTGAAGAATATTCCCAGATAACCACCTTTTCAAACCATTATACAGATGCTACCTGAACAGGAAAAGTAGATGCATTATAACATGGGAAATAAACACAGTCCTAAATTATCCCAGTTTATGTCAGATCTGACCTCTGTGAATGTGGATTATATCATTTTCACTCGGTGTTGGCCAGTTCGGTGCTTCTAGTTCAACATCTCCTCGATGATTTGTCTTCTCAATGGGGATGTTAGTGGGTTCGGGTACGTACATCTCTGTGAAATGAATAAATGTGTTTCACAAGTTACAGGCTGCTTAACTTCTCAGTGCTGCTCTGAACTCAGGAAATATACTTGCCCATTTGCAGTGCTTTGCCCTTTAAATTCTTTTATAGGTTTCAGAATTTTCACCATTAGCCTGGGATTTTGTTTGAAAACTTACTCCATATTGTATATGGGATACATGTCTGCTGCCATTGCCATTATCATAATGTGAATGGGATGAAGGACTGGTGTGGACTAAGTTGCTTTTGAAAATACCATGTCAGAGTACATGCTTTACTACAGGCTTGCTCCTGTGTGATATTTAACAAAAAAAACCTCCAAAAATGAAGGGAAGGCTACATCTTCCCAGCTGATATGTAAACAGTCCCTACTGGTTTCTTTGCCTTCCCTTTTTTTTTTGTAATCCTCAAAGCAGGAGAATTGCCAAGAGGGGGTACTGCTGAATCTCCCCAGTTGTCCTGTCAGAAGTAGTCACCAGCTGACTGAATAAGGTGAGCAAACTTCTGCAGAAGTGTATCAGGTCTCACATTAAAAACCAGTTGCAATTCCTATGCCCCTTTGCCCATAGCTAAGAAAATGTCACATTGCTTTTAAGCCAAGTTGAAGCAATAAATAAAGCAATGTGATATTTGAAAAGTAACCAAGAGACTCAGAAAAGACAGAAATGTTAATCACTGTGACATAATCTGCAGAGATGTAAGGATATTAATTTTCCCACTTCATTAACATATTTCCATAGCCTTCTGAAAGGACAAAATAGGGGCAAGCAAGTAATTTTTCAGTTCACAGTTCTCAGAATAAGTGAAATTCAAACTATGTTTTTGCACAATGTGCCTATTTGTTAAGAATATTAATTTTCCTGAAGTCTAAAAGTCTGTTGCCTTTGTGATACTATTCAAACATGGACCGACATTCAAAACTCAATTGAAAAAACTTATTATCGGCCCAAGAAAACCAGCATCACAATAAACTGGGTTGTCACATCACATTACCTGGACACATGGGACAGCAGCTTCCCTCCACATTGATGGGTTCAGCACAAGGCAGAGGTGGGCAGCTGACAGTGGAGCAGAGAGTCTGACCCTGCAGGCAGTAGCAGTGTGTGCAGCTGTCAATGTCCCAGCGTTCCTCATCTGCATAAGTTTCTCCACTGAAGTGGCAGACCACTTTCTTTGGAACTGTATCTTCTGTGGAAGGAAAACAGTGCTGTGATCATGCAGTAACAGCCAATTACACACAAACCTGATCTCTTTCCTCAACACAGAAGTGAAACAATTGCCACAAAGAAATCCCAGCTGTGATTAAAAGATCCTCTCTTCATTATCCAGAAAATCTTTGTGAAAAAAATGCAATTTCTGCTTCTTTATCAAGTACATAATTAGCCTGGGCTGCTTCTCCTCATTTTCTTAATGCCAGAGGCTAGAGGATGGATGATTGGGACATGAAAAGATGATGTCAGAAGTGCTGTGAAAATTAAGAAAAATTCATTCTCTTTGACTGTTTGAGACTGCCAACTACTCATCTTCCTCCTTGTTTCCTAGTAAATCCTGTTAAGCTAAAAATCCTCAAACCCCTAACTACTAAATTTCTAACTAGCAAAGCTCAAGAATGATGACTTCTGTCTAGAACACTTACAGAAGCAGATTAGGCAGGATGCCAAAAAGGATGAAGCAACTCTCAGGTGAAATAACTAGAAGTGCTTAGACTGCAACGATAAAACAGATTTGAAGGGGATCTGATAATTCCCTGCAACTGCATCAATGGAAAACCCCAGGAAAAGAGCAATAGCTAAACTCAATACTTTTTTTCATGGTTAATATTATATAAATTGGAAATCAGTGTGATCTTTCTGCCTAGGCATTCAATACACCACTTTTTAATGCTGCATCCTATGCAAGCCTTTTAGGTGGTCTGCAGTAAACCTATTTCACTGAGAAGGCAGGAATGAATTGCTTAACCTAGGATGTGTTTTGCTGCTGGAGCACTTTAAGGATAATCAAAACAAAACCACACAGCAGAAACTCCAAAAGCCAAGGAGCACCTCATTTTCATCTTAGTTTCCTGCTAGCTTTGTTTCTTAGAGGCAAAAATTATTGTTATGAAACCTGCTGATGACATGAGCTTGCACATTAAACATATGAATGAGATAAGAGAATGAAATCACAAATTTCATAAATTTTCAGATAAATGCTGGTTTAACATTCACACAGATTACATCTTTAAGTATGCCAGTTAGACATATTTACCCTTTGTCATCCTTATTATATATTTTGGCCATCAGTAAAGGTTTTAATTAGTGACAACATCATAGAATGACATAATCTGGAATAGCAAGGCTTGAAGTCAGCAGACCAGTCCAACAGATCTGGAGAGAGTAAATTCAAATACAAAAGAAGACCAGCAAGAAGTACTATTGTGAAAACATTAATGGAATTATCTGAAAAGTGCAAATGGTTCCAGAGGTCCTTGGTATATCTCATGGCTTTCATGGCTTTAAGTATGGGTCCCAACCTCTCAAAGGAGGTTTTGTAAGTGCATGTGGTGTGGGTGGTGTGGGCATGGGAAAGGAAGAGTGGGAGGAATAGGTGGCTGCAAGCTGCAGAAAGGACATTAGGTTCTTCCCTAGGTGATGTGCATGCTGGCATACAGAGCCAGCAGAACCCTGTGTCAGTCAGGAAGGAGGTGTGTCTGGGGACAGGGCAAGGCACACAGCCTGAGAGCTCCTCTGCTGCTTGTTACCTATGCAGACCTAAAGCTCAGCACTCTTGGCCCATTCAGATTTGCTCCAAAAATACTACGTTGCTTCACTTAGGGCACCTTCTTCAATTCAGCAGCTGATCTGTCTGGAAAAGTCCTTCAACTTGCTCAGGCTTTTCCAAATTTGTGAAGAACACATCACGATTTAATACAGTAAATCTTTTTTAGAAGAATGAACAAAGGTAAAATCACAATTACAGCACTGTACCTTTGAACCTCAAGAGGAAATTTTTTAGTCCTAATGAAGTACTATCCTGTGAGCGTCTCCTGTTCTGGTGTCCATCTCTAGGCAAGTATAAACAAGGATGAAGATGAAGGCCACAACACCAAAGGTGCTCAAGGACAGTGGAAACAAGACAGCCTTGCAGAAAGAAATCTGCATACGAAACCACAGTTCAGTGTCTAGCTCTACCTGCTTCTCTCAAATTTCTTCTAGCTGCACTAGAAAATGAGTCTCATCTGGTAAATGACTGGTAAACAAACAGTCATTGCTCTGTTTTCTGCAGAAGAGTAATCTTGTCTCTAATAGAATAGATATCCCTTTATCCTCTTTAAACTAGAAGGTTATCTTTCCAAATTAATCTTTATTTGCATGAGAAAGATGAATGTTGAACACACAGGATGAATTTGAAGATTCAAACAACAAAGCACCCAAGACTGTGACATTTTGAATTTAAATCTATACAAACTGGATCCAGAAAGAAGCAGAATAAAATAATGCAGTGCTAAAATCCTGCATAATTTTTGAAATTCCAATAAATGAAGAAGGCCTGTTTCCACAGAGTTTGCCTATGCCCAAGGAAGTGACTGAATCATCATCCCTAGAGGTATTTAAAAGATGTGTAGACACAGCATTTGGGGACATGATCTAGTGGTGGACTTGGCAGTGCAGGGTTAACAGTTGGACTCATTGGTCTTAGAGGTCTTTTCCAACCTAAATTATTCTATGACTCTAAACATTTTATCAAGTATTACATGAAAATAGTAAGAAAGAATCTGTACAAAGATGTGCTTCACAGTCCTCAAAAATGAAGAGTAAACCAGTAAGAACCAGAAACATGAAAATTAAGTGCATGACCTGACTCCTCTTACATGCAAGAGTATATATAGTTCATGGAAACCATAAAAAAAGTTAAGTTTCCATGAATTTCAGTTATTTAAACCACAAAACATTCTGACTACATAGGACAACATGGATTAGTAAAATGTAGCATCACTGAAAATCTTTATATCTGAGTGTTAATTAAAATCTGGCTCCTGTATTTTGTATTGCTGAGCAGTTGCTACTAAAAAAAATCATTAAGCTTTCATAGCTCACACATTTAAGTATTTGCAATATGACACAACTATATAGGATTCAAAGTAAATTAATTAAAGCCATGTCTACATGCTGTGTGTGTATATTTGCAAACCTGACATGCAAGATGTAGGCAAACAAGGTTTTAAAGGTTTCATTTCAATGTAGCTCATTGCACAAGTCCCTGTGGTGCATCCCCTCCTCACCCATAGAATTCTTCAGTATAGTACTAAAGCTCATGTTCTGACTCTACTGGTTTGATTGCCCAACTTTTCACACATCCTATATTTTTTTTAACATTAAAATGTTTTCTGGATTAAAATTATTGTATGGTCCAAAGCCACTGGAAGAAAAGCCTGCAGAAAGACAGCTGTCAAAGAAATTTTAAATTCTCCCCATTTTGTATGCAAACCATGAGAAGAAATAGTAATAGGATAACATGGTACTTCCCCCTCAAAATGTCCTCATCAGGAATCTAGGTAGGGTTCCAAAGGCAACTGAAGCTTGGATAGTTTGTAACTTTTCCAGGCATTCTTCATCAAATTCCTTGTACATCATATAAAACTGTATCACCTGTTATTAACAGGTGATTATTTAATCACCTGTCAATTATGAATTGCTATTCTATCTGCAATGATTTAAAGATTTCAAGAGTTGTATCAATGTCTGAACATACTTCACAATCTTTCTGATGAAGACCTGCTTTGTTTATAGATTGGCAAGTTGACTCACATGTTCAATTAAATATTTGAAGCCCACTAATTTTATTATACCCCTTCTTGCTGTTCTTTTCTACTGTATCTCTTTTCTACTTTTGCAAATGAAGGTAAGTAAGCTTTGAATGCTTTCCAACGAGGCTACAAAGACTTAAATTCGGTAAATACATTATACGATTTTTCTCTATCAGCAGCTTCCATTCTACAGCCTTTGCACTTACTGTGAACTCACAAAAAAAGTCATCTGTACCTAAATACTCCAGCATACAATGGAAAAATGATCGGTAATCTCAATTTTGCTACTTTAAACATGCCTGGCAATTTTCAGTGCCTACAGCATCCACCATTTACTTCAGCTCCAAATCAACACCAGTGCATGGCCCTAATTCTTTAACTTAAAAAAAATTACATTTTTTCCCTATTTTTATCTCAAAGATATTATTATTAATGAAATTCCATTTTTTTCCTGTATTTTAATTTAGATGCCTTATTAACAGCTCTCCATTCTGTGAAATTTCAGAATGCATCCGCTCATCTTCTGCAGTCATAATTAATGTTTTCCTCATATAATCACATAAATCTTGACATAACGTATGTGTTACCTGGCATATCTTCCTTTAAATAAAATAATTTTTTTGTTCTGTCTTCATCTAATAAGGTGTACTACCAAGATTCCAGGAGGATGGCCTCTGGAATTTGTAGTAAAATTACATGTATATCTCTATGTGCTTCTACCTAAAAAAACACAAATCATGATCCTCAAAGCTCCCTATGCAGATTTCACTCTCCAATTCGACTGGTGGCATAGACTGCATCTCACCAAACCGGGAAAGTATTTCAGCTTGGAAATAAAACTTCTGTCTTACTCCCAAGAAGGGAACAGCAAGTTAACAACTATTTTTATTCACTCACCAATACAGTAAGGACAACACTGTCCCTTTCTCAAAACAGGTCTCTCACAGGATACCAGTGGGCAAGACTCGGAGTAGCATCTAATAACACCGTCCATGCAAATGCAGCTAGTGCAGACATTGGGCTTCCAGGACTCAGCTGTCAGAAAAATATCTCCTTCATCATTTTTGCAATAACTGGGCATGCTCTCATTGCTTGATGGGGAGGGCTGAAGAGATCCATCTGTAAATGTAAACAGATTAGGTTATTTAACTTACAGTGGGTAAATTCTCTCATAGCTCCTTAACAGAGGGTTCACTCTTGAAGAACACACTGGAATTGTTACACATTGGCTCACTATTTCAGAAGAACTAGAAGGACAGAGCCTCATGCCTCCTCAGTCCTTATATGGGATGAAGACCTCATGATGGGCTCTAACATAATGCTTATTTAAACCTTTACTGAGTTTACTAAAAAAAAAAAGAAAAAAAAGAAAAAGAAAGCAAAAAAAAAAAAGGCAAAAATAAAAGAAAGAAAAGCAACTTGGAAAAAGGGCAGCAAAGTGAAAAACAATCACCATTAGAAGCAGCCCCTCCAAAAGTGACTCTGAATGCTCTGAATTGCATGGTATATAGGAATTCATCTCAAACAAGAGAGATTAAATTTTAAATCTAAAACCTGAATCCCAGCTTCTCCTCTGTCAGCCCAAGTCTTTGAATGATGCAAAGTAAAAAGCTATTATGCTGCTGTCACCTTCACTGGTGGACTTAGATGAGCTAATTATAAGCTATTGAGAAACTAATGGAACTTGATTGTGCTTCAGCCTGATGCCAGTGGTTTGCTTTAATTCTCATGCCCGTCCATGGGGGAGACATATTCCTGCAATGAAGCTGTACCTTAACAGACACTACGGGTCAATAAACAGGACTGTATGTGCAGAGAAAATAGTAAGAAAAGGAGAAGAAAAGAAAGGATTCATAAGAGCACTGAGATCAGGTTCTCAATCTAACTGCATTAAGCTATGAGACTAAGCTTATTATACAGCCAGTGAGGAAAGATCAGCTCTTCCAAAACAGTATTTTGAAGTAAGCAAATGTTCTTTATTAATACTGAAAAAAATATAGTCAGGAGAACTGGCTACCTTGTTTACTGAAAATATTGTGTCAGAAAAAAAGCCCCACACCCAAACAAATACCCTGTAGCAAAACCTAATGGCAAAATCTAACTTCTGTTTTTTCATAAAGTAAAATTTTTAATTTTGGTTTTAATAAAGACGTATTTTCTTACTGAGTTTACATGCAATTCACAGGTTTGTACTAAATTTCCACTGCAATGAACTCCCCCTTTTACTAAGTAAAATAGGAATTTATATTCATTTATAATTGAGTATCTTTCCTTGGGGGAAAGCAAGTCCTGTTATCTTCTTGACACTGCTTTGATATTACTCAGCTGCTTTCAAATCACTCTCAGAATGACACCATGTGAAGGTAAAAGCAAACAGAAGTATTTTTGAGACCAAATCCCAAACAGACAAGATAGTAATAAAAAGGTTCATAGAAACCAAGGCATGTAGAAAGAAAAAGAAACAAACCTGTATCTACCTAACACTTTGACTGCTTTCAACGTTTCTCTAGTCCTGCATGTCTCCATAAACAAGTGCATATTTCATAAACCTTCCAAGGATTCTGGTTCTCACACAATCCCTACATTATTAGATTTCCTTCAAAGATTTTCAAAGTTCAGGGCCACAACTCGCCTTTGCACATAAGAGCTCTCTTGCACACAGTCAAGTTTTGCATTTGAATTAGAGGACTGCAGGCTGTCACTCCCAACTGCTGAAGAACAAAGGCACCACAACAACCACGGGAGCACACACTGAAGCATTCTCATACTGAAAGATCAGACATCCTCGGATCAAGGAAGGGCTCTGATGAAAGCTGGATGTCAGCACATACCTGGGCACTGTGGACAGCAGGAGTCCTGTGTGCGGGTGGGGTTTTGACAAAGAAGAGGTGGGCAGACTTCAGTCTCACACAGGACACGTCCACTGTGGCATGTACATTGTGTGCAGGAATCAATGTTCCATGTCTCTCCTTCTACAAAGTATTCCCCACCAGGAGCATGACAGATTGATGGACTGGTGAGCTCTGGCTTTTGCACAATTATTTCATCTGGGAAAAACAGAATTGGAAGACAGGCAAAATAAACTGTGAATCTTATAACTAACAACTCTACACAAGATGAAGAATTTCGGTCATTATTGAAAATACATATATATATTATTCTTAATGAAGCTCTTTTGACTATATGGCACCTGCATCTCATGAAAAATGGGAAATATATAAACAAGAAACAATTTGAAAATCAGTCTGAATAAAGACTAATTAACATAAATCAGAGATAAGTTCAAGCATTCTTGGCATTTCATAAAAAAAATCAAACTAACTTGTGATTTAGGAATTCCAAGAGACAATTGTCATTTTCTGAAAAATTCTAATGATCAGACAATTTCTTAACTGCTAAATATTAACTGCAGCTACAGTTCCTGAAAGGATGGATAAGTAAGCTTCTCCTCTGGGATTTAGGAAGTCCAGGTGCAAGTTAAGTTTCTCAACAAGTATGTGACTGTATCATCTGTATCATTTGATGCTACCTTAAAAAACCAACTAAAAAAGCCCCCCTCAAAACCCCAAAGAAACAAAATCCCAACCCACCAGAAAAGAAAAAGCAAAACATGGAATCCCCCCCCCAGCCCCCTAAAAACACATAAGCATTTAACATTAGTGGAAGTACTTCATCACTGTTTCATTAAAAAAAAAATCTGCCATCTCTGAAAAAAAACTGGATCCAAGGAAATGCCACAGCGTGTAGGCTCATTCTTCCAGTAATTGCATCTCACCAAACGAACCATCCTTTCTTTTCAAACAATTAATTACATCACCTCTGCAGCCCTGGCTAAAAGATTCACCCCAGTGGTTTAGAAAACAAATTTGACCTCTTTCATGTTAAGGAAGGAACTGAAACTGTTTCCCTTGTTCAGCATGAGTGTCCTCCAGCCTCTGGCATATTAAAAAAAAATGGGGGAACTCTTCACCTCTTGGTGTTTTAAAACAAAAAAAGAAACCTATCTGGTACCTTGAGCGTTTAAGCACTTACCATCAAGAAAAGGTTATGCCACCATCCTCAGCCTGCTAAAATCCTTTGAAGTCTATCCCACACTAGGGGCAATAAGGGCAATAATAGTTGCCTGTATACCATGCTGGTTGTTTTGGACCTGGAGAGAGTCCACCAGCTTTCTCCATGCACTAGGCATAGATACCAAGATGTCTCACACAGCATGTTTTATTCAGCTGCAGAAGCCATGAGTTTGAAAGCTACAAGCTATAAAGCAAAGCTTCAGGCTTGTAAGTGATGTCCTTCGGCCTGAATTCAAGCCCATTTAACATTAGACAGCTAAGTTAGGTGCCTCTGTTAAGAACTGAACCTCCTCAGGTTTCCTATGCTATGAATGGAGGAGAAGAAAAAAATGACTTCCTGCTAACTATGCTACTTGTCTAAACCACTTTCTGAAAGTGCCTCTCTGCTACTTCATTATAATGATGCCTAATGTGAACATCATCCTAACCCAAATATCTTGGTTAAAGGGAGGAAAATTAAGTGTACAGCAGCTCCTCTAGTCATTTAGGCAGGGCAAGGCTCTCAAAGTGCTTATGGCTTCTCCCCATGTTCCTAGCATTGCTATTCCTGTCCAGAGAACAGCGTTTGGGCCCTTTGCTCTAGGACACTGCCACGTAGAAGAAACACCACTCGTTTGTTTTCATTTCTGGAGAATGATCAGTAGAACTCAAGGAAGCTTACTCTGGCTGATCTTACTCTATTCACAAAGCACCTGTGCTTTTCTTTCAGGGAATTATCTTATCTTTCACTGATCTGCTTATGGTATGCTTTACCAATTGCTTACATTTATGAAGCACATATGTGATTCAGCAGCACTTACCTGAAATGAGATTGCTAGTCGGCTGCCTTGTCACTGTTAGATTTTTATATCAGTTGGAACAATATATTACATGTTATGCAATGGCATCCTAACTCACCATGGCAAAGGCAACACTAATTTTTTTCTGGAAATCTTCTGAGCCAGCTCCTTTGCATTTAGCTCTCTGCAAAGTCACAGGCCTGTTTTGCTACAGCTCATTACTGTTCCTGATCAAAAAAGCATAACCAGATAGTACTGCTGTATATATTGCCTACTTCATCATTGATAATTATGTATCTCTGCAACTCAAGTGCTACAAATGTACAACTACTCTATACCTGAACAAGCAACTGGTCAAACAAATACACACTTTCTGCACAACATGGTTCTGCAAAACACTAACAATTAATGGCTTTCCAAATCTGAAAGGAAACCTGGAGATTTCCACAAACATTGTGACGATCCATATAAACCTTTTCATATATAGAAACAGGGTTATAAGGGATGTTTTAGCATTCAAAAATTCACGAGTAGCTGACAATAGAATGAAGTCAGGGATGACTCTTGGGGACCTAAGAACAGAATTGGTGGAATTGGAACAACCACCATACATTGTAAATCTTGTTTTTTTTATCTACGGCAAGACTGACATGTTACCCTGTCCCCACCCATATGAAGGACACCATCCCCTACATTACTACACAAATCATTGTGGAAAGGCTGAAAGAGAGACAGACCCTTTGGAATCTTGCATCTTTTTGGGGACTTATGTTTTTCCAGTTACAAGGTGTGAACTGGATGGGAGATCACCCTGTGTCTAAGCAATCTAAAGAAATCGGTTATCTTAGGTCACAGGGAGGATGCAGCACTCTTCTCTGTCACTTTCAGAAAGAGGATCTGGCTGCTTATTTTGCCCCTAGGATTTCCTGTTCTTTACAAAGAATTTGAAACAGATCATAATTGCTTATATCCTGCTAGTACTGTCTTACTGTTCTACTATCTATAGACGTTTCATGAGCCTCATTGTTCTTACTCCTAACATGAGTTCCAATAAAGTCATAGACAATAGCACTGTATTACAAATTAATCTACTTAGCACATGAAATACTGTAGGAATAATTCTGAAAACAGAGGGCATTAATCTTACACTCTACTCATACTTTTTCATAGATGTTTTTCATATTAACACTTGTTAAAATTATATTGGAATGCAACATGAACTGTATTTGGCCCTCCCACTGGAAGTATTGAAATAATCTGCTGCTGGTGGCATAGGAGCCTTCCCTCAGAACACAGAATCATAATGTTCAATTGCTTAAGACATCTGTTTGTGTACATCTTTGAGGGGTTGTAAAACATACATCAGGAGATACATTTTAATAAAACTCCACTTTAAAATCAGAAAATGAAAATGTAATGGCTTATTACAATACTTGCTATTATAGGTAACAGACTAGAAACTTCTGCTTACTTTTACTAGTTTAAAGATTCCAATGTGTCAGAGATTAACTTGTTAGGACCCACAACATGCCTATGCTTGAAATATTTAAGTTCCCGTTTTCCACAGCTGAGAACTTAATGACAGCAACTCACCACATTACATTTGGGCACAGAAACCTTAATCTATGCCTGCTACTGAAGTATGCATGAGATTATTTTCATGTATTAAGAAACAGAACACAAGTGAAATGAAACTCAATTACAGAGCATGTAGAAGAAATCATGTGTTACCTGGACACGATGGACAACACTGCCCTGGATGTATGGTGGGGTTACCACAATTGGGAACGGGGCAGGTGATCAAGGCACACATTTCCCGTCCATTATGACAGTAGCATTCCCTGCAGCCATCGTGCCAGTTCTCCTCATTCTCATGCCGGCGCCCATCCATGGACAGGCAAGAGCCTGTTTTAACGGGAGGCATAAGAGAAGCCGTCGCCTCTGCAAAAAATCACAGAAAAATGAGGTGTCCTGATAAGCATCTGTTGCTTAGGAAGAAACACCAACTTCGTGTCTGGATTGCATTTATTTTTAAAGCACATATAAAACCAAGTAAATAACAGTTCTTTCATTAACACTTAGAAATAAAGTAACAACACACAGGAAACAACTAGAAGGTATACTGAAGGGACAATAAGATGTAGTAGAATGTATTTCCTTGGAAAATATAATCGCTTCCTTCTGTTAAACCTATACTTTTTTTAATCAACCAGAAATACAGTAGTGTCTAAATAATGTAAGAAAAAAGGAGAAATGCAATGGAGGGAAATAGCAGAAAGCACGAAGCATATTTAAAATGAAATATTTAAATACCATAGCACCTTAGATTATCTCTAATGTATCTGATAGCAAGTAGAAGATAAAAACATTTAAATGAGCTATGGATGGTCTTATGAATGATAAAAAATTGCAATCAGATGCTAACAGGGTAATGGTAGATACTGGAAATATTACATAAAGTATTTCCTGTGAGAAATTATTTGTTTACATTACTATAAAAAATGAGATATTTGGAAGATAATGACAAGAATTTCATCCCTCATTTCTTTTAGCTTTTACTGAGATGAGAATACAGTAGCTTAGACTGCAGTATTCCTTGCACTCTGTCACAACACACAAGCAGTTGGTCTAGGGAGGATAAAGTTTCATTTGTATCTTAAGGGGTATTTAAGTGCTGCAGGATTCAGCCTCAATATATTCTTTGTTAATCAGCAGAGTGAATTTAGAGCCAAACACTCCCTTATCCACATCACTATTATGATGAAGGATGTAGGATCAGTTTGTCAGTGAAGTGACTTGTTTTCAGTGGTATGTCAACCATATTCTGCTGACACACACATATATATATATAAGGTTATTTGTACTAAGATCTTAATTTAATTTTCTTTTGAAAAAGGATCATGTAAGAGAAGTAGTAATGTTTACATGTAATTTTAGTAAGTGTTCAGGTTTTTTTGCTTGTTGGTTTTTTGGGGTTTTTTGGTTGGTTGGGGTGTGTGTTTTTTTTTTTTTTTTGCACACTAGCATGTAGGTCAGCGCTTCTTCAGCTGTGGCAGATCTATCAAAGATGATCTCACAAGCAGATGGTACAAAGTTAGTTTGAGGCACATTACCAGAATAGAAAGCCAATACACGGAAGTTACATTAGTATACCATTCTGTGAACTAAACAGAAATGCTGCATAAGGATAAAATACTTCTTAGAACAGACTTCATCCTATTGCATGAACAGAAATACTATGAAAAAAACTTAAATTCAGTTACTACATTTTCATGTTTTCATACATATTCATATCAGAATAGTTAAATTATTACTTGAATTAATATCACTGAAATACTGCTCTATATTAAAATGATTATTGACACTCAGAAATCCTACATAGTAAGACTTCATTTGTTTAGGAAGGAAAAAGGATATCTGAAGCAATCATACTTTTTTTCCTGAAATATTCTAAAGTACACTCCAAAATTTGGAGAAACATACATAGGCAGCTATTCAAAATTTAGTTCACAAACTGAGATTGTAATTAAAAATTGAAAAGTGAAAACAGTAAGTACAAAAGCTAATACTTGAAAAAATCTGATATGTAAATACAAAATGGGCGTAACTGGCTAACTAGATGTATGGTTGAAATGATCTGAGATGCAGTAGTTCACAAGGAAGTCTGTAATGTGATACCACTGCAGAAAAGGCAAGTTCAACATAAGATACAAGTACAGGAGCACTGTAAATTTAAATACAGCACTACTACCTCTGCTAGTCTGAAGATTTTACTATGGCTAAAGAACAATATCAAATTTTTGAACTGTGATGAGAAACCACAGCAGCAGGGTTTGTTTGGCTTAGAAACCCATTTCCCACCCAAAAAATGTTTATGAGTCTCCAGTTGCAACCCCTTAATTATTGCAAGAATTCTAAAGGGAATGGTGCTCAGCTGCTCCATATGTCTGCTAAGCTCAGGACAAGAAGTAACCAGTTCAATGTGTATAAAGGGAGACAGAAATTTTAGAAAATTCATTTTTAAATGTCATATGTTTCTAACCACAGGAAAACACTATTTTAGAAAGGTTTGGTTTTTTCTCTTTCTGTTTTTTTCTGGTTTTTTATGTCTTTTGAAAGTGGAGATTCTTAATAAATTAAATCTTAGACAAACATCTGTCAAGGATTATCCAGATACACTCTATTCTATGCAAGGGCAAAGAAGTGGACTCAGTTTTTCAGAGTACTACTCCAGCCTGTTCTATGGTTCTACTTCTATTAATCCTAGCATAAGCTATTTCTGGCAGAAGCAATTTAGAAAGTGGAGCTAATTCACAGGCAGGGGATTTACCCATCCCTTCCTCTTACTTAGGGATTCTGGGTCAAACTTTTAACAAGGACTCACATTTTCCCCATAACATACTGGTGATTGTTCTAATCATTCTTTGACAAGCTGCTAATGAAGTGATGTTGAAGTGATAGGCTCATGGCTTGGTATCTTTATGATCATGACAACAATAAAGACTACTTAGAGAGGGATCAAGTTGATTTCACTAAATAATTGTGCATGTTTTAAAATCCGTACTTGTTAATGAAAACACTTTAAAGTGTGCATACACATAATTAGTGACCAAAGTTTATAGTCTGGGCGGCAATTATGGTACATCTCAGGGAACACTTTGCGTATATTTAGCCACAGCATTATGACAATCAGGAAAAGTGTTCTGATTGTGAACATGGAGACAAATGACAAGCTGAGTGATAAGAATTATCTCAATGGGACACCATTCAGCAGTTACCCTTTCTAATTTAATTTTTAGAATTTTAATTTCTAGTAAAAGTCATATATTGCAGCTTATGTCAGTGAAACACATGGAGATGAGCAATGAAGGAAGTCTGATACCCAGACTAATACAAAACACAATCTGAAAATATCATAAAAAAGAGACATGCTAAAAGCAGCACAAGTATAAGGCAGACAACAAATGAACATCTGATCTCAATATCCACCTTGAACGTGGTGGTTACAGGTTTGGCATGCGGCATGTGTGAAATTTTTAGCTTAAGAATACCACGTCCTTTCTCCTGGGTAGCTGTTCTCTCTACTCATTGTTCATTAAGATTAACTGAAAAGCATCCAAGAAACAGCACTCCAGTTTTAGGTGATATACTGGACATCTATCAAATCCAACACTCGTTTGTAAAGAAAAGACAATGGTGAAGAAGCCAAGATGAACATTACTACTGAAAAAAATGCCCTCAACTAGCTCATTATTAGTAGTTGCTTATTAAGAGCCTGATCCAATTTTTATTAATGATAACAAACTTTTTGTGGCTTTGTAGTGGGAGATGAAAGCAAAGCTGAAGCTTTCTGTTGAAGCCAAGATGAACAGATAATAACAAACATCAGCAAAACAATACATTCCTCTGAGCAATGTTGAACCAACTCCTCCCCAGTGACCATATTTCAATTTGTAAGTATTCTGTGCAGTATTGATTTTCTTTTACTCTGGTTTCCACCTGCTTTGAAAACAACTTGTAGTTAGAGGTGGTCATGCACTGGCACGTACCTCTGCACTTGCAGATAACACAGCCATGACTGTTCTGCTGGAAGCCCAATGGACAGATTTTACCACAAGGCAGGTTGGGGCACTTCTTACACCGACAGATTTCACAGCCATGCTTGTTCTTCCTAGATGACCAAAATAATTTGTAAAAGGTCAGCAAGTCACTTTAAATATCTACATCTTTAAAACAAGAGCATCCCCCCATAGGAAGTGACTGATGAGCGAAGAAAATTATTGTTAAGTGTCACCCTTAGATTTATTGGTTTTATGGGCTGTACAAGTCTCCATCCCTGGCATGTGCTCCCTGCATTCTGGGAATCCTATGCTGAATGTTTCCTTGTCTTTTTTCAGAAAGGCAGAGAATACTATTCAAACTTTAGGCACAGATGTACTAAACAAAGAAAAGACATGGTAAGTTATAGAACATGACCTAGGAGAACAGAGGAGAAAAAAATTATGTAAATCTCTAGAAAGCCCAGCTTCGAAGAAAGTTTTCAAAGTAGAAAACTTTATTTAAGTTAATTTTTAGTTAAAAGACTGAGAATAACAAATTGTCATACAGTAGAGTGGAGAATGAAAGACTTTCTGTCTGCCTATCCCATCAAAAGGAATGCTTCTTTCCATTAATGTGTAGAGCTTTCAAACAGTGAGCTTTATTTAGCAGATTTTTTCAGACAGCTATGAAAAGATTCTGGTTTCTTTAAAGATGCAAAACTCAGTATTTCCAATTACTAACTTTTAACAGTCTTAAAAAAAGAAATCACAAATATGATGATTAGTCCTTAACTGTTCACTCTCTAATATATTTCTCTTTTAATATTTCCTTCTTTTTGTCCTATTTGTGACAAAGTGTTTACATTAAAATAGAGATTTGTCCTCCATCACATCCCATGTTTTTAATGACCATAACGTGCATGGAAGTCAAATACATGGTATTTTAAAAAATAATTTGGCACAGTAGCAGTAAACTGAACAAATACACTATACAACCACAACTCTAAATAATTTTCACACCAAGGTAAAACTCAAAGCAAAATGATCCTAAAGTAGTTCTTGCCACAACTTTAGCCCTTTATACTACAAACAGTTCCATACATAGTTATCTTTAAATGTTGTTAATTTCATTCAGTGTAATTATTCATGTATTCTGTAGAGAATGACAAGACTAGAGTGCTCACTTCCAATTTCTAAAAATTGAATTATCTGAAGCCTTTATTAAACATTCATCATTTAAAAATACCAGCCATGCATTGTGCGTAATAAAATTACATTCTACATGTAAACCCAGAATTTAAATTGAAAACTATTTTCCAAATAGCTTAAAAAGGTTTAAAGTTCATCTATTTTTCAGGTGCACAATAATGTATGGGAAAGATCATCCCAAAAACAGGGCTCCTGAAAACACTGGCATCAGCTTGATATCAACTTGTTCTTAAAACATCTTAATCTTACAACTACCATGCTATGCCCATTAAAATGTGCTGTCATTTTTAAAATGCTCTTGCTACTTAGTTCACATAGATTTTCTAATACAACTGTTTTGCACACACTTTAGTAAAGAAAAAAAAAGGAAGAAGAGTGTGTTTTAGCTTATCTAAGTACAAAACCCACACACATAAATTCTAATTTTCCTTTCTAGGTCAATATATTAACCACGTGATACATACAGACTAAAACTTACTGCTCTTTACAAATTCCTTTTCTGACATCCCTCTGGTTCTACTTTCTCTCACTTGCAAAACTGAAAATAATTCTCAGCCACTCCTGAAGTCAACATGCCTGAAGATCATTTTATTAACTCCTTAATTTAAAATTCTTTGTTTTCCTCTCTCATTTACTACTCAGTGTACTAAGAGGACACACCACATTAAAGATGGCTATTAAAAAACCTGCAACGTTTATGAACAAGGGTCAAAGAGAACCCAAGAATGAACCAGAAATTTAAGGAGTATTACTATCAAACACTAGGAGTTGCAAATACAGTAAATTTCATTAAAAATAATTTTTAAAAAACTACATATGAATGTTATCTGAAGATCTGCTGTCATGAGGTAGAAATTAAACTATTATGAAAAGCAGGCAGTAACAGGGAATGAACCCATAAAATATAAAATATAGTGGTAATATAGATGCCATCAGAACCAATTACTAAGAAATTTCTGTGACAAAAGACCTGCTCAGTTTTCATCACCTGTTCCACAACTGAATAAATACCACAAATATGGAGAAAGAAGTCCACCACAAACACAGATTTTGAACGTATTTACAAAAACTTAGATAAGATACAGTTCTGTTCTTCACAAATCCTGTAATTACCAGAAATGTCTCACTAAAACTATTCTGCTGTCATATCAACATTAAAAGAAACTTGAAATGTTAGATAATAATTTGAACAAAATAAATGGGCTATAAAATGAAAGGTTATCAAAGCATGCCAACAGAATTTCAAAAAGCTACATGCAAGAGATATTACTTGTAAGTAGCTTTCCCATCTTGTTTGTCAAATTCTTGAAAAAAATTTAAGCACTGCTTTGCCTTTATAATCTGCTGGATTTTGAGCTGGTGTTTCTAAATCTGTTGATCAAAATCCATTTTGAAGAATACTGCACTCTCACATCCGTAACACCATTTGCATTTTCCTGCACCTCCCCCCGCTTTGCCACAAAGCAAACACAAGTACATATTACTGGATTTCTGCATATTTTCAGTACACACAGGGGTTGCATTAAGTGTGCTTTCAGGATGAGAATACGTACAAGTATCCAAAGGGACAGTACTTGTCACATACAATGGGTTTGCACTTCTTGGGCCGCGGCCGGCACTGACAGATCTCACAGTTGTGGGCGTCAGTCTGGAAGCCGAAGGAACAGTCCAAGGAACAGCCCGAAATGAGGCCGGTGCACAGCTCCTCTCCTGCAAAGGACACACACAGTTTATCACAATATGGAAACTGTTTATATCAAATACATCCTCAGCAGACCAAACCTTCTGCTCCCTTTCACTTTGTAAATTTCTTAATACTGCTAGGCCTTACCTTCAGACTGTCGTATTTTTAAAATATTTGACAGAATTCTTTGATGATGACCCAAACTGTATGAGCAGACACTACAGGATTCTTCAGTTCCTGTCAGCAACTTGGGGAGTACCACCTGGTACCACAAACTAACATGATTTTATGAACAGATGCACAGCCAATGGAGTCCAACATCCATGACTCCACTGGCTTTTAATAATACATCTAAAATAACACATACTTGCCATACATTATACAGGTTTAATAGGCTTTTGTTCAATATAGATCATCTTTATTTCACCTCTGCTTATTTTAAATAGAACTGAAAGGGTGGGATATATTAAAAACTTTTATTCTTTATTCTGTTTGCTGTCAACTTGATTAAGACCTGCTTTTAAAAAATGTAACTGTGATACCCTAAGATGTGATCTAAGCTTAGAGATGCTAGACTAAAAGATTTTTCTCTTGAAGTCCAGTACCAAGTTTCATCTGCCTCTTATGGCATAAGGAAGATGCTGAACTGTTGGCATCTCAATTTTTCTGGTACAGAGATAAATAATGGTCATTATATTCACTCTCATTGGAATTTACTATTTTGAGATTGATCAGTTTCTTCTTGCTTTTCTTGAAAGAAGAAATGCCAAAAATACTACTCTTAATATTGCGGGATACAATGCTCTTTTATAGGCTGCAGAGGTGAGAGGAAACAGAAAATTATGGGGTTTTTTACACTAGTGATGCAAAACACAAGGGAAAGAAATGCCCATTATTACAACGGTCAAAGTGAGATCAAAATAGAAAAAGAGGGAAGTACAAGATTCTTCAATAGAAGAATGTGATGGGTGATGTCCAAAGGCATGACTTTAAGAGTGATATTGAAAGGATGGCTGATCTCTAGCTGAAACATCCACACCACTACAAAGTATTGGTTGTACAGAGGTTAGCTGAAGAGTTTTTCCAGATGTGCTCCTCATTTGAGCCCCGAAGACCACCTTCCTTTAGGGGGAAGAACATTTAGCGACAGTTTTTCCAAAGCGGAGATCAGTTATTAACATTGGCTTATTCTCTAACATGGTAATTTACCGAAGGAAAACTACAGAAGGAATCTTTGCTTCCTCATCTGTTTTTGTAATGTTGCATTTAAGATTGCAAAATATCGACTTAACAAGATGTGGCTAAGCTAAGTGTTTCCTTATCTATTCTACCAAGTTAATGCTCATCTGGTAAACAAAGCATGTTCCTTACTGTCTCATAAAGGGACCAAAACTTCAGAGAAAATGGGCAAATTCACTGTCTACTTCTGCAGTGGAATTTGGGCATGCAAGTGCAATACAACGTGAGTCTCATTATCGCAACCAACATAGGATGAATATAATCAGGGTCATGGCTCTCACCTCTCCATTTTAATGCAAATTTGGTGTCTGAAGCAAAAACGGTGCAAGTTTGGGGGTTTTTTTGCCATTCAGAATACAGAAAAAGAAATGCCAGATCCTTTCATAACCTCTAGAGATGGTGTCTGGAAGCACAGTATCAATACCACACGATTTACGCATTTACTCTCAGTCAGATCTAACCTTTGCACAGCACCGGTAACCCTTGTCTCAGGTTCTTGCTTTAGAGAGAAACACACATACAAAGATCTTCATGAGGTTTTACACATTTTTGGAGGATTAAGTCAGGCCGATCTACTAAGAATACTAATATTTTTAATATGTAGCCACTAATGCTGATTTAAAAACATTATAATGCAGAGGAAACTTTGATATTTTACTCTGGTAAAGAGTGAGTTATGCTTAATACAAAGACTTTTCTTGAAGCAAATTAAAATAATGAGAATTTTTCTTTCATTTATGAGCTTTTATACTAGGATGTTTGTACAGAATTATTCCCTAGCAACACACAGCGATAACAAAATTAACTGAACTTTTCATTATGCAAGACTTTATAAGGTAGTTGTAATTTTTAAAGTTAGGCTTGAACTTTATAAAGAATGTACAGAGAAGTACACTAGGTTATATCCAAAAAGAATTAAGTCCAGTTATGATCTTTGATATAATGTAAGTTATATGTCCGGCAGATGCTCAGAACTGATCAGTGAATAAACCTGGAATTGCACAGGTTGAACTGAGCAGAGCCATTCATTTTCTGAAGCATACTTTGTCAGGGAGATGAAATGTTTATGTGGCTGTCTGTAAACAGTAGGATCATGAAGACAGGTGAAGGAAAAAAAGAAGGTACATATGCAAAAGCATGGGAGAAATAAACAGGCAGCTTAAAAAAGTAAAAGGAAGAGCTGGAAATAACAATTTGAAAAAATATCTAAAAAAACCAGAAAAAATAACAACTTTTTTTTTAGTCGGCATATTTCTTCATCTTATTTGTGTCCAGATTATCTGCTAAGGAGAGCTATCAAAGTGCAAAATCCAGGTTTCACTACAAAGTTATAGAAGATGGCAAAATAGGTATGCCTCAAAATCCCACAGCCAAATACTTCATTTTCTGTCTTCTATTCCGCTCTGATTTGGTTAGTGAAACTGCTTTTCACAGATGCAAAATAAGTTTGTTACATTTGAAGTTATTATACTTTATTAAAAGGCCCAGGGAGTCTAGGGCAGTGCTACGCAAGAAGGAAGACATCCCAAGTGTCTCATCCCAAGTAGCTCATGATGTTAAATATACTTAAAACTCAAACAGTCAGCTGACATACTAACCAGGAGATCCAGTCTCGAAGCAATATCCTCCTTGCTTAATCCTTTACATAATGAGTTATCCTCAAAAGAATTTTCACTTTGTAAGTGGCCAAGAAAGAAAAGCTCTTCAGAGCCTTGAGGTGGATGACTAATAATCACCATTGCCTCTCAGGAACAGACAGTGAAGAGCATATTAAAAAGCATCAAAATTCTGGCTATGTCAAACATAAAGGGAAAGTTTGCTGAAGTGAGTGCAGACAACTGTTAATGTACGGACTTTCTAGTGTTTTGCCAATGTTATGTATGAGGTGATCAGAATAATCTCCACAGACCTCTGCTCACTGTCTTTCTAAAAAGATGCTGAAAAGTATATTTCTGATAAGATGCTTTTTACTGAAATTAACATTTTATTGCACTTAAATTTCTGATCGTATGACAGTACAAACTGCAGAAATAGATTTTAAATAGTTTTTGAAAAAAATTCTCTATGAAGAAATGTAGCGTCATGAAACTACGAATGTGAATTCTGGTCTGCTTTCTGACTTCACATCTAATAATCTAAATTTCTTCTATTAAAACATTATTAAAAACATGACAACTGCAGGCAGTCTCTAAACGAAGTACCGTCTGGTACACAGAGTTTACGTCTGCTGCACAGGCCTGTTGAAAAGCATAGTCCAGCATTTTAAGCCAGGTATTTTTCTCAGAAAATTAGGTGAATCACCAATGTCACAAAGCAAAGCATAGCTATCGGAGAAAGAAAGAAAGAGAAAGAGATTGAAAAGATTGCAAACCTAAAAATTCAAATGTGGATCAAATTCAGTGTATACAATTGTCATCCTGACAACTTTTCTATAGCTTTAGCTATTGGTTTAAATGAATCATTACTAAAATAATCACTAATTCATTATGAAAAGAGAAGTAAAACCAGATTTTTTCCCAAGGTTTTGCATTTCAAGTGACACACACTGAGGAACAAGGAGAACTAGTTCATGACAGTCAACTGCAATGAACTGAGGAAATTTATTATGACAAAATATTGGAGGGTATTTGAGGGTGTTTTCCATCTCTGCTTAGATAAATTTCATGAGGAAACTGAATCCAAAATCATGGAATGCATTTGCAGAGAAGAGATCCGACCCTAACTGGTCTAATAACTACTTCAAAAGTGTATCAGGGCAACCAGACAGGCTGAAATGAGGATAAACATTTCAAAAGCTAATGGAAAAGAAAACTACCATTCGGAGTTTGACAGAACTGCATTAGGCACTTGCATGTCACTGCAACTCTAACAGAATGGGATCAAGCTTCTGATCATATAGTATAAGCTATTCTTTTGTTTTTGTGATTAGTTATAGTGACATCACATATAGGGAACTAAACTGATGGCTAGATAGGAGGCAGAAGAGTAAAACAGAAACAAAATGATGAACAGGAAATCAATTAAAGGGAAGACATCTCTCATTGTGCTGCTATGGGAAATATCTGGGTGGAAAGTAGAGTTCTACATGGTTATTAGAAACACGTTCATTAATTTTTCTTATAAAACATGAAACGTCAGTAAGGTCGTGCCAATACAGAAAACAATTTGCACAACAAGCTCAGAGTTTAGATGCAGGATATTGGTTGATCCCAGAATGATACTGACGAGATATGACTTTAGGAAAAGTTGAATGTTTTCCTGAACATCTCAGGCTCATAGAACTGTATTTTTACTACAAATACTTATCTTTTTAATGTCACGACATTAGCTGAAATACCACATAAAATGCTGAAAGAATTAAGTACAGTAGAAGGCTAGGACACTAAACACGGAAAGGTTGTTTGTCCTGAACCAATGATGTTATTAAATAGTCTCCTGCTTAGAACTAATACTCACTTGAGGACCAGCATGCATCGAGTACTTATAGCAGCGAATCCTGCCCACACAACAGGATCATGCAGTTTTCTTTGCCATGTGCAACTACGACCGCGAAAGCAGCAGCAAAGTCAGTTACCAACAGGTCCAGTTGGTAGTTCACAGTCTAGTCACAGTCTTCACTAGTCCTCATCATATTGGCAAAAGCTATTGCTTGCAGACTTTGAGTCCTCTAAAGACTGCAGTACTAGCCAATACTTTGTTCTGTAGTTTGCTACAATTTAAAACATTATATGATGACTTAAATATGGGAATTTCAAATTATTTGATTCATTTGGATCAATTTAACGTGATGCTGTTGGAAAAAATACAAGCAGAAAGAACAGCTGAAGATTAATTGGTCTTCCAAAAAACCCCATTTGTGAATTATTAACAAACAAATAGATATTGGTGAGGGTTTTAAGCCTGGTCACCATTGTCCATAAATTCCTTTAAAATACAACAATTTCTTTCCCCCACTTTCGCCACACACTTACCCTGTCATACAAGCAGACTATATTAAAACAAATATTAAGCATTTCGGAAGAGCATGACAGTGTTAAAGAGGAATCTATTTGGGATATGGAGAATGGGACAACACCCTGTAGAAGTCTTGAGAACTGATGATTACCAAGATATGGTGAGGGTCTACACAGCTTGCTACATACAAACTATGTGGTGTTTTAAAACTCTTTTCCACTAAGTATCTTATTCTCAACACTAACATCAACTCTAGCTTTAAAAGGTTGTCTGGTATCTGTAAAACTGAGTCACTGGCTGCTGAAGGAAAGAAAAGTTCAAAAATCAGCATGCAACAGCAGCTACCATACCGATGTGACCTACCACAGTTGAGGTCCCACCTCGCAAACAAGACAACAACATTCTGTCCCATGATACATTAGCAATGCCTGCATTTGGCAAAATTAACTTAGGGGAATATTTCAGATACAACGCAACCTCTCCTTCTCAGGTATGGCATCTCAGGGGCAATGCATCTCAAAAGGAATCACAGGTCTTTGTCCTAAATTCAAACCACTGTATGCATGATTTATTCCTGATTTCAGAGTGCTCGCATCCCTACCTCACACAAACCTATGAATATTTGGAGTGTTATAAAATATTGCTCAAAAAAACCCCTGAAAAGTAAAAAAAAAATCAATTCCATGAATTGCATGTTAGCTCTAAAAAGGGTCTTCTCCTTGAATTTCTAATAGCTTGATCGTAATTCCGGATCTTTTTTTCTTAAAAAAAGACTTCCTTTTTTCTATCATATTCTATCATGGTATTTAAAAAACTCTAGGCTCTTAGACTGGGATATTTATGTTTTTCCAATATATTATTTTACATATGGACACACTGATATTTGTACTGTAAGGACTGAAAATCTTCTTACTCTAAAAAGTTTTGAAAATGCATTCGATGTTGAAATACTTTTAATTTTCAGTCCTCCAATTCACAGGTGAAAAAAATAACTGCCAGAGACTATTAATAGATACATGACAAGGATTATGTCAGTATTTCAACTTGGCTTAGGCTGGTGTCCATTCCTGAATATATGTAGCATGGCTACACAAAGCTAGCTACATACCTTTACCAGCATTATTTTCTTGATGCTGAGGACAGATCATATCAGGAGAACTGTTTCACAGTACCTTTACAATTAAGCACTCCTCAGCCGTCCTCTCGGTGTGGATTGCTACTGCTGGTTAATCTTCGGGGGTGGGGATCTGGGGAGGCAAATTTATGAAGGAGAAAACTAGGTTACTTAACAGTAACTGAATTCTCTGAATATATTGCCTCCACAGATCCACACTAACCCTCCCTCCTTTTGTTAGCTTTAAATCATGATTCACAAAAGCTGGATAAAAATGAAGGGACTGGGCACTGTGATGCTAGAAAACCCTGTTTAAAAAAATCATCTTGTGAGTCCGTCGAGGCAAATTAACCACTTGGATATTTGCTCTAAACAAATCTAGGATTCACATACAACACATGAAGTCATTAAAATGAAATTGTAGCAGTGACATCTCAAAGGTGGAATTACTGTAGAATGATCAAGCTTCAAGCGTATTGGTTTTGGTTTTTTGTTTTCACAAGTCAAGGCAAGTGAAGTCTATTGCACTAGGTATGCTGTAAGGACTAATTCCAATATATTGTAATCTTCAGAGATCCTGCTGAAGACTTTCACTCTAGTGAGAAGACAGATAATATTTATTTGGCATGAGTTACTCATCATAATTCCATCCTCTTCAGGGAGCACTTCCCACTATCTTGCACATGTGTGCTTAGAGTTCGTATTTTTGTTCTGCTTAGAATATGTACTTTTTTTCTGATCTGAGCCTTAAATTTTTAGGAAATGTGCTTCATCCTAAATTGTCCATGGTTGTATTTCATTAACTGAGGTCTTATATGTAATAGCTATTCCCTTTTACATCACTGCAGAAGGATAAGACATCCTTTTTCTGTCTTACAGAATTATTCAAAAATCTAATATGTGCTCTCCTTTGCACTAAGAAAGATTACCTGGACTTTTATTTTATAACTTTTATTTTCCATGGAATTTGTTGGGAAAGTAAAGTAACACTGGAAGATAATTGCTACTAAAACAGAAAAGTGTTACCTAATTTATATTTTACTTTACTACTTCCAGGAATTTTGCATTGCCTGAAGTACATTTTGTGTAATTTGTGTGCAATTACTGTCTGACCTCAGTTTGACTTTGAAATAAACACAAAATAAGTTTATTTATGGGAAAAATTAACACTGAGAGAGTTTACATGTTGAGAACACACATCCCAGAATATGGATTATTTACAGAAATACAGGAATGAAATATTCAAATTTTGGCTATAAGATTGAAAGGTTAGGACTCTAACTATTGAAGAACTAACACACAAAAACAAGGAGTTGAGATGTGTTCTCTTGCTGCAGTCCCCATAAAGTTTTCTTAGGCTTTTTCCTATCACCAGTCCCTACACTTTTTCAGAGCCTTAACTGTTGCTATTTATAGGCAGCCTGTAGATGAACCCACCTACCTTTCCTCAAACCGACCAATCCTGCCTTTGAATGCCTACGCAACTAAATGAAGATCCACATTGTCAAACCCAAAGTCCATGCTGGAATTTCACTCTGCTTCATCAGCTATAAAGGGAGATGGTGTGACTTTGCCAGAATATTGAGGACCATGCTTCCGGTGTGTGCTAGTATAGACTGAATGATAGTGCCTCCTTTTAACTCCATGGTAGAAAACATGTTCTTCTCTTTAAAGGAAAAGGTATCAACATTCTCAAAATTATTTCTGTGTGCATCCATAGAATGTGTTTTGAGGAGAAGGTGGTTTAATGTTGAGAGAACTGTGCAAACACATAAAATACCAAGATTTCTTATTTTTGAACAGTGATTGCATGACTTGCTTTGACAGACAAAAGAGACCACGACATGAAGTGGAAGGTGACGAATTATAATGTGCAGGGGAAATGACTCATCTCAGTCTTCTACAATGGCATGTCACCATAAGGAGTCTGAAATCAATGAAACTGGACGACAGCTGCATCTTGGAACTGCAAAGGTAAGCTTTCTAAATGACAAAACAATTTTTAAAGTTGACAACACTCTAATTTAATTCCATTTTAGTAAGATTTGGAAGGTTAAAAATTATTAAAGTCATACATGCTCACAGTTATATCCTGAAGAGTACTACATGTTCAATTCATTTGGGGTAAAACACTAGTCTCAGTTGCAGGAGAGATTTTAAAGGGTTTTTCTTTTCCGTGAAACTAATCCAGGGAACAGACAAGGCCTGCACTGTAGATGCTTGCTGAAGAATGAATTTGTGCGCAGCAGCTACCAATCAGATTTTAAATCCTATTTTACTGCAATCAGCAGGCATTTATTTATTTAATCTGCCCATTAGTCTTCCTTGGGGCAACAGGAGTCCTGCCTCATAAACAGTGCATCACTGGTCTTCCACAAGGACTCCTCTGAATGTATTTGTCTTCCTAAAGACTTCATTCCACTCCAGTTCTCCCTATGAAACTAAAGGCCTAGAAACTCCAAACACAAGAGCAATCACTGCACACTACAATTTTTTTCTTATTTACTTTTTTCTGTTAGTGTTTTGCTCTTGTATCATCTTATACCTTCTTTTTTTTTTTTTCCTTGTGTAATGCCTTTCATGTTTTTCCTACTTGTTTTATTTTTGCTATTCTGCAGTGGTTCTTCCTAGGTTCTGGATTATAGTTTTTACCTTTTATTGTCATGTAGTGCTGCTTTGGCTTCTAGATGCTTCTGTTCAGTATGATCATTCTTTCTCCCTCATCATTTGTGGTTCCATGTGTACTTACTGAACTTTCTTCCCATATCTGTCTATGCTCACTCTTGGCTTAGTGTGGTTTTTCCTCTCTTTTCTTACAACTATGGTCTGGCCCTGCTACTTTAAAAAACTACTTTATTTTACTTCAAAGCATGCATTTTTTCACTGCATGTTGCTACAGCATGTTTTTGTGTTCACTGCAGAAACAGAAAGAAGGATAAAAGACAAAATAAACTACTTCTATTAAAATCATATTCTAGAAATGTTTTGATCTGCTTCTTTCTAGCTTCTCATTCTGTAGTTGGCTTGAACCAGGCTGGATAGACTTGAAAATAAATTACAATTAAGCACCAAACAAGTTTCATTATGTACTTACATAATCACTCCAAATAAACCTGTTGTACTTATTTCTGGCTACATGAATATAAATGAAGATAATGAAGAACAAATTACATCTTCACTCTATATTCTTCTACTTTGTAATTTTGCTTTTATTTGGTTGAAATAACTCAAGTATAACAAACCTTCAGCAGAGATATCTAAAGAGAAATTAACAAAAAAGGAAACTTTATTGGAAATAGGTTAGAATTAGGATAAGATGACTTCAAATGGTAGTGTGGGCATGGGGGCTTTCTTACTGAGGCACTTAAATTTGACTCTGTCAAGCAGCTTAGACCAGCAAAAAACAAGCAGATGCAGTATAAAGATAGTGATGTTCCCAAAAGTCCACACGAGTCTATATGAGCTAAAGATAATACACGTTCTGACGTCCCTAAGAGAACAGAACCAAAATGCAACTGAACTGGTTTGGACTTTAAAGTACACAGGATCTCAAAACACAGAGAGCTAGCGCAGTACATTTTCAGCATATTTGACCTAAGACTCCTCTCTTCTCATTTCTCACACACTCATTTGTCCAGAGCAGAGCCTTGCAAGCAAGAGACATTACTTGACAGAAAAATTCAATTTTTGTCATTTTGATTGATAACCACTAAATGATGATTTCCAAGCTGTTATTTTTCTTCACTTCCTTAGAAAATAAAGGTCTCCTCCTTCTAAATGACTGAGATTTTTAAGCAATCTACTAGTCACATTATTTAACGGAAAAAACAAAAGATGACAAATGATACTATTAAGTTTGCTCCAGACAGTTTGCTACTGTAAAATGAAGATCATTTCAAGCAAATCTGGCAAGACAAAAATTCCCCTGAATAGGTTCTTATGCACTATTTAATCAGTAATACTCTAAGCAAGAACATCCTGAGAGGTGGTTTGTGTCCCTATGTAATCTGGTAACCTAGGACAAAAGAAATCATCCTTTGGAGTGGTGTCTCCAGTGCACCAGATGGGAGAGAAGGACTTGCATGCACAGGCATAGATGATGGAATTTGCCAAGTATGTCCATCTTCTTGTTTGTGCCAAACTTCCCAATCAATTTAATAATAACAGAAGGAGAGGAAAATCAAATTACAATGCTAAAAGCAGACCTTAACATTTCTAACGTTTTCCTTAGGAAGAACAAAGTAAGGCAAGTATGCAATTGCTTGGATGTAACCTAAGGAAAACCTAACCTAATCCTTCCACAAATACAACTTGGAATCAAAGGTATTATTTCTGTATTGCCATGATAATGTTATGGCTTGCCATGTATTTACTTTTGTTAAGATGTCCTCTCCAACACCAATTCCTAAAACTCTTTAGTTTGTACTAATTAAGAATTTTATTTTGACCATTTCTACTTGGGACCCCTACAATAGTCATATTGGTTTAGACAGTGGCTGAGAATGAGTGGACGGAAACCAAAAGAGGAGGAATGGAGTAATACTTTAGTTGTGAAAGCTTTAGAGGCTTCAAAAAAACTGAAAAACTACAATAACATTACCAAGAGAGTTTAGACCCACTCCTAGGTTGGGTTGGCAGCCACAGAGATGCATCCTGCAGCTGAGACTAGCACTCCACAGGTGTCCTTTGTTGGCCAATTCCAAAAACCAACCTGATATTCCTTTATATTTCATCTGTAAACACTGAAGTCTTAAGGAAACACATATAGAAAATACATTTTTCTCGATACACACGAAGTTGTCACAAGGCACATTGTTTTTCCTTTGGGAAGAAACAGATGTTAAAGCCTGCATAAATGCTAACTAAAATATTATATATGTATATAAAATAAATATAAGAATATATTCTAGAAAGAAATATAAATATGGATATACTTCTATATATACAAACACCCACTCCCAAGCATATAATTTTCAAACATTTATCCTCAAAATCTAAATTTTGACGAAAAAAGCTAAGTTGAAAATAGGCTGTTTAGCAATAGGAGTTTTTGAAGTGCAGAAACCTAGATGCTCTTAAAATTCTTTAAACAGAGGAAAATGAAATGTGGAATTCTGATAAGACTTCTCAAAGTCTACATGAATAGTAGATCCCAAATTTTTACCTTTTCTAGTCAGCTGTTAAATTTTTACCTCAAGTCAAACACTGTACGTTTTCCTCCAAACACATTTTAAGCAAGCAAGCAGTGTCAGAAATCAGGAACCAATTCTTTAAAGATGAACAACCATAAAGCACACACATACTAACACAACATATAATCAACACTAAGCATGGGAAAAACCAGCATACTACCATTTTCACATACAGCTTGGTATAAAAGGTAGGAGCCACTGTATTTTTGCATACTCACTAGTTTTGCACTGACAAATGCGACAACCATTTTGGTCCAGTTTGAAGCTATAGATACAGTCTTTTTCGGTCAAAGTGCAGTTCACCAAAACCTCACAGGTGGGCGGACCTATTGTGATATATGTTGGTTCTGGGGGTAAGAAAAAAGAATAAGAGATTCTTGAATATTTGAAGTAAGTTCGCAAAAATCCATATGCAATGTAATAGGAAAGAGACTAATTTTAATTACTTTTGTTTCTGATGAATATTCTTGGTACCTTAGAAACAATTCGAGAAACAGACTTTGTTTCAAAGTGATGTACACTCAAGAAGAACAGTATAAAGCTGCAGAAATTTTTTTAAGTATTGAAACAGAAAAAGATACCACTTTTTTTCTTGTTCACTATGAAATCAGCTTTCCTGAACATGCAGTTTGAAACTGAGTGCAAAAAAGTATTTCATCACAACTTCATGACGATATTTCTGCTTTAGAAACTGAACAGAGTTTCTCTAAAGCTGAATTGATTGATACTACCAAGCTGCACATCAAACACGTAACTCAGTAGTCAAATCTTTCTCTGTGTGAATAACATCACCTCTACTGAAATTTATAGCAGAAGAGACTCTGAATACCAAATGGGAATGTAGGATGCACTGCATGTGAAAGATCTCTGGAAAGCATTTAACATGTCTATTCATTGAAAATATCACTTCTTACAGTATACTGTGCAGTCCCAGATTATGCTTTCTGAAGTTGAGGAGATGATTGCCGATTATGAGTTATTTATCAACAGTATAATACTTACTTTTGGACTTTAAATATGCTGGAATATGAAAATTGTTTTGATGCATGGGGTACACAGAAACATTAACGTGCTCTAGTATAGAAAGTTGTTAAAATAAAACAAAAAACAGAAACTTATGGAAATAACAAGAAACCTGGAGGTGGCCACATCTTGTCATCTTTCATCCTCAGACCACAGATTTTGCCATTATTACCTATAGGCAGCTAGTCTTTACTTTCAGAGTAAGGGTAAAATATTACTCAATGTAGATAAAGTTGTTAGAAGTATGCACTGTTAAACAAAATTTCTGTGCCTATTGGCTCCATTCCAGCAGGCAGCTTTTGCACCCATGCCTTCCAGTCAACTAAAAATTATCCTATCACAAGAATGAACTTGTCTGCTTTCATTGTCTTTCACAATTTTCAGCTTTTATAGCTTCTCTCCAGCCCTGCTCTTCTCAGCACCACCACAACAGCTGATAAACATTTTTAATCCTTTTAAAATTAGGTCAGCTAACTAGAGTTTGGAATGAAAAAACTGCATTAAAGACACTACAGTTAAGTTAGATAACCTCAAACTTATCTCAGAGGTCATTTTTCAGATTATGCACTTGCCGAGTAACATTCAAATTCTGTTGCTTGTATAATTTCTAGTAGGAAAGTAGCAATACATTTTAAAAATATATAGAACAGCACCAACAGCTTTTTTCATATACAAGATGGAAATCTGTATAATGGCATCATGTCTCTCTAGATCCCTCAAATATCTTCTTATTTCAATAAAAATTTTTCCTTTGGTAGGGATTTAATATAAATTACTAGGTTGGAGGTCAAAGGATGGGTTTCCGTCAATTCTTCATATCACAGCTCTGATTTTGCATGTGTAGGGTAGAAGAATAGCCATAATGAGCAAAATATTTTAAAATCCGTGGATTTCCAAACTAGACTTCTTTTAGTCTAAATGAAATCTTTGTACTTGTTTTCAAATTCACTCAGTAAAGTATGTGATTAAATCACATTCATGTCTAATACTTAACATTTGCAACTTCACCAAACCATTAGTTTAGGAATCATGAAGATACTGCTAGATACCAATATATGCCAATAACATGACACATTCCACGTATTAATCCTGGCTATTTAGGCCTCGGAGTATATAAACTAGTTTTGCAACCAAACTGATTTTCGGCATCATTCCATTCTCTAACCAAAATATTCTCAACATGCAAAAGACCAGAATGCAAGAGCTACCCTGAAGCTGCATTCAGGTTACTGGCCAGCCACCACAAACCCTACACTTCAAATGACAAAAAGGCCACAGCAATGCTTGTACTCACAGGTAGTCAAAACCACTACAAATCATATGAATCATTACTGCTGCCCAGAGCAAAGTTCACTGACAGTAACACAAGCCAGAGAACTGAAGGAGACTGCAGCTTTACCATCTGATGGCAGTACGTGAGGTAAAACATGTAGATACAAAAAGCCTACAAGACCTTATTGAAAGTTGAGATACAGGTTAGTTAGTATTCATTGATCCACTTGGGTGTAAACTAAACCTAGAGAGAAAGAGGATTGTGTTTTACTCCCCATCACTTAAGTCCACTCCTCAAGATAACTTCCCTTTAATTGAAGGTATAATTCAATATCTAGGAAAACAAGCATAAATATTCAAAATTATATATATACATATGTGTGTGAGCGTGTGTGTGTGTTATATAATTTTTTTGGTGACTTTCCAAAACTAAACCTCTGTGTTTTGACGCTCCCTTGTCTTGGGCACATTGACACATTTTTTGTGCCTTCGATACACGCAGTAATACAGTATTTCTTATAAGGGATGAAATTAAACTGTTGTTATATTAATTTGAAAAGTTTTTGTTCATCCTCTGTTCATTGTGTTTTATTATTCTGTTACCTTCCATGCTTGGGCCTGCTTTCAGCATCTTCAGTGTTTCCAGTCAAGCTTACAAATCTGTTTCTTTCTCCCTCCTCTCTCTAAAGGTAAGCCCTGAGATACAGTAATTTTATATGCATGCCTGCTCCTCAATGAGCTGCAAGCAGAGGACAAAAGAAATAATTTCATTCCCTACCCCCACATGTGCAAAAATGCAGCCAGGAAAAAAAAAAAAAAAAATTCAGGCCTTTTCACTTCACTAGACAAGACTCAACAAATAAAGCCAGATCTGCTCTGCCAGACTTCTGGCTATTTGAATAGGCAAGCGGTAGCTAAGCTTGAAAAAGCATGTACCACCACCCAATCTGAACTGGGCTTTCACTGCTGCTCTTGGTAGAAACGGCTGAAGAAAGATCCAGTGCACAAATGCACAGACAATGGGTGGGAAAAATGGGTGCTGTTTCTGCCTGTGTGCTTTACCAACAATACAACTGTACCGTAGAAAGAAAGAGAGAAGAAAATAAAGAGGAGGGGATTGAAGAGAGTCTGGATGAAAACAATGGATTATTTAATGGAGCACAGATTTTGCTGATGTCAAGTGCTTATATATAAAGTTAAATGCAGATTCCTATTAGAACACCACATTTTCATATATTCTCTCTGATCCTGATACTTTCTCTGCTGAATTTTAGTGCAGGTTTTTAATTTGCTGGCTGTGAGGTTGATAAAAATATTTGAATTAATTTTTTACAATGCCATTTACTTAAAAACAATTTAAATGATTTTCAAATCCACAGCAGCTATTTCAGCTGCTGGTGGACCTTTAGTCTGACTAGTTCACTGAAAAATACTACAATATGAGATCAAACCCTGAATCTCATTCATTCCATCTTGAAATCAAACTGCATTTATGGTGAAAGAAGGGAAGACAGTGACATCCAAATAATGCCCGGAGTCGGCTTTGTCCTTAAGGACCTACATTAACAATACCAACACAAAAACTGGTTGTCAAAAAAAAAAAGGAAAATAAGTTATCCAGGTGGAATAGTATTTTCATTGATTCTTTCCAATCTAGAATACTTTTGTAATATGAGCAAAACCAATCCCTACACCCCTCTTTTTTGATTTCTGAGACCTTCCACTTCTCCTGAGTGATGTGACACAGCTTGTAGTCCAAAGAGCAGATATTTTCTTCTGTTAACAATGTGAACTACTATAAATACACACACAAGAACACAGGATGGTCAATCTGGTCTAGTACTGTGCCTTATATTTGTTATACTTTGATGAGTATTGAAGTCTAAGATACTGCTCAAGTATTCAAACACGGAGAGAAATTGATGCACCCATGTTTCAGTGATACCAGGGAAAATTTGTTTCTCAGGATTAGAATTTTATTATATACACAATTTGATCAAACATTAAAAAAAAAAACCAAACAAAACAAGAGAAAGGAAACTGAAAAATACCACAGACTGCTGAAGCCTTGGAAAACAAATAAGACCAAAGAAAAAAAAAATCAGGAACAATTTATTGCAATCTTGTTGACTTCTACTGTTTACCTGCATGTTAAAACCAAACCATTCACTGAATATGTCACCATAATTATATAAATTATACAAAAGACAACTAACAAAATAGAATCCTTCTTGAGTGTGGAACCAGAATGAAAAATTATACCCACCTTCATAAACATATTCTTAGTTGTTCAAAATCTGAACTTTGGCCATAGCGTTTGTATCAGAAAGCTAGGTGGGATTATACTTAACTACTCTACTGCAAAGCCAAATATATTAAGAGAGAACCAAGAGTTTTGGTTTGTGTGAGGGACAAGAGGGCCCTGCACCAGCAGAAGCAGAGCCTGCAGGTACAAGGAAGCGGTGGTTGCCCTCCATTTAGCACTTGGAAGCCTACAGCTGGAGTAGTGTCCATCTTTGGGCTCCTCAGCAGAAGAGAAACACAGACACACCTGAGCAAGCAAAGCACGCCACAAGGCTGGCCACTGAGCTGGCCAGGGGCTGGACAGGTGGCATACAAGGACAGGCTGAGAGACAAAGCAGGGCTTGCTCAGCCTGGGGAAGGAGGGTCAGGGGGCATCTGACTGCTGTCTACTGCTCCTTAACTAGAAGGTACAAGGATGAGAAGGCCTGGCTAATCTTGGAGATAGCTCCAGGCTAGGATGAAGGACAGTAAACAAGCATGAAATGGGAAACTACAACTTGATAAAAGCTGTTTTGATCTTTCTTTTAAACCACGTGAGTCATCAAACTACAACATGGTCATAGAGACTTGTGCCATCTCAAAATTCAACTGGGACAAGGCCCGGACATCCTTCTGTCACTGGACCTGCTTTGAGCAGGAGATAGGACTTGAAAAATCTCTGGTGGTCCTTTCTAACTTGCGTGACTCCATGAATTTCACTTTCATATAAACTCAGGACATTTCCAGGGAAAGCAGCAATATCCTTGATGAATCCTAGTCAAGAAACTGAAATCAAAAGACAAACATTTCAATTTCTGATGATATCTGTATGCTTTTGCCAAGTACTGATTACCTTCCTTTTGCAAAATAAGTACATGTTTGTCTAACACTATCTCTCTGAATCTACTTCATGACTTAAAAACAAGCTTTTTTATTCAGGAAGCAAAATTTCTTCCAGGTGTTTGTAAGAGAAATTTTCTGTTAAGAGTTACTTAGTAACAGCCACAGCCAGCTTTAATCAGTCTCATTTTTTTGTTCTCCTTTAAGTTAATGCATTACGCATGCTTCACCTCTTGGCAAGGTATTTTTATTACTATTATTATTACACGAAAAACAATCTCTTTGCTTTGTTTCACTTGGAATGCAATATTTTAACTCCAAAAAGGTTTAGTTTCATACTTTTGGTAATACCATGTGAGGGAAATACCTACATCACGGTTTTAAAAAATTGGTTGTAAATAGGGAAGTAACTATTGTATTCTAAGCTTTTTCCTCTGCATGTACTTCTTCTGAATAAGCTCAACAGAATAGAATTCTAAGATGTCCAACATCTCATTTGTTTTCATAAAATGAAATCCTCTTCTGGGGGAAAAAAAGAAAAAAAAATAAAAATCATATTATAAACAAGAAGATCTCTAATGTGAATAATAAAGAACATGCCCATGTTTGGGGAAAGTGAAATAGCTCCCTCTTCTGTAGTATTTCATAATACAAACTACACCTTTAAAAGAAGTTAAATGTTTTGATCCTATGAAACCAGCATCAACTAACTTAAAAGCAATTCAAAATTAGAGCATTCAAGCATTTACCATAAAAAAATTCATGGAAAAAAATCCCCAAAACCAAATAGTACTCTAACTTTTTACCTAATGCTTTAAGTGATAACTGGCTCAAAACTGGGCCTGAAGGGTGTGCTGCTCAACAGCCTTTCATTCGAGTCTGCATACTTGTTTAAATTTTGTCTACTGTCCAAAAAAGTTAACTGCAGCCTACTAAGCAGCAGCATGTGTGTTTACTTAAGCTTCCTGTAAAAACATTCATATCATTCCAAGAGTGACTAAATGTTTTCCATCCTCATAGTTCGCATTCCAGCCTTCCCCGCCCCTCCAATTCATTACATGAAAAATATCAGTTCTGAGTCCTGGGCTAAAGAATTTCCTTCCTGGGTTTGAAATACTTAATGCCTTGCAGGAAATTTTTTCCCAGAATTTAGCTATCTGTGTCAGCTATCATGGTTCAACAATTCAGCATCACATAACAATTTATAAAATGTATGCAAGGACTTAGATGATATAATTTTCTAATGTCACAAGTAACTCTGAAAATATATTCATTAATACCTCCATGTCATCCAAACACAGAGTTCAGTTTGGCAGCCTTTTGTCGCAAATTTTATTCATGCTGCCAACCTGGAACTACTAAAATATGTATTTTTTCTTTGAAAGTAACTATTATAATCAAAGACTATTTATTGCTGCAGAGTGATGAAGCCTTCAACGTACCAAAGGTGCATGCATGGGGGTGTATGTATGTCTTTTTTGCAGTGATGCAATCAAAATACATACTTTCTACTCCCAAAATGTAAAGTTAAAACCCTTTGTCTGTCATAATCAATTCTAACAGTTCCTGGTTTACAAGGCATGTATTCTCTTCAAATGAATTTCAATTCTGATAAGAACTTTTTTTGACAATTTTAGGTGGAATGACACTAAGAAATGACCACCTTGTTAGAGCAGAATCAATTAAGTCAATCAAGAAATGTCCAAATACATTAAGAAGACCATTCACTTATTTTTACTAGGTGAAGATAAACACTAAATTAGTGTACATCTGGGGTAAATCTATGAAAGTCAGAGGTGCTGAAGAAAACTAGGAGGATCCATGAGGTCCTTTATAAGTGAGACATCCTCTGACATGTATTCATCAGGATTCTTTGGTTATTTATCCTTTCAGCAGTCTTCCACTGAATTCAACGATGCATCACTGAAAACCATGAAAACGTTATTTCATACTCGTATAGTCTTCCTGAATTTCACTGGCTTGCACTGGCAGCAGGTTTCATCATATGGTGGTTCAACAGGCTCAGCTGCCTTCTCCAGGACCAGTATTCTAAATCATGATCTGGCAAACATAAGCCCAATTCTCTGCAGCGTGGCATTTGCATCCCTTCATTGACTTTGATGAAAGGGCTGGTTGGGAGCTCCAGCGCTGCTGCCGAACAATAACTTACACTTCATGTTCTAAGGAGGACTCTGGGCCCACACCCCGTGTCAGTGAACACTGCTCGCTACCGCTGACTTCATCCTGAATGAATCAAATTTCTTTTCACTGGACTCTGCTGCCTGTTTTTACTTAATGAAGTGCTAGACACGCTAAAGGAACTGAACTGAATTACATCTCAGCTAGAGTTTAGATTCCTTTATTGATGAAAATGTTAATTTCCTTTTGTGAAGATAAAGTGTCAGCCATAATGACATAGCAAAGTACTGTGGGTCTTATTCATGAAAATTCTCTGAGGGGTTTTTGTTTAACACTTAATTTCTCATTCACAGCTTATGCTGGCACCGTGCCACCTGTACCTGAGGGGTCTCTTGCAGAAGGACGTGCTGTGAGATAACCAATTACTGTGTATCAGCTTTCCCTGTGAATAGCCTGAGCCTCAGAGATGCAAGGGAATAGAAGCAATCACAGACTTTCCTAAGGGACTTTTTTGGCATCAATGCCAGTGCTGAACACTTGCATTTATTACCTTGTTAAAA